>CM055745.1:2387875-2637875 GCA_029465975.1 Dallia pectoralis | reverse complement strand
AGCAGATAGGAGCTGGGGCCAGAGGAGCAGATAGGAGCTGGGGCCAGAGGAGCAGATAGGAGCTGGGGCCAGAAGATCAGATAGGAGCTGGGACCAGAGAAGCAGATAGGAGCTGGGTCCAGAGGTTCAGATAGGAGCTGGGACCAGAGGAGCAGATAGGAGCTGGGTCCAGAGGTTCAGATAGGAGCTGGGACCAGAGGAGCAGATAGGAGCTGGGACCAGAGGAGCAGATAGGAGCTGGGACCAGAGGTTCAGATAGGAGCTGGGACCAGAGGAGCAGATAGGAGCTGGGACCAGAGGAGCAGATAGGAGCTGGGGCCAGAGGAGCAGATAGGAGCTGGGGCCAGAGGAGCAGATAGGAGCTGGGTCCAGAGGTTCAGATAGGAGCTGGGGCCAGAGGATCAGATGTTTGAGTGGGTGTAACAGACTGAGGAACAGTTTGATTGTCTGAATGTGGATTTGTTGAAATGTTTCTGTTGTTGTTTCAGAAAATGTTTCAACTTGGTATGTCAACTGTCAGTGTTTTCAATATATTTTAACATCTAAACTAATGTGATAATATTTGATGAAGCTTTGGTGACCCGGGGCCAAAGGCAGACACAGGGCTGGAGGTTTGGGTTTCAGCTCAGGAGTCAGGATTCATCAGTCAGGCTGTTTCCTCTATACTATTAATGCCTGTCTGGCTATGTAAATCTAACAGAACCTGACACCCATCCAACCTGACACACAGAACCTTACCCTAACCCAGCCCAGTGACACAGAACCGTACACTGACCCAGTTCAGTGACACAGAACCGTACACTGACCCAGTCCAGTGACACAGAACCGTACACTGACCCAGTCCAGTGACACAGAACCGTACACTGACCCAGTCCAGTGACACAGAACCGTACACTGACCCAGTTCAGTGACACAGAACCGTACACTGACCCAGTCCAGTGACACAGAACCGTACACTGACCCAGTCCAGTGACACAGAACCGTACACTGACCCAGTCCAGTGACACAGAACCTAGCCTTGCTTAAGAATCATTCTTTAACAGAATCTTACCGGAGCCATGTCAAGTCCAGGAACATATAAACCCAGACTCATGAAGATGTTCCTTCTAATCCAGTATACTGCCTCCTGTCTGCCAGTTCCCTCAGAGCACCTGCCTCCACCTTTTCACCTCCGTCAGGGAGGTCACAACCCAGTGCTCCGGCCAAGCTGCTGAATTATTGAAGCACCTACCAAAGGCCCGTTCTGGACTCCTCGTCCCGGGCTCCCCATGATCACCTGGGCCAGGGGTGTACGGCGGGCCAGACTTGGAGCTCAGTGCATGAGAAGTAGGTTTGGCTACCAAACGTGTGAAATCAATGAGTGCCAAACTTCAGGTACCTGAGTGTGCGAGCGTGACAAGAGGAGGAGCCAGACTAGGAGAGCAAGGCAACCTCACCCCCGTGCAGCTGGTTCAGTGTTCGATACCAACAGAGTCAGGACAACGCTCGCTGCAGTAATGGCGACGCAAAATGCAAAGCTGCCATGTTGATGTGTCTTACCTCCAGGAGACACACAATATTTCTTCAAGGGTGTCTTGTATTTCATAACGTGAAAGAGAAGTGGCACGTAGCGGCTGATGTTAGCCGCCAGCGCTGAAGAGGTTCATTGCTGTAGGCCTTTATATATATTTACAACATTTTCCTGGTTTCTTTGAGAGACAGATGAAGTGGTGAAGATAGAGGAGAGGGTTCTGCGGAGGGCACAGGAGGGAACCGAACCCACGCAACAGAGATTTGTGTCATGTTCTTCGGAAGAGGAGTTCAGTTTATACTTTAAGTTGTTAAAAACGTTACCATTTGTTTATTCATTTAAATCAATATCGTTGAATGTTTTTACTCTGTCCTTCGTTCATTAGTTTAAAATTGTTTTGTTTTTTACAAAATGACATAAGTACTGAAATAAAGGTATCATTGGGTTCAAATGCAAACGGTACCCAACCCTAATTAGTAGTGACTCAAATGAACTCTGTGTCTAACCTGGACTCACCTGGACACCTGAATTGACCCGGACTGACCTAGGCCCGTGGAGAGACTCACACAGTCTGCCGAATACTGCAGATGTGCAGGGAACAGACACAGAGACACACACACAGACACACACAGACACAGGGATACTCACACACAGACAGCAGAGAGAGACGCACAGGCAGACTGATAGACGTAGACACTGACAATCAGACACACAGATGGAGTATAGAGACTAAGAAATGTGCTACCTGCTATTGCCTCTACTGAGCTCTTCATTTATACACACACCAGGGCAGCAAAATACCCTGGGCACACACACAGACACACACACACACACACACATATACAGGTTCTTCCAAATACATTAGACTGGGCACACACACACACACATACACACACACACACACACACACAGGTTCTTCTAAATACATTAGACTGGGCACACACACACACAGGTTCTTCTAAATACATTAGACTGGGCACACACACACACACACACAGGTTCTTCTAAATAAATGAGTGCAACGACCTGTTATTAATATTTGATAGAACTCTCTTTTGGTCCTTTGTATCTTCTGGCTACTTTACTATGCTGAGAATGGTGACAGTGTGAAACTTCTCTAATTACTGTTATTAAATAGAATATTTCCCACCCCGGGAGTCCTTCAGTCAGTATAGGGCCGAACCTGAAACCGGGACGGGGGAGCGGTTTACATTTTAAAGCTCAGTCTACCTGGTAGAATTGATTTAATATTCGAATGGGGCGTGCGGACCTTTCTTTGAGAGGTCAGTATTCCAGGGAAGACCGGTAGAGCTGACATTTACCCGATTCATTCAGTGGTCAAATACGAACCTGACCCGGCAATGTAAACTGCTTCTAGTGTAACACCAGGCAAAGCACAGCTGTTTACGTACGAAATCAAATCCACGCCCCCACAAATCTGCCAAGGAGCTGGATCTTCGACCATGCTTTGCTGGTGTTTTTATAGCCTGGTGTTTTTATAGCCTGGTGCTTGTTCCACACAGGCGTGTAGACATGTGCACCGACCGCTACTCTGAATTCGGTGCTGCGAAAACGTGTTGTGGCCGTAAGTATATGATTCCCCTACTGTAGATTAACAGCTTTTTAAATAAACAGGGACTGTTTCTATGGCGACGCAAGCACGTTGGTGTCAGTCATTGAATGTCTCTAATCTGTCACATTTATTTCTCCATTGCAGATATCGCCCGTGGGGTAATGCACAACTCTGTGCACAGTTAGGGTTTGTGTGGCACAATTGGATTCTCTGTATTCGGTGCCTAAATTTGATGTGTGGGATGTGTGTGTGTCATGTGTGCTTGCATGTGTGTGTGTGTGTGTGTGTGTGTGTGTGTGTGTGTCATGTGCGCTTGCATGTGTGTGTGCTGTGTGTCCCAGGCTGAGATGTCCACTGAGAACAGATGAAAGCAACGAGGTCTGTGACGGATCCATTTGCCCCGATCAGGGGAATTCTACCTCACTCCTTTTCTCTTTCACTGGCTCTCAGTCTCCCCCTCGCTAAGCATGTGACCCAGTTTTAGTGCCCCCCCCCCACACACACACACACAGAGAGACACCCTCCCCAAGTCCCATCTGAAGATAGGCCTACAGAGAACTGGCCAGGGGACAGAGACAGAAGACACAGACAATAGCAGTCTACTCATGGAGATATTTATGGACCTACAGCATCTCCACTGTTGGACCTGGAATATTCCGGTCGTTTCGTGGATTAGTACTATTTCTAAATCTTAGTTTTAGTTTGAAAGCGTGTGTGTAAGTGTGTGTGTGTGTGTGTGTGTGTTAAAGTGTTTGGGTGGGTTTTGGGGAGAGACTGAAGGAGAAAGAATGATGCTGTCATGGTCTATTGGCACACACTGACTGGCTGCTGTTTACAAATCTGTATTCTGCATGTGTCAGTCAGCTCCTTGTCAGTGGCTCTGGAGGAGGTGGTCTGTACTCAGAACACAAGGCACCAGCCTGCAGGACAACACAGTCAAGGCACCAGCGTGTAGGACAACACAGTCAAGGCACCAGCGTGCCGTGTAGGACAACACAGTCAAAACACCAGCCTGTAGGACAACACAGTCAAGGCACCAGCGTGTAGGACAACACAGTCAAGGCACCAGCCTGTAGGACAACACAGTCAAGACACCAGCCTGTAGGACAACACAGTCAAGAGTGGCACAAGAAAAGACCCCTTTGTCCTGACGGGACAAGGCTTCAGAACGACTTGCAGAAAGTCATGAACATCATGCATATATTTCCACAGTACTTCCCCAGAATAAGCAAGATGTTGACTGCTGTGATACGTGTCTTTGGCTCTGCATTATAATCTCTGAGAACTTAGAATGTGCCTGTCTAGAGCCAGTACCCTCCAGTACAGTGTGTGGACAGAGAACCGAAAGGCAGAACCCGAGAACCATTACACCTACGTATGGCTTTGCCAAACGCCCTTTGCACAGTGTGCCACACGGGCGACCCGTGGAACAAGTTCTGTTAATTCCGCTCGGGCACCAGTCACTTCCTGTGCGAAGTTCTGTTAATTCCGCTCGTGCGGCAACGACTTCCTATGTCTGTGCCACGCGCGTTGCCATGGGTACCGTTCTGCGGCTGCGCCGTGGCGCGGCGCGGGAGGTAAAACTGGCATGGCGGTGGGAGAGCGAGAGCGAGACGAAAAGTCCATTAGCATTCACAGGGTGTCGTTTGGTGCCAGCGCCGTCCCTCTGTGCCGGAACAGGCGTCGTTGATTAATTTCACCCTATTAGCGCCCCCCCCCTCCTCGTACCTAGCCCCTCCCAGGTTAATTCCCCACGCCAACGTGCACAGTCGAGGGCTGCTGGTGTGAGCGATGGTAGAGGGGTTGCCAGGGAGCACGTTGTTGTCAGGACTGTATTAATGAGCGCGCCACTCTGGTCCTACGGACTGGGGGACTGTGTTTCTGGCTGCGCGCGATTGCTCTGTCGAGGCCTGGCCTAGTTTCTGCTTTCACCAGGGAGCAGGAGGATCCAAGGGCTGACGTAGATCACCTGACAGCGGTCCCACTGTTCATCCCTGTGTGTGTCAGTAGCTAGGCATGCGTGATTGCTTTTGTAAATGTTGAACGTGAATTTTCGTCGAGTGAATCTCCCGTGTCTGTTTCTCCTGTGAGTTATGACGGAGTTGTAGAAATGTTGTGTCGGGTTTAGTACAGAGACCACCAAAACCGTGCATCTGTATCTTTAGTTCCCGTTCCTGTTATGTATGCGTCGTCTGGAACCCCAATTTGTCACCCGAGTTCACCTGGGTCTGTTTTGTTGTGTAGGAGTACGCAACACAATGCCACACCCCCATAGCTGTAAGGGAGCACCTTTAAAATGTCACATTCTGCATGAAGAACAGACACACCTACATGATTGATTGACAGTCTGTTGTTGTCATGTTATCTGACTGGGTTAGACCCAGCCTCTCTCTCCCCCACCCGTCCTCTCCCTCCCCCACCCTGCCTCTCTCTCCCTCCCCCCTCCCTGCCTCTCTCTCCCCCACCCGGCCTCTCCCTCCCCCACCTGGCCTCTCTCTCCCGCCCCTAAAACCACCCGGCCTCTCCCTTCCCCACCCGGCCTCTCCCTCCCCCACCCGGCCTCTCCTCCCCCACCCGGCCTCTCCCTCCCCCACCCGGCCTCCCCCTCCCCCACCCGGCCTCTCTCTCCCACACCCGGCCTCTCCCTCCCACACCCGGCCTCTCCCTCCCCCACTCGGCCTCTCCCTCCCCAACCCGGCCTCTCCCTCCCCCACCCGGCCTCTCCCTCCCCCACCCGGCCTCTCCCTCCCCCACCCGGCCTCTCCCTCCCCCACCCGGCCTCTCTCCCCCTCCCTGCCTCTCACTCCCCCATCCGGCCTCCCTCTCCCTCCCCCACCCAACCTGGTTGGTCAACTTGCTTTCGGTTACTACTTTCAGTTACGGTCTGCATAATCTGCCAGCACTCCAATCTAAGGCCATTAAACTTTCAGGAGGTCTGCTGTCACCGTGGCACTTGGACACCTTGCATATGCAAAATAAAAGCAGAAAGTTCAAGCAGAATACAGGATGAACCGCTGAGTCGGGGGGCGGGAAGAGAGCGAGCGAGGACCCCGAAACCCGCGGGTTCAAAGGTAAAGACAGCGCGGGGTGACGGGGGATCGGGTCGTCTTTGTGGATGTGGCCATGACGTAGTTCTACAGTACGGCGATCGGCAATGCCGCGCCGCTAACACGCGCCGTAGCCTGCTGAATTATTCACGCGCCCTGCGATGTTCTTTGTGCCCGCCCAGGCCGGAGTGGTTCACGGTGGTCTGCTGCTCCCTCACTATTAACGCTGTCACAGCTGACCTGTGATAGACGAGCTGTGTCAGCGCCACCCCTCACTCGACGGGTCACGACCCCGCTCTCCTGCGTGCGCTCGTATTCATCTCACCGACGACCTCTTAGCGCCGTGGCCGATGGAACACACACACACACGGCGAGACACGGACACACACACACAGGTGTGACGGTGGCGTCCCCAGCAGTTGACCCCATGACCCTAAACTCAGGGCTCAGGGTGTCCTTCTCCTGGTAGCCGCTGGGCTGACTTCATTAACCACAGTAGATCACCGGTTCTCTTCAGGACATTCTCCTCAGAACTGTTCCCAGGACAGTGGAATGTCACATTGTATTGCACTTCATGTCTTCAGATGTATTGCTGCGCCGGTGTCTTTGTCACTCTCATGCTGACGCTGTGTGTGATCCGTCACCTTCCACAGTCCTGTTCCTTCTCCAGACATCTTCCTCATGTCCTGTTCCTTCTCCAGACATCTTCCTCATGTCCTGTTCCTTCTCCAGACATCTGCCTCATGTCCTGTTCCTTCTCCAGACATCTTCCTCATGTCCTGTTCCTTCTCCAGACATCTTCCTCATGTCCTGTTCCTTCTCCAGACATCTTCCTCATGTCCTGTTCCTTCTCCAGACATCTGCCTCATGTCCTGTTCCTTCTCCAGACATCTTCCTCATGTCCTGTTCCTTCTCCAGACATCTTCCTCATGTCCTGTTCCTTCTCCAGACATCTTCCTCGTGTCCTGTTCCTTCTCCAGACATCTTCCTCGTGTCCTGTCCCTTCTCCAGACATCTTCCTCATGTCCTGTTCCTTCTCCAGACATCTTCCTCATGTCCTGTTCCTTCTCCAGACATCTTCCTCATGTCCTGTTCCTTCTCCAGACATCTGCCTCATGTCCTGTTCCTTCTCCAGACATCTTCCTCATGTCCTGTTCCTTCTCCAGACATCTTCCTCGTGTCCTGTTCCTTCTCCAGACATCTTCCTCATGTCGTGTCCCTTCTCCAGACATCTTCCTCATGTCCTGTTCCTTCTCCAGACATCTTCCTCGTGTCCTGTTCCTTCTCCAGACATCTTCCTCGTGTCCTGTCCCTTCTCCAGACATCTTCCTCATGTCCTGTTCCTTCTCCAGACATCTTCCTCATGTCCTGTTCCTTCTCCAGACATCTGCCTCATGTCCTGTTCCTTCTCCAGACATCTTCCTCATGTCCTGTTCCTTCTCCAGACATCTTCCTCGTGTCCTGTCCCTTCTCCAGACATCTTCCTCGTGTCCTGTCCATCTGTAGAGTTTTGTAGGACAAATCCTGGGTTGTGGCCAAACCGTTGCACTGGGCTCTAGTGCCGGGTTCTGTGGAGGGTTCAAATCCCATGGCTGCTCCGAGCAAAATGCCACCCCCCGTCTCCCAGGAAATACAGGTCCCAGTCTGCCCGTCTTCCCCAGGTGGCCTGCCCCAGTCTCTGCCCACCTCTGTGGGGCTGTGGTTACAGCGACCAGCCTTCGTATTAATGCATAAGAACAACCTCGTCCAATTAGGGAAAAGGTTACACTCGTCCTCTCCAATTAAAAGAGCAGCTGGCCCTTTTGCAGTGCACTGAGGGTGGATGTGATCTTTGAGGTGATGAATCTCCTGGTCTGTGTGCATTTCTGCTGATGAGCGCCTTATTGTTCCTTTCTTCCAGGTGGGAATAGCGAATTGCAGCTCTGCTTGTGATTGTACATCACTATGGATAATAGCTTCAGCTTCACAAGGATGTACTGTGGTCTGCTGCTTTATAAAGCACAGTCACTGTTTTCAGACGAAGATTAAAAACACAGCACACAGGAATGTATGTCTAACATATTCACGACACATAGATCACAGTCTCCAGGAATAACCCCCATATTGAGAACACATAGATCAGTGTTTAGGTTCATGCATATGGAGAACACACAGATCAGTGTTTAGGTTCATGCATATTGGGAACACACAGATCAGTGTTTAGGTACATGTATATTGAGAACACATAGATCAGTGTTTAGGTTCATGCATATTGGGAACACACAGATCAGTGTTTAGGTTCATGCATATTTAGAACACACAGACCAGTGTTTAGGCTGGTCGTGTCCAGGTCAGACAGAGGGGCCGTCCTAACTGAGCAGTCCACCTGCCCGTGGTACCTGAACCCCCCACCCCTCCACCCCCCACCAACCCAAACATCCAGGGCCTGGTGATCCTCCTGCTTTCATCAGCTGACTGTCTGGTCTGACGGCAGAGCCGCTTCATCATATAGTAACCGTCCTGCTTCAGCAACATGGCCGCCGCTCACTGTCGACCCTAGTGCAGTCTGGGATAATTAGGATTCACCACCTGGGAACGACCTGACTTCAAAAGGAGCGGGAAATGGAGGGGGGGGGGATTTCCCGGACATTCAGAAAGGAAGACTTTAAGACCCTTAACCGGCAGATTAAAAGAAGCACTTAGCGGACGACTACGGCGTTTTGTCCTTGGGTTCGAACGGGAAAACTTCACTTGAGGCAGACTCGTTAATGACAGTGATTAGAGAAGAAAAACATCTCTAATTGAACATTTTAAAGCAGTTCAGTCGAGTGCTGAGGAGGAGGCACATTCGGATATCCGCGGCCCGGGTTGCCACGGCAATGGCAGATGCGGGTCCTGATTAGTGGAAAAGGCGGTCGAGACGGGCCGCTAAACGGTGTGGGATTAGCGGCGCCGTAGCTTGGGGGGCGGCGCCGGCGTACGCAGGAGTCCGCGGGCCCGCTCCGCGTGGCGCCTGGGGCTTACGCTCCTTTAATCTCACGGACGGACCGGGAGGAGGGAAAGGGAGGAACGGAATGGGAGATAATTGTCCGAATATCAGCGGATCGTTTCCCCGGTCCTGTCGAGCGCCTGCACGCGACCTCAGATATACGCGCGATTGTGTCTTGCCCCTGAACGCGGGATAATGACTTTTTTTTCCTCCGGCGGCGTTGGGTTATGGTAATGCGTCGCCCGGACAATTATTTTAATGTGAGAAATAAATGACGGTCGTCGACGTCGTGGCCTCCTCGTGGCTCGTCCTTTTATTTGTGACGTCCCAGGCGGGTGTCTGTCTCGGCTCGGCACAGACGGGTCGGGAGCAACGCAAACCCGTTGTGTCGCGGTTTATTACGAGGCCGGATCAGAGAGCCGGGGCCGGTCTGTCCGTTAGCGTGTCGTGTTTTGGACGGAGAGCTCCGCGCTGCGGCTTTCATGTCACTCCGCGGGGCGCGATCTCCGACCGCGAGAAGCGACTTTGACCTCCAACCTTTCGGATGCGGAACACGGGTTGTCGCGTTTCATCGCAGGGTTTGTGTCGAATGTCCCATATTCCCAACCGTAGCGAAACCTTCTGACTGCCTTATGTGATGTGCGTAGGTTCCATATTTGTCTTTCAGACATCCCGTCGTGTCTGTCTTGCAAATTTGCGTTTCTATAGACACTGTACCTCTAGCAACCAGTCGGATTAAAACCAGCAGTCACACCCGGTCACCATTTATGATTTGACAACTATAACTGAGCTCACAATAATTAGCATTAAGTCATATCCAACATATCCATTCATTTTAGCCGGTGCATAATTCTATGGCATTGCTCGGGTCCGGACCTTGACTGTACTACGTCTTCGGTTTGTCTCATAGTCCCAGGCTGTGCACATCGGCCAGATGGACTCCCTCAGACGGGCTGGTCGCTGCAGTAGGAGGCTGTTAGTACAGTGACTGACCCAGCCACGAGCTGTATGGGGGGCGTAGACGAGATATCTGTTGCTGCTTCCCTGGTGGTTTCGCCGCTACGTCGAACCAACGCTAATCTTATTTATTCTCGGCCACTCTGTCGTCTTTCCTTGGCGGTTGGGTTTTCAGGCGTTCATCCGTCCGTTTCGGGAACATCACATTGACCCCACGGCCATCACGAGACACGATTTCATAGAGACTAACGGAGACAACTGCATGCTGGTTATACTGCCTCTGGCACGCATGGCCTACAAGTTCCTGTCCTACCAGCCAGGTGAGAGTGAGGAAGGGCACACACACACACACAACCACACACACACAACCACACACACACACACACACACACACTAAAGCTAAAGCTAGAGGGTTGGATACAACCAAAAACTGTAGACAGCGGGCAAAGTCAGTGCTTCAGAGACAGACCAGACACCAGGTCAGTGCTTCAGAGACAGACCAGACACCAAGGCAGTGCTTCAGTGACAGACCAGACACCAAGTCAGTGTTTCAGACAGACCTGACACCAGGTCAGTGCTTCAGTGACAGACCAGACACCAGGTCAGTGCTGCAGAGACAGACCAGACACCAAGTCAGAGGTTTCAGACAGACCTGACACCAGGTCAGTGCTTCAAAGACAGACCAGACACCAGGTCAGGGCTTCAGAGACAGAACAGACACCAGGTCAGTGCTTCAGTGACAGACCAGACACCAAGGCAGTGCTTCAGAGACAGACCAGACACCAAGTCAGTGTTTCAGACAGACCAGACACCAGGTCAGTGCTTCAAAGACAGACCAGACACCAGGTCAGTGCTTCAAAGACAGACCAGACACCAGGTCAGTGCTTCAGTGACGGACCAGACACCAGGTCAGTGCTTCAGAGACAGACCAGACACCAGGTCAGTGCTTCAGAGACAGACCAGACACCAGGTCAGTGTTTCAGAGGCAGACCAGACACCAGATCAGTGCTTCAGTGACAGACCAGACACCAGGTCAGTGTTTCAGAGACAGACCAGACACCAGATCAGTGCTTCAGTGACAGACCAGACACCAGATCAGTGCTTCAGAGACAGACCAGACACCAGGTCAGTGTTTCAGTGACAGACCAGACACCAGATCAGTGCTTCGGTGACAGACCAGACACCAGATCAGTGCTTTAGTGACAGACCAGACACCAGATCAGTGCTTCAGTGAAAGACCAGACACCAGATCAGTGCTTTAGTGACAGACCAGACACCAGATCAGTGCTTCAGTGACAGACCAGACACCAGATCAGTGCTTCAGTGACAGACCAGACACCAGGTCAGTGCTTCAGAGACAGACCAGACACCAGATCAGTGCTTCAGTGACAGACACAGAGAGACGGACACAGTGCAGAGGGCCGGGTGACAAGGGTGAGGTTGTGGGGAGAGATCCACACCTGTCATGTCTGCAGCTCCATAACTGTCAGAGGTCAGAGGTCAGGGTGAGTGTGAGTGCAGCCAATCAGAACCCCCGCACCAGCAGTTGGAGTTGATATCTTCTCACACAGATTGGTTCAACATCTGTGAATATGCTTCAACCCTGTAACTCGCAGTAAACGTTCCTCTTGTCGTCTTTTCACTCTCTTCTCTATCATTCTTTTCTCCCTCTCACTTCTCCTCCATTTTCTCTCTCCTCACTTCCTCCTTTCCTTCCTTTCCTCCATCACACCTTTCCTTCCTTTCCTCCCATCCTTCCTTTCCTCCCTCACACTTTTCCTTCCTTTCTTCCCTTCCCCCACCTTCCTTTCCTCCCTCACACTTTTCCTTCCTTTCCTCCCTTCCACCTTTCCTTCCTTTCCTCCCTCACTCCTTTCCTTCCTTTCCTCCCTCACACTTTTCCTTCCTTTCCTCCCTTCCCCCACCTTCCTTTCCTCCCTCACACTTTTCCTTCCTTTCCTCCCTCACACCTTTCCTTCCTTTCCTCCCTCACACTTTTCCTTCCTTTCCTCCCTTCCCCCCACCTTCCTTTCCTCCCTCACACCTTTCCTTCCTTTCCTCCCATCCTTCCTTTCCTCCCTCACACTTTTCCTTCCTTTCTTCCCTTCCCCCCACCTTCCTTTCCTCCCTCACACTTTTCCTTCCTTTCCTCCCTTCCACCTTTCCTTCCTTTCCTCCCTCACACCTTTCCTTCCTTTCCTCCCTCACACTTTTCCTTCCTTTCCTCCCTTCCCCCACCTTCCTTTCCTCCCTCACACTTTTCCTTCCTTTCCTCCCTCACACCTTTCCTTCCTTTCCTCCCTCACACTTTTCCTTCCTTTCCTCCCTTCCCCCCACCTTCCTTTCCTCCCTTCCACCTTTCCTTCCTTTCCTCCCTTCCACTATTCTTCATCCCCGGTCTCCTGATTATCCATCTACGTCTCTCCTGACTCTTCATCAGATGCCATAGCAGAATCCTTCCCATGGGAGTGCTTTATGTTTGCACTGGCAGTCTTCGTCACGTTGACCAATCAGATCCACAAGTGGTCTGACTCCTACTTCGTTCTCCCCCGCTGGCTGACGCTGCTACAACACTGTCACCTGGTGTTACCACGGAAACACTGCCGCATCCACCACATTTCCCCTCACGAGACCTACTACTGTATTACCACAGGTATTATACAATACCAGCCTAGTACTGTATATAGGTATTATACAATACCAACCTAGTACTGTATATAGGTATTATACAATACCAACCTAGTACTGTATATAGGTATTATACAATACCAACCTAGTACTGTATCACCACAGGTAATATACAAGGTATTACAGGTATTATACTGATCTACTTTATAGTATTTAATCAAACCGGTTACTATACAATACTACTGTAATAACGAGTATTACTAATGTGCTGATATGGTCCATTAACACACTGCCACATATCCCACGGTATCCGTCTTACCGACTGCTGACCGTAGCAACTCCATCGCCATGGCTACTCACTCGCTAATGACCGCGCGTCAGTGACATCTACGCCACGGCATATTGTTGAGCGATGTAGACGCTTGTCACGGGGAACCTCCTTGCATGTGATCTCCTGCTCCGTTTCATGCCCCTATAATCCACCCCCAGAGACCGGCCATAAACACACAGCGTACTGAACATGGCTGAGACCGACGGCGGTCCTGTTGTGAGAAGCGAATGAATCGAAAACAATGTTCAAATAGTGTCTGCAGTTGAAAGGTCCATCCAAGATGGCTGCGGTCTGTGGGTGGCAGACATAAATAACTTGGAAAAGCAATCTATTTGGTTACGTGCGTGCGCGTGTGTATGTGCGCGTGTGTATCTGCGCGTGTGTATCTGCGAGTGTGTGTGTGTGAATCAGTAAGACATCCACGTTGAGTATTGCGTGTGCGTGTGTGTGTATCTCAGAGAGTGCACAGGAGATGTGTGTGTGTGTGCGTCACCCTGTCCCCCTATGGACACCAGATGTGTGTGTGTGTGTATCTCAGAGAGTGCACAGGAGATGTGTGTGTGTGTGCGTCACCCTGTCCCCCTATGGACACCAGATGTGTGTGTGTGTGTATCTCAGAGAGTGCACAGGAGATGTGTGTGTGTGTGCGTCACCCTGTGGACACCAGATGTGTGTGTGTGTGTATCTCAGAGAGTGCACAGGAGATGTGTGTGTGTGTGCGTCACCCTGTCCCCCTATGGACACCATCCAGAGAGTGCACAGGAGATGTGTGTGTGTGCGTCACCCTGTCCCCCTATGGACCACAGATGTGTGTGTGTATCTCAGAGAGTGCACAGGAGATGTGTGTGTGTGTGCGTCACCCTGTCCCCCTATGGACACCAGATGTGTGTGTGTGTGTATCTCAGAGAGTGCACAGGAGATGTGTGTGTGTGTGCGTCACCCTGTCCCCCTATGGACACCAGATGTGTGTGTGTGTGTATCTCAGAGAGTGCACAGGAGATGTGTGTGTGTGTGCGTCATCCTGTCCCCCTATGGACACCAGATGTGTGTGTGTGTGTATCTCAGAGAGTGCACAGGAGATGTGTGTGTGTGTGCGTCACCCTGTCCCCCTATGGACACCAGATGTGTGTGTGTGTGTATCTCAGAGAGTGCACAGGAGATGTGTGTGTGTGTGCGTCACCCTGTCCCCCTATGGACACCAGATGTGTGTGTGTGTGTGTGTGTGTGTGTGTGTGCGCTCCAGCTTCCTGACCCACCCTATCGTACTCTCGCAGGTCCCTAACCTCAGTGGGGGTGAGAGAGAGAGAGAGAGAGAGAGTGGGAGAGTTGAGGGGGAGGGGCCTCATGGGAGTGCCACAGCTCTGTTCCCGCTACTCCACCCTCCCTCCACCCTCCCTGCCTGGGGCCCCCGGGGCCCGCGCCGCCTGCCTTTGTGTGTGCCCGTGGCTCACAATCTCCATGTATATTTAATGCTAACCTGCTGTCAGTGCTAACAAATAGGCATGCATGGGGAGACACAGGGAACGGGACAAAGAGGAGAAATCAAACAAACAAGTGGAGCTGCTTCGCTCTCCTCCTGCAGAGAGGAGGTCACGGGAGGGACAGGGGGAGAACAGAAACTGGATGGAATAGCACGACACACACTATATGGAATAACATGACACACTATATGGAATAACACCACACACTATATGGAATAACACCACACACTATATGGAATAACACCACACACTATATGGAATAACACCACACACTATATGGAATAACACCACACACTATATGGAATAACACGACACACACTATATATAATAACACCACACACTATATGGAATAACACGACACACACTATATATAATAACACCACACACTATATGGAATAGCACGACACACACTATAAGAAATAACACCACACACTATATGGAATAACACAACACACACTATATGGAATAGCACGACACACACTATAGGAAATAACACCACACACTATATGGAATAACACGACACACACTATAAGAAATAACACGACACACACTATAAGGAATAACACCACACACTATATGGAATAGCATGACACACACTATAAGAAATAACACGACACACACTATATGGAATAGCATGGCACACACTATATGGAATAACAGGACACACACAAAATGGAATAACACGACACACACTATATGGAATAACATGACACACACTATATGGATATGGTTATATGTATTGTTTATATTGGACGTGCGAGTACACAGGTTGTTTACCATCAGTGTGTAATATTGTGATGTGTTTTTGGTGTGTGTGTTTGGTGTGTGTGTGTTTGGCGTGCGTGTGTGTTTGGTGTGTGTGTGTTTGGTGTGTGTGTGTTTGGTGTGTGCTTGGTGTGTGTGTTTGGTGTGTGTGTGTGTTTGGTGTGTGTATGTTTGGCGTGTGTGTGTTTGGTGTGTGTGTGTTTGGTGTGTGTGTGTTTGGCGTGCGTGTGTGTGTGTGTTTGGTGTGTGTGTGTGCTTGGTGTGTGCTTGGTGTGTGTGTGTTTGGTGTGCGTGTGTGTGTGTGTGTTTGGTGTTTGTGTGTGTGTTTGGTGTGTGCTTGGTGTGTGTGTGTTTGGCGTGTGCCCGTCCACTGCGTGCGTGCACATGCTTCCTTCCCGGGTCTGTTTGATGTCACTTCCTGGGAGGGAACGGCGTGGATGTGAGAGACGAGTTCTGTGTGATGTATGGAGAAACCAGTACAGTAGTTTTGACTGTAAGTGTCCACATTACTCTGGTGCCGGGGGCAGATCTCCTTCTGGTCCCCTGAAAGCAGATGCCCCCGGGAGCCTCTGTATCCCCTGCTGCTTCCTGGAGCGCTGTGGCCACGGGGACATGTTTCCATGCTTCATATCATATTGGTCCATTGGTTAGCTTGCCTTGTTTGGTTGCCTTCCCTTTCCACTCACTCTTTCTCTCTTTATCCTTGACAACCACTCAAATCCCCTTTCGTACTCTAGGGTGGCTGAACTATCCGCTTGACAGGGTGGGCTTCTGGCGAATGATGGAGACGGCGATAGAAAACGTGACCGGTCTGAAACCTCGGAGCGACGACATGGAATGGACCAAGAAAACAGAGCGGCGAGCTCCTCCCTCTCTCTCCGAACCAGCGGGGCCGGCGGGCGACTGGGGAAGAGGTGGACGAAGGGTGGGATGGGACTGAGGGAACGCCTGACTCTTTAAACCCTACTCCTGTAACTCTCGCTTTGTCCGAATACTATAACGCACCCGAATCTCTCCCGGGGACGGCAGAGCACCTCAGCAATGACACCGTTAAAACACGGCCTTCTGAATGCCTCCATGAACCGTCCGGTCTTCTGTCTTCTGCTTCTTCGCACACTCTCAAGGACGCCGTTCACGTTAGCAGGTCCGCCGGCCGATCTGGGAGCGTCGGCGAAGATCGCCGCGACCCCATTTGTCTCTCTGTCTGCTCGTCCGGTGGGCGTGTGTCTCCTCGCATCGCAGCCAATGAGCTGTCATTTTACCTTGTCAGTGTATATTGTTTCTGGAGGACGGGCTCTCCAGGGAACTTTTTGAGTTTTTCCTGGCATCGTCTCACATGACCTAGAGAACGAGGTTGTCATCCGCATGACCCGAGAACACAGCGTGACATAAGAACGCGGTCCCGGGATCACCTTGTCTCTTACCTACAGCGTGTATCGGCTTTAATGTAATCCTTTGATTCAGTTGACTCTGTAATATTGTTTAGGTCCTCCGTGATGCACTCAAACGTTAACTCAAACCATGTCTCTGACCTCATATCTGGCAATGTTCCCAGGTTTTTCTTGTAGCCTATTTTCTTTACTTGTAGGAACAGAGAATTACGACGGATCCGTCAATTTCAGGTCTTTCCGTGATCTCAAGACGGCAGGTCTTTGTCAATATGTGCACTTTACTCACTTACCCACTACTATGTTTATGAAAAGCAGTCCTGTCAGAAAGGACTACACACACACACACACACACACACACAAATGCACACACGCACAGACACACGCGCACACATACAAACTGAAATCCTAGTTCAAAAGCTATGTTGTGTGTTTCTCTCACTCCAGTTCCAGCCACAATTGACCGTGTTCTGTTTTTCCGTCTGGCTTTATAATGTTATTTTTTTATAACACCAAATCAGCCTTGTACTAAATTCAGACTTTAATATTGTTATTATATAATTATATATCTGTTACTCACCGCAAGCCTTAACTTGTTGCCCTATAATATAATAAAGAGTTTTTAAATGATCTAAAGTCCTGAGAATTTCTCTCTTTCATTCAGTTTACCGCATCTCCTCCAGCATCAACATAACAGCGGTGACCTATCAGTGACTTAGCCTGTCTTATACTCCACCAATCACCCGGACTCACGACCAATCGCAATGCAGTGCGGTTGTGCAGGACGTTCTGGGCGGCTAACCCGGTGCTGGGTTTGTTCTAAGAGGCTTTAATCAAATATCACACTTGTTTTGACGAATGGTCTGTTGGTAAGGCGCGACTTCTCAGCCGGTAAATGATTTCTGAGAGGTGATGTGCACCATTTAACATTGACAGGGGTTCGCAGCTCTTACCTGTAGAGGTGTGGACCTTTCTTTAATCGCGTCCACCTCGTGTCCCACGTCGAAATAACTCCCCGAGTAGTGGGTTGGATGTAAAAAAAATTGTGTGTAACATTCCTGGTCCAGAGTTGAGTTTAGAGGATTTGAAGCAATTTGATCGTCTGAAGCAATTGTGATTTGTAACGATAATGACCAAGTAAGAACAAAATCTAATCTATCTAAAGATCCTCTATAAAATTACTCCCACCCATTTATCATTATTGATTAATATTTGCCTTCAATGTTTTCATTTTCTTATTACACAACTATTTTAATTCCAATTTATGTGAAGACTGTCTAACCATAATTGCCAACACAAGATTAAACAATTTCAAATGAATAAGTAGTGCTCCCACTTTGACCGGAAAGGACGTTTGTCCAGACACATTGTTGCAAAACAAATTACCCTCAGGGGATTATACAGACTCTACTGTTTTGCTTCGTTGTATGGGGCAGACTTTTCAATTGCAATTGTTTTTCAAGTCGGATATCTTGCTTTTGGTGCGGTCTCTGAGTCAACCGTAATGCTGTATCACCAGCTCCCTCTGGTGGCCTTTAAAAATAACTGCACATTCTTTTGCATGAGAGCAATAAGAGACAATATTTGAATATGTTGTTTTTACTTTGTTCTACATTTTCTATTTTCCTTTTGAGGGTATAATGGGCAGTTTACGTTAATGAGGCTACATCCACAGTCTTGTAATTTCTTCATATTTATTTCAGGGTGTTGTGTGTGTGTGTGTGTGTGTCACATGATCTCAGTGCTTGGGGATGCTGGCTCAGAGTCCTTGAACAGCTTGCTGATGTCAATCTCAGAGTATTTCATATGAGGGTGGAAGTCAATATCAACAGCTCCGTCCTGGCATTGTCTGAGCAGAGTGCTGATGTTGCTCTCAGATAGACGCAGGTACCTACACACACACACACGCACACACACACACGCACACGCACGCACACACACACACACACGCGCACACACACGCACGCATGCATGCACACACACACGCACGCACGCACGCACGCACACACACGCACGCGCGACACTGCCGACACTGCCTCCTGGTGGACACGGAGGGGCAGGGGCATAGAGCTGCTGCCCTGTGGGGCCAGGTTCACACTATTGGAGTACCCGATGGGTCGTGAGGACAGACCACCGTGACGCAGCCCCCTCCAGGAGGGAGACAGGGCTTCTGAAGATGTATCTCTGGACCAGAGGGGTGTGTTTCTAATGAGCGGATGTTGGCTCAGAGCTGGAGACGAAAAATGAGAAAGGTGCAGCATACGAGCATAGATTGTTTCTTATTTCTATTTATCACTTATTCTAACATCCATACAATACTTTTTATTGGTCAACGGGCCTTAATGCACAGATAGGAAGAGCAACTGGCGGTGGTTATGTGTTTTTTTATTCCTCTGTGGACTGACCTCGGTGGCTGGGGCGTGGTGACGGGTCAGCGGTGCCCTGGGGGGTCCTGGGTGGAGGATGGCGGGAGGCGCAGGAGGAGTTGTCCTCTCCGCTGGTTTGGAACTGATGGGCAACAGGTAGCTGTATCCTGCTGTCCACTCCCTCAAACCCAGTCCGGCTGTCAACACCGGGCCTCTGGTGAGAACAGAACCACTCAGTCATGGTCATTTACTGTATGTCTGCACAGTATTAGCACCTGTACCTGGAACAGTGTCTGGCTTCTGAGAGGACTAGACACACCAGGGTCAGTATTAGCACCTGTACCTGGAACAGTGTCTGGCTTCTGAGAGGACTAGACACACCAGGGTCAGTATTAGCACCTGTACCTGGAACAGTGTCTGGCTTCTGAGAGGACTAGACACACCAGGGTCAGTATTAGCACCTGTACCTGGAACAGTGTCTGGCTTCTGAAAGGAGAAACACCAGCTAGCCTCATCAGGGTTCGTTTGACCTTCTTCTCCTCATGTAGCCAGCAGCTCCTGTGGCAACTCTCAATGCTGCTTAGGGCCTTGGTTATCGTATGTAACTAGCAGAGAAACATATCAGTCAGTACGGTATATTCCATTTCTGATTCAAAGCAGCACATTCAGAGTAGCACATTCAGAGTAGCACAGAGTAGCACATTCAGAGTAGCACATTCAGAGTAGCACATTCAGAGTAGCACATTCAGAGTAGCACATTCAGAGTAGCACATTCAGAGTAGCACATTCAGAGTAGCACATTCAGAGTAGCACATTCAGAGTAGCACAGAGTAGCACATTCAGAGTAGCACATTCAGAGTAGCACATTCAGAGTAGCACATTCAGAGTAGCACATTCAGAGTAGCACATTCAGAGTAGCACATTCAGAGTAGCACATTCAGAGTAGCACATTCAGAGTAGCACATTCAGAGTAGCACATTCAAAGTAGCACACCTACACCTTTATGTAGGACTGTGCCCCATTTTAGCCTCCTAGTTGTCTTTAGCCTGTGCTATTGTTTGGCCTGGTTCAGCCCATTCTGAGCTCTATGTTAGCCTCACCCTGAAAGCCTTTTTCTGGTTGGCCACTTTCACCGCATTTATGTTTTTACAGCTGATCCAGTCCAGTGCAACTTGTTCTGAGGCCTTTCCCAGTGTGGACGTCCACATGGTTTGGCTTGGGCTTCGTGTTTGGTACTAGGATCTCAGTATTCGGTACTAGGATCTCAGTATTTGGTACTAGGATCTCAGTATTTGGTACTAGGACCATAGTACCAAACAGATGTGTTTGTCTCATCACATGAGCAACACATGGGTCCTTCGGCTTTGTGATGTCACTGATGATTTATGATTCTATGGATTTATAGTTCCGTGGATATTCCATTGACGTGGTTTTAGACATAATTGTACTTATTATTCATCTATTTTATTTGTATTTATTTTGCACACATTCATTGCAAAAGCAACTTTTATATCTAAAAGATTTTAAAAAATGAAAGTGTGTGTGTGGTGACTAATGAACTGCAGTGTTGAAACTAATTCTCTCTCTCTGTAACCGGCTGATGGAGCGTCTGGTTCTTTCTATGTGAGGTGTGATGAGAGTATGACATCCTGAGAAAGATGACAGTGAGGTGGCACATGTCAGAGACACCCTGTCTGTCTCACCCTGTCTGTCTCACCCTGTCTGTATCACCCTGTCTGTATCACCTTGTACACAGTACATCACGCAGTACATCATACAGTACATCACACAGTACATCACGCAGTACATCACACAGTACATCACACAGTACATCACACAGTACATCATACAGTACATCATACAGTACATCACACAGTACATCACGCAGTACATCACACAGTACATCACACAGTACATCACAGTACACCACACAGTACATCACACAGTACATCACACAGTACATCATACAGTACATCATACAGTACATCACACAGTACATCACACAGTACATCACACAGTACATCATACAGTACATCACACAGTACATCACACAGTACATCTTACAGTACATCATAAAGTACATCATATAGTACATCATACAGTACATCATACAGTACATCACACAGTACATCATACAGTACATCATACAGTACATCATACAGTACATCACACAGTACATCACACAGTACATCACACAGTACATCATACAGTACATCATACAGTACACCATACTGTACATCATACAGTACATCATAAAGTACATCATACAGTACATCACACAGTACATCATACAGTACATCACACAGTACATCACACAGTACATCACACAGTACATCATACAGTACATCATACAGTACATCACACAGTACATCACACAGTACATCACACAGTACATCACACAGTACATCACACAGTACATCACACAGTACATCACACAGTACATCACACAGTACATCACACAGTACATCACACAGTACATCACACAGTACATCATACAGTACAACATACAGTACATCATACAGTACATCATACAGTACAACATACAGTACATCATACAGTACATCATACAGTACAACATACAGTACATCATACAGTACATCATACAGTATAACATATAGTACAACATACAGTACATCATACTGTACATCACACAGTACATCACACAGTACATCACACAGTACATCATACATCATCTCCTAGTATTGGACTAACATAGTAGGAGTGCGTTACTGTAACAGTGTGCTACTTCTCAATGTTTTTCACCCCAGTGACTGCAGAACAACAAATAACCCGATTAAATATTGCAAATATACAGAAAGTTACGTTCTGTCACAGCAAAAGCACCAAATCTGAAACACAAGTGTTAGTCATAACAGATGATACATTTTATGAGATATATCTGACAGATATCAGATCAAGATTGATACAAAGCAAAACGCTTGTGTTACCATTAGGTCCATTCTAATTTATGACAGGTGAAAATGAGAAACATGTAATAATTGTTTCTACATATTTACTCCAATATATTTATTGCACAGACGATTTCAAAATCTGAAAAACGGATGACAACGTGAAACACAAGAAGCAACAATAAGCGTTTTCTTGTGTGTGTGTGTGTGTGTATTTGTGTGTGTGTGCGCGCATCTTGGGCCGGGCCTGGTGGTTCTGTTTGGCAGGAGGTCGGCAGTAGACAGATGCCAAGGGGCATAGCGACCGGGACTACTGGGTTTCAGAGAAACAGCGAATGGCTGACATCAGGCGTCAGGGACAAGATCACTGTCAACCTGTCACATCACTCAAATATTGGGAGGGACACTCGTGGAATCCAGATCACACACCAGAGACTGGCTTTGTGTGTGTGTGTGCATCTCATATTTCACATGACACTTCCTTTCAGTCCACTAGATGGCAGTGTTGAATCTTCCTTGGTCCAGACA
This sequence comes from Dallia pectoralis, assembly GCA_029465975.1. Taxonomy (NCBI): domain Eukaryota; kingdom Metazoa; phylum Chordata; class Actinopteri; order Esociformes; family Umbridae; genus Dallia; species Dallia pectoralis. Next base: position 2,615,424 of record CM055745.1, on the reverse strand, counting down.
AGACCGCTCTATTCCGATGAGAGCAAATGTTGTTTTTTTGTGTCGGACGTTATTTGCTCTGTGCATTGGCAGTCTACTGCTGACTGTGCTGAATATGAATCCACTGTAGAGAGAAGGTGAGTGAGAGGAGGAGAAGAAGAGGGAGGGGAGGAGGAGGAGGAGAGGGAGAGAGAGGAGGGGATGGAGGAGGGAGAGAGAGGAGGAGGAGAAAAGGGAGAAGAGAGAGAGAGAGAGAGAGAGAAGAAAAGGAGGGGGAGAGAGGAGGAGGGGGAGAGAGAGGAGGGGGGAGGCAGAGAGAAATGGAGAGTGAGATACGAGAGAAGAAGGAGAGAGAGGAGAGGGAGAAAGCAGGACAGAAGGAGAGAGAGTGATTAGAAGAGGTAGAAAGAGGGGGACAGAAAGAATGATGGGAAAGGAGAGGCAGAGAGAGAGCATGGAGTGAAGTAGAGACACAGATGGGTGGGGGAGCAGTACCCTGGTCACTGTTTATGTGTCTGTGTGTAGTTGTGTCTGTGTGTAGTTGTGTCTGTGTGTAGTTGTGTCTTTGTGTAAATGTGTGTTTGTGTAGTTGTGTCTGTGTGTAGTTGTGTCTGTGTGTAGTTGTCTCTGTGTGTAAATGTGTGTTTGTGTAGTTGTGTCTGTGTGTATTTGTGTCTGTGTGTAGTTGTGTCTGTGTGTAAATGTGTGTTTGTGTAGTTGTGTCTGTGTGTAGTTGTGTCTGTGTGTAGTTGTATCTGTGTGTAGTTGTATCTGTGTGTAGTTGTGTCTGTGTGTAAATGTGTGTTTGTGTAGTTGTGTCTGTGTGTAGTTGTGTCTGTGTGTAGTTGTGTCTGTGTAGTTGTGTCTGTGTGTAAATGTGTGTTTGTGTAGTTGTGTCTGTGTGTAGTTGTGTCTGTGTGTATTTGTGTCTGTGTGTAGTTGTGTCTGTGTGTAAATGTGTGTTTGTGTAGTTGTGTCTGTGTGTAGTTGTGTCTGTGTGTAGTTGTATCTGTGTGTAGTTGTGTCTGTGTGTATTTGCTTATGTTTTTATTTGCTTGTGTTTGTATTTGCTTGTGTTTGTATTTGCTTGTTTTTGTATTTGCTTCTGTTTGTATTTGCTTGTGTGTGTATTTGCTTGTGTGTATTTGCTAGTGTGTATTTGCTTGTGTGTGTATTTGCTTGTGTGTATTTGCTTGTGTTTGTATTTGCTTGTGTTTGTATTTGCTTGTGTGTATTTGCTTGTGTGTATTTGCTTGTGTGTATTTGCTTGTGTTTGTATTTGCTTGTGTTTGTATTTGCTTGTGTGTATTTGCTTGTGTGTGTATTTGCTGGTGTGTATTTGCTGGTGTGTATTTGCTGGTGTGTATTTGCTTGTGTGTGTATTTGCTTGTGTGTATTTGCTTGTGTGTGTATTTGCTTGTGTGTATTTGCTTGTGTGTATTTGCTTGTGTGTATTTGCTTGTGTGTGTATTTGCTTCTGTTTGTATTTGCTTGTGTGTATTTGCTTGTGTGTATTTGCTTGTGTTTGTATTTGCTTGTGTTTGTATTTGCTTGTGTGTATTTGCTTATGTTTGTATTTGCTTGTGTTTGTATTTGCTTGTGTTTGTATTTGCTTGTGTGTGTATTTGCTTGTGTGTGTATTTGCTTGTGTGTGTATTTGCTTGTGTGTGTGTTTGCTTGTGTTTATTTGCTTGTGTTTGTATTTGCTAGTGTGTATTTGCTTGTGTGTATTTGCTTCTGTTTGTATTTGCTTGTTTGTATTTGCTTGTGTATATTTGCTTCTGTTTGTATTTGCTTGTTTGTATTTGCTAGTGTGTATTTGCTAGTGTGTATTTGCTAGTGTGTATTTGCTAGTGTGTATAGGTGTGCTTCTCTTATCCTATCTGTCGTCCTCAGACAGAACAACACACATTTTTCGGAGGTTCTTGTGTATGTGTGTGTGTGGGGGTGTGTGTTTGGTGTTTGCTATGCTTGTGTTGTCTGACACACTACCTACTAGATTCCAAAATGTCTGCTTTTACAGAGGCTTTCCCAATGTTTTTTTTTTGCGATGTAAACCTATTTCGTACACATTCTGTAAGTATTGCAGATGTTGCCAACCTTACCCTCTTCCAGAGACAACCAACTCACCAGCAGATGTTCTTATGGACAAGTAATCTTTGAGTTGCCGAATTTCTTTACAAAAAATATCTTGATGCTTAAATGTACTGTACACTGTATTAGTAATAATAACATTTGTATTTTTATCACCAACATTGTACATCGTCGAAATGCGTGTACAATTACGTATGATAGAATAAATAAACTGCTTTCATTTCAACAAGATGAAGAGTCAAATTTACCCACGACAGATTGAAAACTGAATGTTAATCTATATATTTAGTATTTGTTTTGGATCATTCAACGGATGAGAGCGAGCGTCCTAGTGTGTGTGTGTGTGTGTGTGTGTGGGGGGCAGGGAGAGAGACAGAGGTGTGTTCTGACAGTGTGAGGGTAGTTGTGTGGGGGGGTGGCAGGGAGAGAGAGACAGAGGTGTGTTCTGACAGTGTGAGGTAAGTGTGTGGGGGGTGGCAGGGAGAGAGAGACAGAGGTGTGTTCTGACAGTGTGAGGTAAGTGTGTGGGGGGGTGGCAGGGAGAGAGAGACAGAGGTGTGTTCTGACAGTGTGAGGTAAGTGTGTGGGGGGTGGCAGGGAGAGAGAGACAGAGGTGTGTTCTGACAGTGTGAGGTACTGGAGAAACTAAGGAGGTGTGTGTGTGGGATGGATTAACTGAATGTCCCCGCTGGCCCAGAGCTCAAGCCCTGATTATGTGTCTAATCAAAGCATTATTACGTTTCCTATTCAGGGGTCCAGTCGGCCGGGCTGAGTCACCGGGCGGACTACACTGCCAGGCTGCTGCCTGCTCTCTGGGGCTCTGAAGTGATTTGGTTTTAATTTGCCGGTCAGGGTTCGGGAAACAGAGTGTGTTGGCTCAGCGCGGCCTTGTCTTAACCGGTGTGTTTGTCCCGGTATCGATCTGCGATCTGCGAGCTCGGGTCAGCCTGTCCACGAAGGCTGGGGAGTTGGAGGAGAATGGATTGATCCGGAGGCAATAACGCAGGTTTCAGGGCTGCAAAGCCGGCTGAGAGACAACAGGAATATCCATCCAGTGGCCATTAATTGCTGGCCCCTTGTTGCTAATCACATCACAGTGGCTCCTAGTGAAAATGCTGCTGTATTGTTGGGGGTTACAGCAAAGATCAGAGAGCAACGTTGAGAGGGGAGGTGGGCTCTTCTAGTGCACACTGGGATTGATGTCTACTGTAGGGCACACTGGGATTGATGTTTACTGTAGTGCATACTGGGATTGATGTCTACTGTAGTGCATACTGGGATTGATGTCTACTCTAGTGCACACTGGGTTTGATGTCTACTCTAGTGCATACTGGGATTGATGTCTACTGTAGTGCACACTGGGTTTGATGTCTACTGTAGTGCACACTGGGGTTGATGTCTACTCTAGTGCACACTGGGTTTGATGTCTACTCTAGTGCACACTGGGATTGATGTCTACTGTAGTGCACACTGGGATTGATGTTTACTGTAGTGCATACTGGGATTGATGTCTACTGTAGTGCATACTGGGATTGATGTCTACTGTAGTGCATACTGGGATTGATGTCTACTCTAGTGCATACTGGGATTGATGTCTACTGTAGTGCACACTGGGTTTGATGTTTACTGTAGTGCACACTGGGGTTGATGTCTACTCTAGTGCACACTGGGATTGATGTCTACTGTAGTGCACACTGGGATTGATGTCTACTGTAGTGAATACTGGGATTGATGTCTACTGTAGTGCACACTGGGGTTGATGTCTACTCTAGTGCACACTGGGATTGATGTCTACTCTAGTGCACACTGGGATTGATGTCTACTGTAGTGCACACTGGGATTGATGTCTACTGTAGTGCACACTGGGGTTGATGTTTACTGTAGTGAATACTGGGGTTGATGTCTACTGTAGTGCACACTGGGGTTGATGTCTACTGTAGTGCACACTGGGGTTGATGTCTACTCTAGTGCACACTGGGATTGATGTCTACTGTAGTGCACACTGGGGGATTGATGTCTACTGTAGTGCACACTGGGGTTGATGTCTACTGTAGTGCACACTGGGGGATTGATGTCTACTGTAGGGCACACTGGGATTGATGTCTACTGTAGGGCACACTGGGATTGATGTCTACTGTAGTGGATTGATTGAAGGAGGATTGATGTCTTTAGGGCACATTTGATCAACTTCAGCTCTCAGTATGACAGTCACATGAGCCCACAAAGCCACTTTTAATGTCAGACAGTGTATTCAGGCTGCCACATGAGGCAGACACAATACATTTGGCTTCAGCATCAAAAGCCTTTGGAAAACATTTACACCACCAACTTTATACTTCTCGGGACACTGCTTGTGTGACAACTAAACAACCTCAAAACCCACTAAGATGTGATGTTTGACATTGTTTGAACCTTTGATTCTAAATAGATGATGGCATATACTTGTTTTAGACGAATGCCAGTCGTTGATGATGTGTCATAGAGCTGCTATTGTCGTCAGTGGTGTTTAGAGAGGTGGTAAAACTCAGTGGATGGGATGGAACCATACCCCCGGAGCGGAGCTGTTATCGGCTACCAAACAGGGACAGCCTTGGACAGCAGACAGCAGCTAGCTGTGGGTCCCTTTGAGCCTAGTCTAATTCAGCTAGCTCACATCTGGCTGTCTGGTGTCTCTCCGTCTTGTCAGATGTGTCCCTATGCCTGTCTGCCTGTGCCTGTCTGCCTGTGCCTGTCTGCCTGTGCCTGTCTGCCTGTCTGCCTGTCTGCCTGTGCCTGTCTGCCTGTCTGCCTGTGCCTGTCTGCCTGTGCCTGTCTGCCTGTGCCTGTCTGCCTGTCTGCCTGTGCCTGTCTGCCTGTGCCTGTCTGCCTGTGCCTGTCTGCCTGTGCCTGTCTGCCTGTCTGCCTGTGCCTGTCTGCCTGTGCCTGTCTGCCTGTGCCTGTCTGCCTGTCCGCCTGCCTGTCCGCCTGCCTGCCTGCCTGTCTGTCTGTTTGCCTGTCTGTCTGACTTCTTTTGAATGAAGTACGGGAGCAGCTGGAGATGGGGTTGAATATGTTGTCATGGTCTGCTGAGCTCATGGTCAGGGGGATTTGTCTTCATCGTCTCTGTTATCTAAAGGGCACTTCACATGTCCCTGATTCTCTTGTCTTTGTCAATCTCTTCACCGTGCCCGTCTATGTGTGTTTACAAGGGAACGTGACAGATTTAATATTAGCTACATATATTTTCAGCTTGATTATAGTTCGTTGGGTAGTGATCTTGTTCTGAATGGTTTCCTAGAAACTACTCGGCAGAGTTGACCAACACGCAATTTTGAAAAACATAATAGTGTAATGACATATGGACGAGTTAATGCTAAAAAGAGATGTACATGCTAGCGAGCCCAACGTGTACGATTGGTGAAGTCTCTAGTGCACTCTGGGATTGATGTTTTGTTCACTGGCATTAATATCTCTTCTAGTGCACACTCTGGGATTGATATTTCTTCTACTGCACACTCTGGGATTGATGTTTTGTTCACTGGCATTAATATCTCTTCTAGTGCACACTCTGGGATTGATATTTCTTCTACTGCACACTCTGGGATTGATGTTTTGTTCACTGGCATTAATATCTCTTCTAGTGCACACTCTGGGATTGATATTTCTTCTACTGCACACTCTGGGATTGATGTTTTGTTCACTGGCATTAATATCTCTTCTAGTGCACACTCTGGGATTGATATTTCTTCTACTGCACACTCTGGGATTGATATCTCTTCTACTGCACACTCTGGGATTGATGTTTTGTTCACTGGCAATGGTATCTCTACTAGTGCACACTCTGGGATTGATATCTCTTCTAGTGCACACTCTGGGATTGGTATCTCTACTAGTGCACACTCTGGGATTGATATCTCTTCTAGTGCACACTCTGGGATTGATATCTCTTCTAGTGCACACTCTGGGATTGATATCTCTTCTAGTGCACACTCTGGGATTGATATCTCTTCTAGTCCACACTCTGGGATTGATATCTGTTCTACTGCACACTCTGGGATTGATATCTTTTCTAGTGCACACTCTGGGATTGATATCTCTTCTAGTCCACACTCTGGGATTGATATCTTTTCTAGTGCACACTCTGGGATTGATATCTCTTCTAGTGCACACTCTGGGATGTATATCTCTTTATTGCAGACATATGTCTCTTTTGTGAGATGGAAATTATACAGATTCCACCAGCTAGGCTTTTAAGTAGTGACCGTAAAGGAGTAGCAGGGCTGAGAACGCATAGTTAAAGGTTTCAATTAGCCTAGCATTGGCTAACTAGCCTATTTTTCCTGTGTTTGATTGAGTTATGCTTAGCTGCTATATAACAGATGGTAAATACCATGCAATACGGCATTTATGCATTAGCTATTTGTGTTTTTTTTTGTGATGTAATTGTTATGGGAATTCTTTAAAAACTGAAAAATGATTTGAATATGTATTCTTTCAGAATTCCCTACGTGTACGTGTGCTTGTGTTGAGAAATAATACTATTTTTGGCTTATGGGTTATGGGAAGGCATTATAATTGGGCTTCAGGCTTTAGTTAGGGTTAGTTGTTAGGCAACAATAGTATATTGAACGTGAATTTTTGGTTCCCCCTCAAGTATAGCAAAACATAAAATGTGTTTGTGTGTGTGTGTCTGTCATCAATGTTGAGCTGTGTGAAACTGATGCAGCGAAAGAGTGAGAGATGGGGGAGAGCGGGGGAGAGAAGGGGAGAAAGAGAGGGAGAGGAGGGGGGGGGAGAGAGGGGGAGAGGGAGAGGGGGCGGGAGGGGGGAGGGAGAGAAAGAGGGGGGAGATGAGGGGAAAGAGAGAGAGGGAAAGGGGCCGAGAGAGGGAGAGAGAGGGGGGAGAGAGTGAGAGAGATGGAGAGAGAGAAAGGGGGGGGATGGGAGAGAGAGGAGGGAGAGAGAGAGAGAGGGGGATGGGAGAGGGAGGAGAGACAGATGACAGTCCCTGAGTGAGTTGACAATACATTCCTCCTCTCATCAGCTCCTCCAGAGACACGCGACTACGTTCTCCTCCACCTGAGCAATCAAGGCCACATGTCCTCCTCTGCCGTACTTACTCCCCCCCCCACTCCTCCTTCTCCCTCCTCCCTCGGCCCCTTTCTCACCCCGGTGTTCATATTTCCTAGTTTTCCGACCTATTCATATATCCTTTCCTCGTGTCTATATTCTCCTATTCGGAGGTACAGGCTGCTCTTTGCTCCCGCACGTCTCCCTGGGGAGCTGTTTGTGAGATGTGACTGGTCTATGTGTCTGCACTGACACAGCACTTCAATAGGGAAGGAACAGAAAATTGACTCAAATGGCGTGCCGTGCTGGGGGACTTTAAGATAACAAAACGGATGTTTTTTGGTCTGCCTGGCTAACACACTTACTACCTTTGAGCTGTAAGATATTGTTATTGATTCGCTATTCATTTCAATGTGCTCCTGGTTCAACTGTGCTGGGCTCCCGGATAACGAGATGTTAGTGGTCCCCAGTGGCATCGTCGTCTCACCGTGGAATTTGGATTAAGTCATGTCGTAAGATCTCCGTGGCTCTCCACACTTTTTTCAGGGCAGCCTACATCTCATGGCCTGTCCTGGTGAGGACCACAATGTAGACTAGAGGAACATGACTGAGATGGTTTCTCACAGTTGTTGCATAAATATTTTCTGCTGTGCAAAACCCGTTTCATCAGTTGTCTGTGTGGCTGGTTTAAGATAATAATGTGCGATAAGCAGCCAGACATGGGGAGGTACAGTACATAATGCTACATAGTACTACATAGTACATACATAATACATACATAATGCTACATAGTACTACATAGTACATACATAATGCTACATAGTACTACATAGTACATACATAATACATACATAATGCTACATAGTACTACATAGTACATACATAATACATACATAATGCTACATAGTACTACATAGTACATACATAATGCTGCATAGTACTACATAGTACATACATAATGCTACATAGTACTACATTGTACATACATAATACATACATAATACTACATAGTACTACATAGTACATACATAATACATACATAATACTACATAGTACTACATAGTACATACATAATACATACCTAATACATACATAATACTACATAGTACTACATAGTACATACATAATACATACCTAATACATACATAATACTACATAGTACTACATAGTACATACATAATACACACATATTAATGTAAGTTGTTTAGTCGATTTTTTTATGTTACTCAACAATTTGATCAACAACGTGTATTAAAAGAACTGATAAATCTGATTAAGCAGTTTCTTGTGTCATTAGGTTAAATGGGTCAGTATTAAGCTGCTTCTTGTGTCATGTGGTTAAATGGGTCAGTATTAAGATGCTTCTTGTGTCATTAGGTAAAATGGGTCAGTATTAAGATGCTTCTTGTGTCATTAGTTTAAATGGGTCAGTATTAAGATGCTTCTTGTGTCATTAGTTTAAATGGGTCAGTATTAAGATGCTTCTTGTGTCATTAGTTTAAATGGGTCAGTATTAAGCTGCTTCTTGTGTCAATGGGTCAGTATTAAGATGCTTCTTGTGTCATGTGGTGTAATGGGTCAGTATTAAGATGCTTCCTGTGTCATGTGGTGTAATGGGTCAGTATTACGCTGCTTCCTGTGTCATGTGGTCAGTATTACGCTGCTTCCTGTGTCATGTGGTGTAATATAAACCAAAACCATTAGGTTGTTGTTACCAGGTTTCATAGTTCCATCTTATAACGTAAAAGGCTAATACACTGTCCTTTAACATCTCTCAAAATATCTCAAGAAGTGTGTTTGAATACTCCAAAATTAAGGTTTTATCTCCTTTAAGTTAGTGACAGCACAGTTGCAACTGCCTTTAGTGTTGCTTTTGGTTTAACAGTGTAAGGAAAACATGATTAAGAGCACTTTTTAATGAGAAAAAATAAACACTTGAGGAAGACACCTCTCCCTTTAAAAAAACGTGTCCTGTTAAAGAGAAACATAATATGTACTCGTGTTTCTTCGCAGCACCAGTCTTGCATTTGACAATTGGCTCAAGAACCAGCTAAATCATTAGCCAATTATAATCATACTGTTCGGCTTTTCTAATAGATAAGTAGATAAAATTACGTAACTAGCAGAAGCCAGGGTTTTGCGATGAGGTGCACGAGTTCGCCGTTGTCATGATAATTATGGTTTCATTACTGTACATACTGCATTATACACACCATAGTGCCTGTATTGTGGTTGTGACACTAGCCCTGAGTCCCGCAGGTAACCGGGCCAGGTGTTTCAGCACCGCTTGGGATGAGGACAAGTCTACGGCCCAACATCCGATCCAGAGTGAGGCATTCCAGGTGTGTTTTTAAACCCAAGAGCAACCGACGGTGGTTTAGTTAATTATCACTTAATGAACCAATTTTTTATGTTGTTATCCGACTATTATGACTAATAATTGATTGTAGGCACGCAGATCTGTGACTCAAGCAAAACGTCCTCCATTACAATAGAGTATAGTGTGTTCCTAATGCAGAAGCTAATTGCTAGTCATGCTACGATTGTACGCATGTAGCCAAGGGAGTGAGAGCTGGGCCACCCTAAGCCAATTCTGTTTTTAAATTAGATTTCATAGCAAGCTTAAGTGACCAGGCATGGCAGAAGGTTTCATGTAATTATTTAGTTCTGTGTACATCCCAGTTTCCACTCAGGCCCTAATGATTGAGCATAGACCTCTGGTGGCATGTATTTCCTGGTATAGAGGTGTGTCCAGGCAGTTGTACTGGTATAGAGGTGTGTCCAGGCAGTTGTCCTGGTATAGAGGTGTGTCCAGGCAGTTGTCCTGGTATAGAGGTGTGTCCAGGCAGTTGTCCTGGTATAGAGGTGTGTCCAGGCAGTTGTCCTGGTATAGAGGTGTGTCCAGGCAGTTGTCCTGGTATAGAGGTGTGTCCAGGCAGTTGTCCTGGTATAGAGGTGTGTCCAGGCAGTTGTCCTGGTATAGAGGTGTGTCCAGGCAGTTGTCCTGGTATAGAGGTGTGTCCAGGCAGTTGTCCTGGTATAGAGGTGTGTCCAGGCAGTTGTCCTGGTATAGAGGTGTGTCCAGGCAGTTGTCCTGGTAATGAGGTGTGTCCAGGCAGTTGTCCTGGTATAGAGGTGTGTCCAGGCAGTTGTCCTGGTATAGAGGTGTGTCCAGGCAGTTGTCCTGTGTAGTTGTAGATAGAGGTGTGTCCAGGCAGTTGTCCTGGTATAGAGGTGTGTCCAGGCAGTTGTCCTGGTATAGAGTGTGTCCAGGCAGTTGTCCTGGTATAGAGGTGTGTCCAGGCAGTTGTCCTGGTATAGAGGTGTGTCCAGGCAGTTGTCCTGGTATAGAGGTGTGTCCAGGCAGTTGTCCTGGTATAGAGGTGTGTCCAGGCAGTTGTCCTGGTATAGGGTGTGTCCAGGCAGTTGTCCTGGTATAGAGGTGTGTCCAGGCAGTCCTGGTATAGAGGTGTGTCCAGGCAGTTGTCCTGGTATAGAGGTGTGTCCAGGCAGTTGTCCTGGTATAGAGGTGTGTCCAGGCAGTTGTCCTGGTATAGAGGTGTGTCCAGGCAGTTGTCCTGGTATAGAGGTGTGTCCAGGCAGTTGTCCTGGTATAGAGGTGTGTCCAGGCAGTTGTCCTGGTATAGAGGTGTGTCCAGGCAGTTGTCCTGATATAGAGGTGTGTCCAGGCAGTTGTCCTGGTATAGAGGTGTGTCCAGGCAGTTGTCCTGGTATAGAGGTGTGTCCAGGCAGTTGTCCTGATATAGAGGTGTGTCCAGGCAGTTGTCCTGGTATAGAGGTGTGTCCAGGCAGTTGTCCTGGTATAGAGGTGTGTCCAGGCAGTTGTCCTGATATAGAGGTGTGTCCAGGCAGTTGTCCTGGTATAGAGGTGTGTCCAGGCAGTTGTCCTGGTATAGAGGTGTGTCCAGGCAGTTGTCCTGGTATAGAGGTGTGTCCAGGCAGTTGTCCTGGTATAGAGGTGTGTCCAGGCAGTTGTCCTGGTATAGAGGTGTGTCCAGGCAGTTGTCCTGGTATAGAGGTGTGTCCAGGCAGTTGTCCTGGTATAGAGGTGTGTCCAGGCAGTTGTCCTGGTATAGAGGTGTGTCCAGGCAGTTGTCCTGGTATAGAGGTGTGTCCAGGCAGTTGTCCTGGTATAGAGGTGTGTCCAGGCAGTTGTCCTGGTATAGAGGTGTGTCCAGGCAGTTGTCCTGGTATAGAGGTGTGTCCAGGCAGTTGTCCTGGTATAGAGGTGTGTCCAGGCAGTTGTCCTGGTATAGAGGTGGTGTGTCCAGGCAGTTGTCCTGGTATAGAGGTGTGTCCAGGCAGTTGTCCTGGTATAGAGGTGTGTCCAGGCAGTTGTCCAGGCAGGCAGTTGTCCTGGTATAGAGGTGTGTCCAGGCAGTTGTCCTGGTATAGAGGTGTGTCCAGGCAGTTGTCCTGGTATAGAGGTGTGTCCAGGCAGTTGTCCTGGTATAGAGGTGTGTCCAGGCAGTTGTCCTGGTATAGAGGTCCAGGCAGTTGTCCAGGCAGTTGTCCTGGTATAGAGGTGTGTCCAGGCAGTTGTCCTGGTATAGAGGTGTGTCCAGGCAGTTGTCCTGGTATAGAGGTGTGTCCAGGCAGTTGTCCTGGTATAGAGGTGTGTCCAGGCAGTTGTCCTGGTATAGAGGTGTAGTCCAGGCAGTTGTCCTGGGAGTTGTCCTGTCCTGGTATAGAGGTGTGTCCAGGCAGTTGTCCTGGTATAGAGGTGTGTCCAGGCAGTTGTCCTGGTATAGAGATGTGTCCAGGCAGTTGTCCTGGTATAGAGGTGTGTCCAGGCAGTTGTCCTGGTATAGAGGTGTGTCCAGGCAGTTGTCCAGATGATTCACCTTCCATCTGTACAGTGGTGAGTTGTGGCCCTGGAGAGATGATTCAGCTGGAGCTCTCAACTGTCTTTCATGGTGGTTCTGTTTTATTGACACCTCTGTGTAGATCTCTGTCTCACACTCTCTCTTTATCTCCCTTTTGTGAATGTTAATATATTGCGAGGACCTCTGTCTCTAGTGACGGTAAGATGGTCAAGCTTACTCTTATCTCTGCATACGTTCATTTAAATTAATTGGGACGTGCCAAACAGGCATAGCTTTTAATTTTCAAAGTCTAATTAGCTGTCTTTGGCACAATGTGAGTATTAATTACTACTTTAGCCACTGTGACTCCCAATTAGGAGGTTTTTATCAGGCGTCTGTCTTCCAGTGAAGACAACTTGACAACACCAAAAACTGATACCAATAACTCAAATGTGTGTTTGTGTCAGTGTCTGTTTTATTGTCAGTCTCTTTCTGTCAGTCTTTTTTGCATGGGCTTTACTCAAGCAATGAATGTATTGCATCGCAGAGAATGATCAAATTGTTTCAACACGGTAGAAAAGGTAAGAAGAAGACAAGAAAAGTCACCGGATGTCTTGTTCTGTAACTCACGAATACTATTTAGACTCAATATAGTCAAATGCCTCGGGAGTCGGACATATTGTTCTGTTTCTTTTTTTCCGAATGACACCAACAAATCCCTGTATTCATCTACAGGTAAACTGTCAAAGTGGATATCGAGGCGATTTCTACTATATTGTTTATTATATTCGTAGATAAACATTTCTGTACTCGCACAGCGTATTTATTAAAAAAAATTGTGCTGTTCTGTTTACCGTCCCATGGCCACATGTCATGGCCTCCTGAAAGTGGCTAGAGACAAAGAGTGAAAGAGTGAAACGAGCTGAAATGGCACAGGCCGGGTTTCGAACCTGAGAGCGCCGGAAAATATGTGCATTAGAGGCAGTGAGCCAATACCAGTGGGCCACCCCGGGCACGAGCCCTGGGTATCTTACCAGGATATCGTATCACACTGACTTCACTCTGTTGAGACATGATGTCCGCTGAAGTTCAATATTCCTCGTGCAACCGATAACATGGCCTGATTCCCAATTACTACTGCTTCACGCAGGCACCGACACAGGCCTGGAGCAGTGGTCCATCAGACTAGACAAAGCTCAGGTCTAGCCATCAATCACAGGAGGGCCAAGGTGGGTGGCGGGGTTGTGGGAGGGCAGGGTTTACATGCCACCGCACTCTGATATATCCGTGGACGTTCCATCTATGTAGCCTTTAAACTATTCTCCATCCAAACCATTTCTTTCTTTTTTGTACTCGTGAGAACTCGGGCAGCTTGCGTAGCGCGTCTGTGTGTGTTAGAGAACAGCGCACGTGCGGCCTGATAGTCGTCCGTCTGAGGGTCATGGAGGTTACAGTGGAGGAGGAGACACCTCACTGGGATGGAAGCCATTGATCTTCAATGTGAATACTTCTCTTCTCTGTTTGCTGATGATGTCCAAGGTCTAGCTTTTCTCTACACACACACACACACACCCAAGGCATAAACATGCAATTGGAACAAACACACATACACACACACATACACACACACACACACTTGCAGACGTGCACCAGACTCAGACAAACACAACCATTATCACTCTACATGTGGTATCCTAGGAAACTGATCCCTTATATTGGATCTCTGAAAGGAAGAAATAACCTGTTCTTTTGCTATTGAACACAGTGCAAGACAGCGGCCGTCACACAGCGAAAAACATTGACCCAAACGCAGCCGGAGACACGTGCAGTGAATCTGGTAATTATCACTAGCCACCGTGGTTTCTTGTGGCCCTCAGACGTGCTTGGAGAGTGTTTGTGTCGTTAATAATTAACATTTACAGAAACTTTAAAGGGGTGTCAATGCGGAAACCCTTTTGGACTGATTCATGATCAGTGAAGAACTCCTCTGCTGTAGCTTGCTAGTTCTGTGCAGAACTAGCCATATATATATAGCATTGTATAGTATAGAGTTGAAGTCGTACGCTTACATATTGGCCAAATACATTCAAACTCAGTTTTCACAATTCCCGACATGTAAGCCTGTTAGGATCAACACTTTATTGTAAATTAAAAATATAAAAATAATTGATGGGTTTATTTCTTTCAAGTTTATTGCTTTCATCACATTCACAGTGGGCCAGAAGTTTACATACACTAGATTAGTATTTGAATTTAAATTGTTGAAGAACGTTTCTCAAAAAAGTACGATCTTTGTCCCCATGTGCAGTTACAAAACTTAGTCCAACTTTTTACGGCGGCTGTAAAGCAAGCGTCATCTTCTTTGCTGAGCTGCGTTTCGTGTGTCCATGTGAGCAGTATGTTGGCTGCGTGGTTCCATGGTGTTTATACTTACATACTGTTGTGATGAACATCGCGCTCAAGGTTGACCCAGATTTGTTGACCCAGATTTGTTGACCCAAATTCGTTGACCCAGATTTGCAATAATTTTTCTGAGGTCTTGGCTGATTCTTTGGATTCTACCAAGATGCCAAGCAAAGGTAGGCCTTGAAATAATTTTCACCTTGTATTGTCACATTTGTATTGAATGGGTAGCAGGACACGGGCACACGAAGAACAAAGGGCATTGATTAATGATGTAACTGTAACGAAAGGACACGAAACAAAGCCAACACATGAACAAAACACCTACAAGACACACGGGTAAAGAAGGAACTTAAATAAGGAAAGTAATTAGGGAAACAGGCAATAAAACAATGAAACAAGGGTTAGCTGTTTTTTTTGTAACAAATGGGTGGCCGGACACAAGCGCGGGGTGAAACAATGGAGATTAATTAAACAACATTTTACTGTAACTTTTTTGTTTTAGGCTTTAGCCCGTAAACATCTAAGCACATGATATAGCCTGGGTCTGTCTGAAGTCAACTCAATCTCCGACCAGCTTGGTGAAGTTATAAATCTTATAAAATATTACAGAAATAGTGTGCACATTTCACATGGGACACCTCCTTGCATGATATTTACAAATATATTGCGTTACATTGCTTGTCAAAACGTACAAACGTGAACGCATTTAGCCATGACTGTCTGCAGGTTTTGTGTGGGTTTGGTATATAATTGTGTCTTTTTTCCAGAATAGTTTCTGACAAGCAATGCCAAATGCTATTCTTGTGTTTCTCACATCACCCACGTATATTTCTTTTAAATGTTCCACACTCACTTTCCCCCCCTTCGTAGCATTCCAACCACTGTTAACCCGCCGCGTCTGTCTCTGTCTTTCCTCTCTGTCTTGTTCCATCACGCCGTGTCTCCGTCTCTCACTCTGTCCCCAGAAACCCACCTCTGAAATTAAGAGATGAAAGAGAGCAAGCAAACAGGCAGAAAGTGATGACAGGTTATTTTTCACCTCCCCTCTCCTGACAGTACAATGCTATTTCCTTCTCTCCTCTGACACACACAAGATTTAATGTAGCCATCTCTGGGTGGCCCTTCGCTCCTGTAACCAAATGAAAACCATTATTACACGTGTTACACCGGGAGGGGGAGGGGGGCTCGGCTGCAGAAAACAGACCTGAGCACCACTTCTGCAAGACTGTGTGTATGTGGGTTTGTGTGTATGTGTGTATGTATGGGTTTGTGTTTTTGTGTGTATGTATTGGTTTGTGTTTTTGTGTGTATGTATGGGTTTGTGTTTTTGTGTGTATGTATGGGTTTGTGTTTTTGTGTGTATGTATGGGTTTGTGTTTTTGTGTGTATGTATGGGTTTGTGTTTTTGTGTGTATGTGTGTGTGTGTGTTTTTGTATGTATGTATGGGTTTGTATTTTTGTGTGTATGTGTGTGTGTGTGTGTGTGGGTTTATGTGTACGTTTGGGTTTCTGTTTTTGTGTGTGTGTGTGTGTGTGTGTGTGTGTGTGGTTGTGTCCGTGTGTCCACACATGTTTGTTTTTATATCTTTGTAGGGACCCAAACCAGAGCAGCATGTTCCCTATCCACTAGAACCAATCACCACCCTCAATACCCTAACTTTCATGCCTCAATTTAGACCTAAAATGGCCCAATTACGCAATGCCCAAACGTGAACTAAACCTGAAATGGAAATCTAATGTGACACCGACAAAACCATTTTAAGGACCAATTTGTCAGGTTGAACTTATTTCAACATGTGAAATGTGTGTGTTTGTGGTTGCTAATTCAGCATGTGAATGTAGATACAGGCTTATTCAACATGTGACTGGTTATTGTAGATGTCTACAGGCTTATTCAACATGTGATTGGTTAATGTAGATGTCTACAGGCTTATTCAACATGTGATTGGTTATTGTAGATGTCAACAGGCTCATTCAACATGTGATTGGTTATTGTAGATGTCTACAGGCTTATTCAACATGTGATTGGTTAATGTAGATGTCTACATGCTTATTCAACATGTGATTGGTTATTGTAGATGTCAACAGGCTCATTCAACATGTGATTGGTTATTGTAGATGTCTACAGGCTTATTCAACATGTGATTGGTTATTGTAATAGTAGTTGTCTACATGCTTATTCAGCATGTGATTGGTTATTGTAGATGTCAACAGGCTTATTCAACATGTGATTGGTTATTGTAGATGTCAACAGGCTTATTCAACATGTGATTGGTTATTGTAGATGTCAACAGGTTTATTCAACATGTGATTGGTTATTGTAATAGGAGATGTCGACAGGCTTATTCCTTATGTGATTGTTTATTGTAGTAGCTTATTGTAGGACTTTTGGCGAGGTAAATTCTCATTTAGTCTAATGTTCATTTAAAAGGTTTATTGTTCACTAGATGCTTTACATTAGATATACGGCAAACCATGACATTTTAATCCCGCCGAAGACAGTTTTTCCGCTACTCTAAGTTATTCCTCTAGAACGACCCCCTCGTCTTCTGTTTTAAGTGTTTTAGCCATCCTCCGTGATATTTTAGTCCCTCTGTGGAGAGTCGGCACAGGGGTATTATTGATCTGGGACAGGGGCCTTAGATGGAAGTTCCTTTTCAACATCATTACCGACATTTGGTAATTGGATTTATTTTGGTTTGTATCCGAGGTGAGATAATGATTGTGGAGGTCATTATATTACGTTTATCTCACCTGAGAAAGAAAGATTAGATTGGGAAAATGATTCCTAAGGAGACACAGTTAGACAGAGTGCAGGTGCTCGCTGTGACCTGTATCTACTTTAAGTTTAATGTTTAGGAGATCCTTTGACAAGAATATGCTTTTATATATATTACATACTGAATATATATACTGTATAACATATTGTTATGCGCACGCATCCAAGCTTGTAGTGCAGCCATAGATATAAGGTGTATGTCGTCCACCAAGTGACATATAGCCCCTGTTTTAAGGTGTATGTCATTCAGCAGTAGACATATAGCCCCTGTTTATTTAAGGTGTATGTCATTCAGCAGTAGACATATAGCCCCTGTCTCTAAGGTGTATGTCGTTCAGCAGTAGACATATAGTGCCTGTCTCTAAGGTGTATGTCGTTCCGCAGTAGACATATAGCCCCTGTCTCTAAGGTGTATGTCGTTCAGCAGTAGACATATAGTCCCTGTTTATTTAAGGTTTATGTCATTCAGCAGTAGACATATAGCCCCTGTCTCTAAGGTGTATGTCATTCAGCAGTAGACATATAGCCCCTGTCACTAAGGTGTATGTCATTCAGCAGTAGTCATTTAGCCCCTGTCTCTAAGGTGTATGTCATTCAGCAGTAGACATATAGCCCATGTCACTAAGGTGTATGTCATTCAGCAGTAGTCATTTAGCCCCTGTCTTCTAAGGTGTATGTCATTCAGCAGTAGTCATTTAGCCCCTGTCTCTAAGGTGTATGTCATTCAGCAGTAGACATATAGCCCATGTCACTAAGGTGTATGTCATTCAGCAGTAGTCATTTAGCCCCTGTCTTCTAAGGTGTATGTCATTCAGCAGTAGTCATTTAGCCCCTGTCTCTAAGGTGTATGTCATTCAGCAGTAGACATATAGCCCCTGTCTCTAAGGTGTATGTCATTTTGCAGTAGACATATAGATCCTGTCTCTAAGGTGTATGTCATTCAGCAGTAGTCATTTAGCCCCTGTCTTCTAAGGTGTATGTCATTCAGCAGTAGTCATTTAGCCCCTGTCTTCTAAGGTGTATGTCATTCAGCAGTAGTCATTTAGCCCCTGTCTCTAAGGTGTATGTCATTCAGCAGTAGACATATAGCCCATGTCACTAAGGTGTATGTCATTCAGCAGTAGTCATTTAGCCCCTGTCTTCTAAGGTGTATGTCATTCAGCAGTAGTCATTTAGCCCCTGTCTCTAAGGTGTATGTCATTCAGCAGTAGACATATAGTGCCTGTCTCTAAGGTGTATGTCATTTTGCAGTAGACATATAGATCCTGTCACTAAGGTGTATGTCATTCAGCAGTAGTCATTTAGCCCTGTCTCTAAGGTGTATGTCATTCAGCAGTAGACATATAGATCCTGTCTCTAAGGTGTATGTCATTCAGCAGTAGACATATAGCCCCTGTCTCTAAGGTGTATGTCATTCAGCAGTAGACATATAGCCCCTGTCTCTAAGGTGTATGTCATTTTGCAGTAGACATATAGATCCTGTCTCTAAGGTGTATGTCATTCAGCAGTAGACATATAGCCCCTGTCTCTAAGGTGTATGTCATTTTGCAGTAGACATATAGATCCTGTCTCTAAGGTGTATGTCATTCAGCAGTAGACATATAGATCCTGTCTCTAAGGTGTATGTCATTCAGCAGTAGACATATAGATCCTGTCTCTAAGGTGTATGTCATTCAGCAGTAGACATATAGCCCCTGTCTCTAAGGTGTATGTCATTCAGCAGTAGACATATAGATCCTGTCTCTAAGGTGTATGTCATTCAGCAGTAGTCATTTAGCCCCTGTCTCTAAGGTGTATGTCATTCAGCAGTAGTCATTTAGCCCCTGTCTCTAAGGTGTATGTCATTCAGCAGTAGACATATAGCCCCTGTCTCTAAGGTGTATGTCATTCAGCAGTAGACATATAGATCCTGTCTCTAAGGTGTATGTCATTCAGCAGTAGACATATAGCCCCTGTCTCTAAGGTGTATGTCATTCAGCAGTAGACATATAGCCCCTGTCTCTAAGGTGTATGTCATTCAGCAGTAGACATATAGCCCCTGTCTCTAAGGTGTATGTCATTTTGCAGTAGACATATAGATCCTGTCTCTAAGGTGTATGTCATTCAGCAGTAGACATATAGCCCCTGTCTCTAAGGTGTATGTCATTTTGCAGTAGACATATAGATCCTGTCTCTAAGGTGTATGTCATTCAGCAGTAGACATATAGATCCTGTCTCTAAGGTGTATGTCATTCAGCAGTAGACATATAGATCCTGTCTCTAAGGTGTATGTCATTCAGCAGTAGACATATAGCCCCTGTCTCTAAGGTGTATGTCATTCAGCAGTAGACATATAGATCCTGTCTCTAAGGTGTATGTCATTCAGCAGTAGTCATTTAGCCCCTGTCTTCTAAGGTGTATGTCATTCAGCAGTAGACATATAGCCCCTGTCTCTAAGGTGTATGTCATTCAGCAGTAGACATATAGCCCCTGTCTCTAAGGTGTATGTCATTCAGCAGTAGACATATAGCCCCTGTCTCTAAGGTGTATGTCATTTTGCAGTAGACATATAGATCCTGTCTCTAAGGTGTATGTCATTCAGCAGTAGTCATTTTGACCCTGCCTATTTAAGTTGTTTGTAGTTCAGCAGTGGATTTTTATTCTGGTTCTTTTAAGTTGTTTGTAGTTCAATAGTAGACATTTAGTCCCTGTCCCTTTAAGATGCAAACAGGTTCTATATTGCTTTATGCAATATTGATTGCATCTCAGAGGAAAGATTTAGAGCCATTTGCCCAGCCAGCTGAGTGCTTCAACACAATCATAAACAAGAGGCCAGGGGCACTTGTGGTCTTCACCAAGTTTTAATCAAAAGTAAAAAAATACACTTTTGTGCTATATTTTATGAAGGTAAAACAGCGACATAAGTTTTTTTCTTGAAATACGTTTTTTTCTTTTGAAACTAGTATTGTACATAGGTTTTCTTTCTTGTAATAGGTTTTGTACAAAAAACCAACGCGCAGAGTTTTGTCACTAATATTCCACCAGCACTGTGACAAAAGTTTTTCTTTCTTGTAAATCAGTCTGTGCCCAAACGTTTCACTGCGTTTCCAAACAGAAACCCCAAACGTATTCTGACCAATGAACGGATAGCTATCTTAGCGTGGCACTTTGAACTTCAACCAATCGTTACTCCTTACAAAGGGTAGAAGAAAAGCCATGGCTCGGCATGGTCCGCATCTGTTACCTCAAGTAAGTTTTCGATTATGTAAAACGTATTTTCATGTCCATGCAGTAGTAATTAAAATATTATTTTATTTAATACTGCATGGACATGAAAATAAGTTTTACATAATCGAAAACTTACTTGAGGTAACAGATGCTGGCCATGAAAATAAATTACGATTGGTTGAAGTTCAAAGCGCCACGCTAAGATAGCTATCCGTTCATTGGTCAGAATACGTTTGGGGTTTCTGTTTGGAAACGCAGTGAAACGTTTGGGCACAGACTGATTTACAAGAAAGAAAACCTTTTGTCACAGTGCTGGTGGAATATTAGTGACAAAACTCTGCGCATTGGTTTTTTGTACAAAACCTATTACAAGAAAGAAAACCTATGTACAAAACTAGTTACAAAAGAAAAAAAACGAATTTCAAGAAAGAAAACCTATGTACAAAATTAGTTTCAAAAGAAAAAAACGTATTACCAGAAAGAAAACCTAAGTACAAAACTAGTTTCAAAAGAAAAAAACGAATTACTAGAAAAAAAACTTATGTCGCTGTTTTACCTTCATAATATTTGCATACTAATCTAATTAATCAAGAAAATTATTGAAATTCAAATATGTTGATATTCAGATATGGACTTGTGGAACAAACCACCCACGTTCTGCATAAATTACGAAATTATAGATCACATCCACAAATGAAATGATCGGATTGCAAGCGGTACAACTCAAAGATACTCATTCAAGCAGTTTTAATCAAGACAATGACTCATTCAATCCGTTTAAATAAATACAAAGACTCATTCAAGCAGTTTAAATAAATACAACGACTCATTCAAGCAGTTTAAATAAATACAACGACTCATTCAAGCAGTTTAAATAAATACAACGACTCATTCAAGCAGTTTAAATAAATACAACGACTCATTCAAGCAGTTTAAATAAATACAACGACTCATTCAAGCAGTTTAAATAAATACAACGACTCATTCAAGCAGTTTAAATAAATACAACGACTCATTCAAGCAGTTTAAATAAATACAACGACTCATTCAAGCAGTTCTTTATCCTGTTGTTTTACAGTGTCTATCGCAATGAGCAGTGATCGTAAAAAATAGTTGGATAAAGCAAGAGCGAAAAGTAAAATAAACGTTGGTTCAGCAGTATTTCCATGGTGGGAAGAACTTATGGTTAAGTTCGACACTTAGCGCTCCGTCTGCTGGACAAGTAAATATATTCTCTCACATTATTATACAAATTGTTTAGCTTTGTATTTAAATAACTATCTATATGTAGTTCCCATACGTTAGACATAGAGTTAACACTTTCGTTATGGACAGGCATTAATATTTTATGCATTATTCTACTGGTTGTTCGGCTTGTTGGCCGATGGTAGCTTGCTGTGGAGGCAGCTAGGCTAGCTATCATTATGGAGTGGAAAAGGATTAACTGATTTCCACATTTACATTATTTAAAATATACCTTGGGCAGCTTGGCAGTCTAGGGCATCAATTATTTTGTCAATCTGTCAAGTTTTATTCATGAAATATAATGTTAACGGTGAAATAAAGACTTTTGAAGACAATATTGGTTTATTTGAAAATGGGGGTTGCTGCGGTTTTATCTCATCGAAATAAAAACGTTTAAAAAGGGATGACTGAGGTAAACAAGCCCACTGAAGAGCTTTATCCTGATCTGTGTACACTGGAGGTTTGCAGGGGGGATATGCTGATAGACCCGTTAATTGGTGACCAAGTCCTGCCCTCCGGGGCACTGCCAGGACCCTGTCTTGCTACCCTTGTGTTTTGTCCTTCACATTCCTCAGAAGCCAGCCACATGCCAACCCCTGTTACATCACATTATCCCAGCGTCTACAGGACACAAACTGTATTCCATCATGACAAGCCGCTGACAGTTTGCCTGCGATGATGGCATAATGTTATTAACGGAACCGCATTTGTAGTGCTTTACATACCTGATTGAATTATTTCCGGTGAATCGCTGGACATAGTGACGTGCTGATTAAGTTATTTGCACCCGTCGACAAAAACCTGTCTAGAAATAAAGAGCAAATGTTTAATTAAGTAAACCAGCCGCCTAACAGTAATTACGTTAGTATCAAACTGCTATGAGCGTTGGCGATCTGTCAGATAATTATGTGTCTGAAGACGCAGCACAATATTTACTGTACGTTAAGACAGGGTCGTGCCATTTCAACCTTCTCCCTTCATCGTTTGTTGTATAATGACCCTCAAATCTCCTCCTCTGCTTTAAATAGACCCGGTAGCGTGTCAGAACAGACTGCTCGTTGTACAGTGACAGTGGGGCTCATGCGTGATGTTCTCTCTGCCACAGACACAACTGGTCTCCAATCAGTGTCTCCGTGTTTTGCTCCGCCGGAGTGCTGCGTGAAACCATGGCAGCTCTTACACACCTCGCTGCCCCCTTCGCTCCTCTCCGACAAATTTCACAGGTGCCCCGATGCTCAAGGCTGACTAGACTGTCAACTGTGACTCCGCCACCGCACCTTGGCGTCACACACACACAGGCACAGACACACACACTCCAATCTCCTCCGTCTTTCTACCGTCTCACTCCTCCCTTTCAGACACCGGCTCTCAATCTCTTCCACCTCCTCCATTTCTCCATCTTTACAACACACACACACATACACTGCTTTTTCAGCGCACGCGAGCGCACGGAGCGACATATTCTTTTGTGTCTGCCAGTCTGTGATACCACGAGAGGGCTCCTCGTGCGGTGGGCGGTGTGACGCGATGTGAGCGGCAGCGTGTTGCATGTGACAGGAGCGCTCTCCAGCAGAAGCTGTCCCTAGACGCCACATCCAAATGCTCCGCTAACCCGGGGCTCACGTTCACCTGCTGCCACACCGTCTCTGGGTGTTTCTCTGGGTCGTAGGACATTAGACGTGCCCTTTTTTACCACAGGGTACCGGCCATTTGGGGAAATGTACAGCGGGGCTAAAACCTTGCGTTGTTGTGGTCATAGACACACACCTTCTTTCTTCAAGTCTTCTGTGGGAAGCAGCCGACTCAACAAATCCTACTCAGCGTTGGCAGAAACACAATGCCGCCCGTGGAGTGTCGTTATCGGTATTCTACCTATCAACCAATAGGTTTGACGGTGCTCCTTTATCCCGGGACGGTCATCAAACCCAATATCTGGGTGTGTTGGTGGAATTCGCATCTCGTTCAGACAAGCTCTCCCACAGATTCTGCTGTAAAATGGTCTTGACTGGAAATACAAACAGACGTTGTGGAGATGTTGTGCTCTATGGAAAGATCATAATAATGACATTCAAAATAATGAATTAAACAACCAATTTCCGTCACAAAACATACAGCTACTTTGACAAGTAGGTGTAAGGTTGGCTGGCAGGTGGGTTAGAAACATTGTGTGGCTTGATATTTCCTTCTACAGGTTTAGTATTTCCTTCTCTACACTGTAAAAAATTTCACTGTAAATTTTACAGTAAATTACTGGCAGCTGTGTTCCCTGGCAGTTACTGTATTTTTTACAGCTCTTGCTGTAATTAGAATTTACAGAACTTTACTGTATTAAATAAATACAAGCTCTTACTGTATTTATTTGAATTTACAGTATATTACTGGCAGCTGTGTTCCCTGGCAGTTACTGTAATTTTTACATCTCTTGCTGTAATTAGAATTTACAGACCTTTACTGTAATAAATAAATACAAGCTCTTACTGTATTTATTTGATTTTACAGTATATTACTGGCAGCTGTGTTCCCTGGCAGTTACTGTAATTTTTACAGCTTTTGCTGCAATTAGAACTAACAGACTTTTACTGTAATAAAACAGCATACTGTTCATAACTGGATTTACAGCAAATTACTGGCAGATGTGTTCCTGGCAATCACTACTGGTGGAATCTTACAAAATCAATTGCATCAAAGAATAAGATTGAGAATTTTACAAGAACATCATCACTTAATAATCAGGAAAGAAAAACATAACCAAGAATATCATCAAAATTACTTGTTTATTTTGTACAATTGTTTTAAAGATGTCATGATATAACAGATTTATTGGCCTGTTTGAAAAAAAAATACACAATGTGTGTATGCACTCATCAATTAGTCCAACCTGCTTCTTCTGGATTGGTCTTCTAGTCTTGCTGGATGCCACTTTTTTGCTGCTGGCTTTGGATCCATGCTCAGGATTTATGTCAATGAATTACCTGAAAGACACAAAGAAACAAGCACCAATCAGCTATAGCAGTGCACCTTGTGCCCACCAATAGATGAGGATGTTTTTGTGGATTCGCATGTGCCTGGTGTATGAATATGTAGTTGACAGGGAAACATTGTGAATATAAATGCACAGAATAAGTGAGTTAAAGTCCTTACAATTTTTACCACAGGACATGCAGTGACACGCGTGGATAACTCACTTGTTAGTTTGAGGCTCAGGTTCCAGCATCAATATGTTTCTGTTTTTAACATCATACTGTTGAATAAAAGAAAACAAACTATTTAAAACCGGCACACGAGTACAGTGAAACCAACAAGCATTATATAAAACCGGTACACGAGTACAGTGAAACCAACAAGCATTATATAAAACCAGCACACGAGTACAGTGAAACCAACAAGCATTATATAAAACCGGTACACGAGTACAGTGAAACCAACAAGCATTATATATAACCGGCACACGAGTACAGTGAACCCAACAAGCATTATATAAAACCGGCACACGAGTACAGTGAAACCAACAAGCATTATATAAAACCGGCACACGAGTACAGTGAAACCAACAAGCATTATATGAAACCGGCACACGAGTACAGTGAAACCAACAAGCATTATATAAAACCGGCACACGAGTACAGTGAAACCAACAAGCATTATATGAAACCGGCACACGAGTACAGTGAAACCAACAAGCATTATATAAAACCGGCACACGAGTACAGTGAAACCAACAAGCATTATATAAAACCGGCACACGAGTACAGTGAAACCAACAAGCATTATATAAAACCGGCACACGAGTACAGTGAAACCAACAAGCATTATATAAAACCGGCACACGAGTACAGTGAAACCAACAAGCATTAGCTGTCAGGAAAATATCCAATTTATGTGACTTAGCAAATGTTGAGACGGAATCAGTGGTCGAAAAAATGGCGCAATCTTTCGCGGACGTTCCGCGAGATGTCGCCGATAATTACGTCGGATTAGAATCAGCTGCATTTAAATAAAAAACGCCAACCAGTCAAGTTAATAAGTAAACGACATAATACCATTTCTGGCTTTCTTAATACTTGTGTTGACCCCTCTAAAGTTAGTTAGCTTGTTAGTTAGACACACCACCACTCGAGAGAAACATGCCTGCTAATGTCGTCAAAACAATCTGCAAACAATTATCCATATAGTGAAGCCAAAGTAAGATACATGGGATTTAGGTTGCTGTAAAAAAGTGTTAAAATTATAATAGTACAGCCACCGCAATAATTAATTAGCATCTTACAACGATTCAAATCACTAAAGGCGCTCTGCCCTCAGATATTTTAATCTCCCGTGATGCAATGCAAATTACAGTAAAATACTGTTGCCGCATGAGTAGACGCTAGACCGTATCATATTTCCCACAATGCATTTATATATACAGTAATTGCCTGTATTACCAAGACACAGTAAATTACTGTTGAAAATAGGCTGTCAATTTACAGCAATTTTTTACAGTGTAGGCTTGATATTTCCTTCTACAGGTTTGATATTAACCAAAACAGCAAAAATGTAGTCACTTTAACCATTTACACATTAGGGTTAAAATAATCAGAGATACAGTCACTTTAACCATTTATACATTAGGGTTAAAATAGGCAGCGATAAAGTCACTTTAAACATTTATACATTAGGGTTAAAACAGGCAGAGATATAATCACATTAACCATTTATACATTAGGGTTAAAATAGGCAGAGATATAATCACATTAACCATTTATACATTAGGGTTAAAATAGGCAGAGATATAATCACATTAACCATTTATACATTAGGGTTAAAATAGGCAGAGATATAATCACATTAACCATTTATACAAGATGGTTAAAATAGGCAGAGATACAGTCACATTAACCATTAAGGCACTAGGGCTACAGCTTATCCAATCATGTTATATTTACAACTCTGCCAACCTGCAAATCACATCCCATTTTTCTGTTCAATCAGAGTGTTGTAAATGGTTGTTCTTATAAAGACCACCGTTTCTGGACCTGCCCAGCTAGTTGATTTGTTAACCACTGAGGTGCGATAACTAAACAATGAATCTCACCAGCAGCGGCCATACACACACATTATTGTGTACATGGTGGAGGTTAAAGAGGCCCGTTATTTGACCGCCGTATGAGACAAGCCTTCGCTGACAAGTGTCAGATTGTCCTATTATGCAAACTCACTTTGCTAGCAGTCGGACTGGGCCATGTTCACAGGCTGACAGTACATGGCCTTCTAATGGCCGACCTACATAGGCTATTGGCCATTAAGCTAGTCAGGCTCAACTGTAAGTGGTGTTGTGCCATTTTGCTGTGCATGGAGAGAATGTGTTTTTTTGCCTACTGTTTTCCCCGGATTCAGACAGGTTTCTTTTTGAAGCAAGACTCAAATAACTGGCCATTTTAACTAAAGATATCAGGAAAAACGTGGGTTTAGCCTTGCTGTCTATCCAGCTACAGTTGGTAAAAACAGGAACATTAACACACATTTACAGGTTCTCTAATGGCTGTTTAAGGAGGTACAGAGCCTGGCGCAGGAGTAATGTGCAGTGGATATCAAGAGTGCCATGCTAATAGACATCTACCCAAAAAGACTGAGTGCTGTAATAAATCTGAAAGGGCTTCAACACAGAATGAGTTTAAGGGTGTGCACACTTATGCAACCAGGCTATTGTAAAGTTTAAAAAAAAATCCCCCTCAAAGATTTCAGTTTGTTTTTCAATTGAATTGTTCACATTATCTGTCACATTAAAGGCGGAAAAAAATCTGACAGGATTTATCTGTGTCTCTTTTATTTCACATTTCACAAAAAACCTGACAGGGGTGTGTAGGCCTTTCAGATGCACTGTATAACCAGTTTGAATTCCTGATAGTGCAGGGATACGTTTACTGATAGCAGGAAATACATACAGGATTCCAAGAAAAATAGATAAAAAAAGGCAAGCAACAGGCTACAGAGAAACAATACCACACAAATGTTAGGAGCAAGCAGAGAGCTTAAATACACGCACTGATGCGGGGTGTGTGGGGAGGTGAGAACCAGGTGTGTGTGTTGACGAGACAAATGGAATGATGAATGCAGGAGAAGCGTGGCTAGAAGGCCGGTGACGATGAACGCAGAGGTGTGCCGAAACGAAAGAGTGGAGGCAGCTTCGAAGGGGATTTTGACAAGTACAAATAGCTAAGAGGTCATGCTTTCTAAGCTCTCCAATACATTTGGTAGTATTTTGAAAGACAACATTGTTTGTTTTAGTAAACGTTTAGACGGTAGTTTTAATCACAGCAATGTTTCTGCATTAGACTTTTGTTTACTGTTTTGAACCCGTAGCGATTGATGTCTCCCTCTAAACGACTGTAGCGTTGAGCTGCCGACTAAGATATTTGTATTCGTAATATATTTGTAATATTACATTATCACTTAATAAAACCTTTTATTATATTCACGTGCATGTTGTAAATAATAACAACCTAGGGGAAAAATTTGCTGTAATTTTAATATTTTTTTGTTTAAATAATTTCTGTACTCAAAATGCTAGCGCTAATGCCACAACTTTTTGATATGGTTGATATGGAGTTTGAAAAAAATCTTGAAAGCGTTGAGGTAACAAAAAACTGCAGACTTATGTTTGGTGTTGTCCATATTTAAAGCTGTGATATTTGACTAATCTTAAATTAAGCTGACAATGTCCCCTAAATATTGTGTAGCAAGCAAGCAAGTTTGTTTATATAGCACAATTCATACATAGAAGCAATCCAATGTGCTTTACAGAGGAAAAAAATAATAAAATACAAGCATTTTATATATTTTATTTATCAACCTGTTTACTGGAACAGTGTGTGTGTGTGTGTGTGTGTGTGTGTGTGTGTGTGTGTACGTGTGTGTGTATACGTGTGTGTGTATACGTGTGAGTGTGAGTGCATGCGTGTTTCGGTATGTTAGAATACTGAAGTCTGTGTACGAGCGCTATGTGGGTAGGTGTTATTTTGCAGTAAACATTAGGTGAGATTATTTTGGTGAAATCTGTTGTTTTAGCTGGTGAACATGTCTATGTTATTCAACACTTCCAATGTTTCTTCCTACCTTCTGCACCAACCCTCATACTTATTTTGGTGGAAAATCAATCAATGTGTTATGCTCTGTCACGATTAGTAGGTTGTGTTATTACAAAACTTCCCCTTAAAAAAATGTATGCTGTTAATTAATGTGGCTGGAAAAGATACTTTCAAATATTTTTCTAACGTGTGGTAATTGTGGCAGCTTTTTCAGTTGAGCAGTGATGTACAACTTGCTAAACCAATGGGGTATTATTTAATTTTTTAGATATGTCAGTTGTCCCGGTGAGTTTTATTTAGGTGTAGCCGTGCAATTTTTCTCATTGCATGTGTGGTTGTGTTTGACAAAGTTTTCTGTGTTGTGGATTGTTTTGTGTTTTGTGTGGAACCTAAACAGATAGCTGCTTCTTTTGGTGGTTGTTAATGGGGTGATGACAAATACGCTAATCAGTCATAACATGATTAGTATATATCCTGCATCTCCAGTTGTTGATGAGTCTAGAATGTGTTTCCTATACCCTCTTAGAATGACCGTCTCCCATCTCTAATCACACATGAGTGTGATGCTTTCAGGGGCTCTTTGAATCCAGATGTTAGTTCCATATCCTGTTATTCCTTCTTCATTGGTCGAAAATTTAAGTGATGATGAAAAGTGAGTCGCTGGTCCGGCTGCAGGATATATCTTCGCTTTGGAACATGTTGAGTGTCATCCATTGAGCTGTGTGTGTCATCCATTGAGCTGTGTGTCATTCATTGAGCTGTGTGTCATCCATTGAGCTGTGTGTCATTCATTGAGCTGTGTGTCATCCATTGAGCTGTGAGTGTCTTCCATTGGGCTGTGTGTTCCATCCATTGAGCTGTGTGTCATCCATTGAGCTGTGGGTGTCATCCATTAAGATGTGTGTCATCCATTGAGCTGTGAGTCATCCATTGAGCTGTGTGTGTCATTCATTGGGCTGTGTGTCATCCTTTGAGCTGTGTGTCATCCATTGGGCTGTGTGTCATCCATTGAGCTGTGTGTGTCATCCATTGAGCTGTGAGTGTCATCCATTGGGCTGTGTGTCATCCATTGAGTTGAATGTCATCCATTGAGCTGTGTTTCATCCATTGAGCTGTGTGTCATCCATTGGGCTGTGTGTCATCCATTGAGCTGTGTGTCATCCATTGGGCTGTCTGTCATCCATTGGGTTGTGTGTCATCCATTATGCTGTTTGTCATCCATTGGGCTGTGTGTCATCCATTGAGCTGTGAGTGTCATCCATTGGGCTGTATGTCATCCATTGGGCTGTGTGTCATCCATTGAGCTGTGAGTGTCATCCATTGGGCTGTATGTCATCCATTGGGTTGTGTGTCATCCATTGTGCTGTGTGTCATCCATTGAGCTGTATGTCATCCATTGGGCTGTGTGTCATCCATTGAGCTGTGAGTCATCCATTGAGCTGTGTGTCATCCATTGTGCTGTGTGTCATGCATTGAGCTGTCTGTCATCCATTAGGCTGTGTGTCATCCATTGGGCTGTGTGTGTCATTCCCTCCAGTATATATGCTGGAGCCAAGTCCACCTGTACAATAACTGAGTGGGAGGAGACCTACTCCACCACCGGGCGCATGCTGGGTGGGCGGTCTCGAACGCAGCCATTGGACATTGGGAGATGCGCTTATCTGTGATTGGAGCCCGGAGGGAGGGTGCTGAACACGAGCAGGGGCGGCGGGGAGGGGGGAGCAGTGCACGTCCGAGAGGCTTTGTGTTCCACGTCTAATATCTCACATATCAATAATTGAGCGCGCACGCATGCAGACGGACCGTGCGCTATGTGTTCAACTGCGCTCCAACTCGACACGGGCCGCGCACCGCTCACGACTCCCGGTTATTCGGTTACCGACTGAGACACGGAGAAGGCGGAGGGAGGCTTGAGTCCTACGGGGAGAACAACAAGTTAACACGGGAACGGGTGAGGAGACAGGGAACCTATCTATCCATGGTTTAAGCGGTGCCAAACCTATCTGTGACCTTCCCGAGACATTGACATACACACGGACAGGTGGGCTATAATCAGGAAGTACAGGGGTTGCCTGGTGATTTGGAAACACTGGGCTTCCAGAAGTCGGCGGTTTCCCTGCTACGTCGTTCAAGTCAGACAACTCGGGTTCTTTGTGCTGGATACGTCTAGGAGGAGGCGAAGAGTATAGTTGCCGCTATGTTGTCGCTCCTCCTGGGTGCGGTGTGTCTACTAGGGACCCTAGTGAGTGCGCAGAACGAGACGGAGCCCATCGTGCTGGAGGGGAAATGTCTGGTGGTGTGCGACTCCAACCCGACCTCGGACCCCACCGGCACCGCGCTGGGCATATCCGTGCGCTCCGGGAGCGCAAAAGTGGCCTTTTCGGCCATTAGAAATACGAACCACGAGCCGTCCGAGATGAGTAACCGGACCATGGTGATCTACTTTGACCAGGTAACACCTATTCACCTGTTTATTTGCCGTCACACTGCTTGCATGCATGCATAAAAATGGTTAAAAAGTCATCCAAGATAATGGAGACTCCCTGTATCAGATTGTGAAGAGAGATATATATGTAAGGACAGATGAAAGCAGGGTGCGTTTAGTATTTAAGTTCCCTCTGACGATACGAAAAGAAGTCTGACATGTCTCCAAATAATTTAATACCAGGTCAGGGAGGTGACATTTGACTTCATGCTTCTCCATCTTTCCAAAGGTTAATAGTCGAGAAATGGCTCTTCAATTAAATACAATTGTTCTGCTTGGCAGGATTTTGGTTTTATAGGATTGGACTTTTGAAAGCACAGACATAAATTGATGGATTAATTTCCAAATGTGTTAGATCGATGTCAATTATATCATTTGTGACACACAAAAGTTATAGTCAGGCAATATATACAATTCGAAGAAATGTGATTTTAGATATTGTCAAATGCTTCACATCATTTATTGCAAACGAAAAAAAAATGTATTTCTCATTCCCGTTCTGTCTCCTTCAGGTGATTGTAAACGTTGGTAAGAATTTCGACGAGGAGAGAAGTAATTTCTTCGCTCCGCGCAAAGGGATTTACAGTTTTAATTTCCACGTGGTCAAAGTGTACAATCGACAAACCATCCAGGTCAGTTAATAATATTAATAATGCACAGTTTATTTCATGTGCCTAAGCGAGAGTGTGTATATGCAGGACAGCTTTTAAAGTCACTGAGCGAGAAGGGGAGAACAGAGTGGTTGGATAAACAGTGACCAACAGCTGGTAGACCTCATTAAAGTTGAATACATTCGGAAATTAATAGAAATAATTTGTAGGTTTGTGAGATGTCATTCTCCTGGAGAAAAGGTAAGTTTGCAGATGAAAGTCACCCACCACTGAATGGTAATACATTATTACATATACATATACATATATATATACAGGAGCAGATTCAGGACCCTGGACAGCGACATTATAGACATCTGTGTGTGTCCTGTTGCTTTGCCGAGGAATTCCACCAGTCCAAATATGTCTATTCCTAAAATATAGAGGTTTTTCTAGAGCCTCAACTTGCAGCCTTATGCCCTGCGTCAATTTGTTTTTCCAAGCAAAGCACACGGTGATCATTTAATGAATTGAAATTATTACTGAACACACCTGTTCAGATGTAACTCTTGTTTAAATAACATTTAACAGCGACGACATGCCTTTTAAAATGAGCACGTCTTAATTAGAGTATATATTTCACTAATTAAACCAGGGTCTAATTATGCAGTGAAATCCACAGGGCTTCAGTATTACATTCTGTTATTCGTCTCCTATTGGAGGCTGAATTAATTAGTTGAAAACAAACCAGGCAATCAAAATGAAAAGCCCTGTCAACCCTATTAACTTGTCACGGACGCCAGCTAAACGGGTACAATTTAACGTCAATATATATATATAGATAGATGTTTACTAAACACATATTATCTTCCTGCAAACCCATTAACAGGAAAACACTGTCACTGCTCAGGTCTGATCTGATTTACTAGTTTAACACACTGTAGCCTCCTCAGCTGTGTTCAAACACTGTTTGATTGCTTTACAGCTTCTATTTCACATCGAGAGACAGATTGAGAGAAGAAGCGAGAGCGTTTGGGTGGGGGGGGGGCGGAATAAGGAGGACAGGGGTAGGAGGGAGAAAACGAGAGTAAGAGAGAGGTGAAACCAGGCTAGATACTTACGGATTTACAGGATATGGATTGGTCGACTGCGTTTACGGCAGAATGGCCATGTAATGGGTGATACCAGCCCAGTGGGTTTCCAGTGCCGTAATTACATAAGGATCTCTCATGTGGATGTGCTCGTGCGTGGATGTGCATCTCAACCGTGCGGGGAAACGAAAACTGAATCCGCTGGAAACGAATGCACGTCTTGACTTCCTCTCATTCCTGGGATTTTTAACCGAAGCAAACCCCTAGACAGTAAAGGGACGTAGTCAATACTAGTTGTCAGAATTACAGATCGTTCCAGCTCTCCAGGTCAACGCTCTTCGGAGGCTATATACCATTTGTAAACGCGTACTCTGTGTCTCCGTGGAGTGTTACATACTGCATGAGCCTCAAAGTACTCGGCCATTAAATAATTGATTAACCAAATAATCAATAACTAATCTGTAACTTTAATATCAGCCTACCCGGGAGCGAGCTTTTGGGTTTTGGTCAACGGGGCCAGCAGAGCACACTTGTTTACCCTAAATGTGTGTCCAATAGCCTGCGGATATATGTCCTCCTGGTCCCGTGTGTGTGTGTGTGTTGCACAGGCCTCAGACAAGCAGGCAGTCTGAATTTAGTGTTTCAGAAAGACAGATCAGGAAAACAGACGATAAGTGAGGAAGGCTAGGATTTAAGTCACACCACAGGGTGCTAATTGTTTACACCGTCCTACAAGAACATTATAAGAGAAGAGAGCTGGTTGAACCAGGAGAGCACAATATTATAAGCCAGAGCACTAGGGCTGTCAAAAAGATGTGAGATAGATGCCGAGTTATGTTGACATCGAGTCTCATTGTTCGAGTCGTCTACAACCATACGTTTGGAGTGTACACTTCACCAACCATACGTTAGGAGTGTAGTGTACACTTTACCAACCATATTTTAGGAGTGTACACTTTAACAACCATACGTTAGGAGTGTACACTTTACCAACCACACGTTAGGAGTTTAGTTTACACATTACCAACCATACGTTAGAAGTGTACACTTTACCAACCATACGTTAGAAGTGTAAACTTTACCAACCATACGTTAGGAGTGTACACTTTACCAACCATACGTTAGGAGTGTACACTTTACCAACCATACGTTAGGAGTGTAGTGTACACTTTACCAACCATACATTAGGAGTGTACACTTTACCAACCATACATTAGGAGTGTAGTGTACACTTTACCAACCATACGTTAGGAGTGTACACTTTACCAACCATACGTTAGGAGTGTACACTTTACCAACCATACGTTAGGAGTGTAGTGTACACTTTACCAACCATACATTAGGAGTGTACACTTTACCAACCATACATTAGGAGTGTAGTGTACACTTTACCAACCATACGTTAGGAGTGTACACTTAACTAACCATACGTCAGGAGTGTACACTTTCCCATTCATTCAGTTTCATTTTCACCGTAAAGAAGGGAAAAAGATCTTGTCACGTCACCAGTGTGCGTTCGTCCGGCCGGACAGGAAAATGATGTGTCGTGACATGAAGACGTCTGCTATTTTATGGCCCCTAAGTGCTTCATTAAACTGTGGGCCGGAAAACGCTCAACAAATGCATATCTAAAGGCCCTCTCTGGACTTAATTGGGTGCTCAACCATTAATGAAGTCAGCAGCTCAATGGAACGCTGACACAATGCCCCGTTATACAGTTTACACATCCATGGAACGCTGACACAATGCCCCGTTATACAGTTTACACATCCATGGAACGCTGACACAATGCCCCGTTGTACAGTTTACACATCCATGGAACGCTGACACAATGCCCCGTTGTACAGTTTACACATCCATGGAA
Source organism: Dallia pectoralis (assembly GCA_029465975.1). Taxonomy (NCBI): domain Eukaryota; kingdom Metazoa; phylum Chordata; class Actinopteri; order Esociformes; family Umbridae; genus Dallia; species Dallia pectoralis. Next base: position 2,580,742 of record CM055745.1, on the reverse strand, counting down.
CGCTGACACAATGCCCCGTTATACAGTTTACACATCCATGGAACGCTGACACAATGCCCCGTTGTACAGTTTACACATCCATGGAACGCTGACACAATGCCCCGTTGTACAGTTTACACATCCATGGAACGCTGACACAATGCCCCGTTATACAGTTTACACATCCATGGAACGCCGACACAATTCAGACTCTGACTCCATCTGAGGTAAAGGTTAATCTTCGAGCTTCACCCCACCCTGCTGTCTGCCTGCTAACAGTGAACTTATTTCCTGCAGGCACTGTTCTGTCCCGTGTCTCTTAAGAGGCCGTCTTTCTAGCGTTCTCGTCGGGCATCTCGTTCAACACGTCACGGCCCGAGACGAGTGTTTTTATCGCTTTCATGCACGATTTAGAGGCTGTCTGTTTCAATGTTAAGAGCATATTTGAGTCAACGAGTTCTCAACCCAAAAGGGCTATTCGACTTTGAATATGTGACATGATGCCGATCTCCGTGTTCACCGTGTTCCAGTTTTACCTCACCGGTGTGTGTGTGTGTGTGTGTGTCATGTACCTTGTGTTTGTGTTTGTGTGTGTCATGTATCTTGTGTGTGTGTCATGTACCTTAAGTGTGTGTGTGTCTCTAACGGCATGTCGTCTCCCCCAGGTTAGCCTGATGCACAACGGGTGGCCTGTGATATCTGCCTTCGCCGGAGACCAGGACGTCACACGAGAGGCCGCCAGCAACGGAGTGCTGATCCAAATGGAGAAGGGGGACCGGGTCTACCTCAAACTGGAGAGGGGGAACCTCATGGGGGGCTGGAAGTTCTCAACGTTCTCCGGGTTCCTGGTCTTTCCCATGTAGAGGACAAGGAGACTGGATGGACTCGTGCTTTTCAGCCCTGCGGCTTGGGAGACTGCGGAGAGCAATAGAAGAAGAGAGTTAGACTAAGAAGATAGATATATATATATATAAAATGGCGGGGATGTTAAAGCGATACGAGGGGTTTAGTTATTTGGACGTGCTCTCCAGCTCCTCTCTCACACCGCTGATTGACTACAGCTTTGGACAGCCAAAACTTTTTTTATCCTCAGTATCATAAAAAAAGCGTTAGAGAGAGTTAAATAACGAGTGGGCCAAAGGCCCCCCCCTTTTCCCCGGGCGCCTTCTCCTTCTGCATCTGCTTTGAGGAATGTCTCTGTATTATTTACAGTGTCAAAGAGTTGCATTCATCAGGCATCACACACACACCCGCACATCTCACACACACACACACACCCGCACATCACACACACTCGCACATCACACACACACACCCGCACATCACACACACTTCCGCACCTCCACACACACACACACACACACACACACACACCCACACACACAACCATCCGCATTCACCCGACTCCCATGTTTCACCTCAACACGCGTGTGTACAGTCGTCCAGGGCAACACAACGTTCCCTACATCCCTCTAACGGTATTGCCGTGTTTAGTCAGATACACTTCTGTGCCGCTGAGTTTCCCCTCACTCCTCTCCACCCACCGTTTGTTGTTCCTCTCTGTTTATTACTCCTCACCTCCTCACCTCCTTCTCCCCCCGTCGTGTTCTCCTCCACTCTGCTCTCTCCACGCATTATAACGGTTGGAGGATTGCTGAAACTCTAAAGACTTGCTGTATACTGGAAATATATATAAAATCCGAACGTTTCTATATGATATAATCTACGATTAACAGAATCCGGTTGAATATCTGTATTTCCGTATTTAAATGTAAAAATTTAGTGATTGTGTGTGGATTATAAGGCTGCCGTTAACTACTGACGCTTCTTGTTTTTGTTACACGGTCGAAATGTGGCTAAACTGAAACTATATCCGCAAACTATAACGGGACTTTATTATGACTACTACCTGTAAAATACATGTGAATATTTAGATGAAACAAATCCTCCCATTTAATTATCAATTCGTCAATTGTTTTTTATTTGCTTTGATCCAATAAAATTTAAATTGTACTTTTATTTTTCTTAAACCTAATCGGAGACTCGATGCGATTCATTTGCTGGTATCTAGTTGGCATAACAACCGAGACCGTCGCCTCCCGTCTCCCCGTTTGCCGTTGAAAAGGAAAAAGTTGTACGGAATGAATAATGATAAGGACATAGTGTGTGTGTGTGTGTGTGTGTAGACATAGTGTGTAATGTGTGTGTTAGAGCAAACGTTGTGTTGTTCGGTGTGTGTGCGGTGCTGTATGTTGCTCCCAGTGACTTTGTCTGCCTGGCTGGCTGGCTGGCTGGCTGGCTGGCTGGCTGGCTGGCTGGCTGGCTGGCTGGCTGCCTGCTGATCCGCTGTAGAGAGCTCATCCCGTCTGGTGGTTCGGGGCTTCACTGCTCGTACTGCTGCCGCTCACTCTTTAATGAGTTCCTGGGGGGAAATTAGGGCCGGAATAATACAAACACTCTGCTGCAAATACAAAGATCATGTTGTGTTAGCTTCCCCCGGTTGCTCTTTTACACTCGTATCCTCCCCTGTTTCACTCTGGCTTGTTACTCACGGTAACCGTTTAAAGACCGGCGACGTGATGCTCGACCCGGGGATTTGTTCTACACCCTGCTCAGTCTTTCCGGTTAACCACTTGACAGCGTTTGGGTTTCAGAGCTTGTTTTAGCACATATTAGTTCTAATATATAGATACGGATAAACGTGGCTTTTGCTTACGAGGCTCCCGTTGCTTTGCGGTCAATCCAAGGTCCACGCGCTCTAACACAATTTGATCGGAGGAGATGGAGTGAAATGTAAATTGTTTGCAGTAGGTCACGGAAAAAAGCAAGCAGGGTGGCGAGAAGGCATCCACGCTGGCACGACACCCACCCACCCCAACTCACACCTCTGCCCTCCCTCGCCCTCCGTCTCAATGTCAGGGAAACTGCTGACGGGGAATCCGAAAACCCATGCATGGAAACGTACACAGATTTCCTGCTGGCCTCCACACTTTCCGACGGCAGGAGAGCCCGGTGCCATGGAACCCTCTAACAGCAGCGCCAGCGACAGGTGCCCCTCTGGGTTTAACACGCGTGAACTCGCCGTCTGTGCGATGCCAGTCTGTGCTGTGCCAGTCTGTGTTGTGCCAGTCTGGTGCAGCCTGTGCTGTGCCAGTCTGGTGCCAGTCTGTGCTGTGCCAGTCTGTGTTGTGCCAGTCTGGTGCCAGTCTGTGCTGTGCCAGTCTGGTGCCAGTCTGTGCTGTGGGAGTCTGGTGCCAGTCTGTGCTGTGCCAGTCTGTGCTGTGCCACAGTATGTTCCTCTGTTCCTCATTCATGGACGAGGGAAGACTGTTAGGTCAGATGCGTTAGAGCGTGTACCACGTAAACTCACTTGTAAATGTCAAGGTGCTTGTTCTTCATCGAGAAACGCATTGGTTTGAAGTGAGAACCGTGGAGATTGTGATGACTAAGACCCGTGCAGCCAGCTCGGAGATGAAGGGTACCTGCCTTGGGCTGTTTGGGAAGTATTTTCTGACATGACGTGACTGACTGATCCACTTTTTAGTGCTGCTCCACTGTATTGCTTGTGATCCATATTCACTCAGTTTACTCAAGGCTGGTGGAGAGATGGAAACTGAGAAAGGATGGATACACACATATGTAACTTATGTATGACTTAATAGGAGTATATATTAGTGGATGCTTGGTTCGGAATTATGCTGTTTCTGTGTTGGCAGGGAAGTGAAAGAGCTTATGTTTTTACTTAGTCTTTTGGGCAGCGTTGGGTGAATGTGGGGTGAGACTGGTCTGGGGTTGTGGGTAATATTGGTCTGGCAGTATTAACTGTTAGTTAGTAGTAGTCTGGACAGAGTAGAGGTGAGACAGGTCTGGCAGTATTAACTGGTAGTTAGTAGTAGTCTGGACAGAGTAGAGGTGAGACAGGTCTGTCAGTATTACCTGGTAGTTAGTAGTAGTCTGGACAGAGTAGAGGTGAGACAGGTCTGGCAGTATTAACTGGTAGTTAGTAGTAGTCTGGACAGAGTTGAGGTGAGACAGGTCTGGCAGTATTAACTGGTAGTTAGTAGTAGTCTGGACAGAGTAGAGGTGAGACAGGTCTGGCAGTATTACCTGGTAGTTAGTAGTAGTCTGGACAGAGTAGAGGTGAGACAGGTCTGGCAGTATTACCTGGTAGTTAGTAGTAGTCTGGACAGAGTAGAGGTGAGACAGGTCTGGCAGTATTACCTGGTAGTTAGTAGTAGTCTGGACAGAGTAGAGGTGAGACAGGTCTGGCAGTATTACCTGGTAGTTAGTAGTAGTCTGGACAGAGTAGAGGTGAGACAGGTCTGGCAGTATTAACTGGTAGTTAGTAGTAGTCTGGACAGAGTAGAGGTGAGACAGGTCTGGCAGTATTACCTGGTAGTTAGTAGTAGTCTGGACAGAGTAGAGGTGAGACAGGTCTGGCAGTATTACCTGGTAGTTAGTAGTCGTCTGGACAGAGTGGAGGTGAGACAGGTCTGGCAGTATTACCTGGTAGTTAGTAGTCGTCTTGACAGAGGAGAGGTGAGACAGGCCTGGCAGTATTAACTGGTAGTTAGTAGTCGTCTGGACAGAGTGGAGGTGAGACAGGTCTGGCAGTATTAACTGGTAGTTAGTAGTCGTCTGGACAGAGTAGAGGTGAGACAGGTCTGGCAGTATTAACTGGTAGTTAGTGGGAGTCTGGACAGAGTTGAGATGAGACAGGTCTGGCAGTATTAACTGGTAGTTAGTAGTCGTCTGGACAGAGTAGAGGTGAGACAGGCCTGGCAGTATTAACTGGTAGTTAGTAGTCGTCTGGACAGAGTAGAGGTGAGACAGGCCTGGCAGTATTAACTGGTAGTTAGTAGTAGTCTGGACAGAGTAGAGGTGAGACAGGTCTGGCAGTATTAACTGGTAGTTAGTAGTAGTCTGGACAGAGTAGAGGTGAGACAGGTCTGGCAGTATTACCTGGTAGTTAGTAGTAGTCTGGACAGAGTGGTGGTGGATTCCTGCTGAGGTCCTCATTAGTGTCCACTGCCTGGCCCGTTCATCTGAGTGTGAGACATAAACCTGAGGTCCTTGCCACGCGATACCACACAGAGAACCAGTGAGAGAGAGGCTCAGTGAAAGAGACATGCTGTTTTGTCCCTTTGCGATCAGATAAGGAAGGGGAGTCTTAATTGTATTCGTCTGTCCGTAAGTCATACAACACTTGCCCTATTATTGTATACATTTCAAAGAAATCCAATATGGACAACATTTACCTGATTGGCCAGAGGGTGGCACTATAATAAATAATTTGCTACATAGCAAGGTCACGGCCCCCACCACATGTCTTTAAAGCCTTACAGTTTCGATCACATATCTCCCTTCGGTCCCATGGAAATCATTTGCAAGTGACCAATGTCAACAGTGTTCCATGTTTCTCCTTTTTTCATTTTGTAAATTAAATTACACGAAAAATCTCTGATCAGCCTCACTGTAGTTTGAAACATCAATTTCATGAAATCCAGGAACATTCACGTTAACAGTATTGATCTATAACGGCGTAGGTTTCGAAACATGTTTTAATCTCTCGATCTCGTTTGACTAAGTGGGGCAATTTGGCGCACATTCTCAGGGATTTGAGGCTAGTTTCCTTGACTGATATCACAGACATAACTGGTGTGACGTTGACCAAACATGACTGTTTAATGTGTTCTACCACCCTCTATTTAAAGCATGTATTCATTGGCACTAAAACAATTAAATAAAAGTTGTTAGTTTAACGCAGTATCTCAAGTGATCAACTTTCATGTTGGCATTTATATTTGGTTGCCCGTATTTCTCATACAACATAACACAATTTAGAGTTAAAAGATAAATGTGAAAACATGCTGCATAAAAAGCTAAAATGCTGTCTTTCGTGACCTCCATAATGCTGACCAGGCTTCAGACTATGTCCTCCACTCAAAATCGCTGAGCCATGAGTAGACAGTCTGACGGATCATGTCATATTGTACCTAATTGGTGACAACACACTGGTGTTAAACACACACAAACCCACAGAGAGGAATGGAAATACAATTACGAAACAAAAAATGTCAGGCTTGTTTTATGTGCATTGGACATATAAACTGCATTGAGTAGTAATTGTAAATACTGGTTGGCCTAAAGGAATATTTTCACAGAGTTTCTCGATGGTCAATATCCCCTTGAAGTTTCACACATTGACCGAGGATAAGTGAGTTATTTTGTGTGAATCTTCATTTATTTATTTCTGCCATTTATTATGTCATGCCATGTTGTGTCCTGGACATTTCAAGTGAACACAAGTGTGTAGTTAGCGTTTGCATTTAGCATTTTTATTTATAATAACACAAAAGATCATTTGTGTTGTATACAATTTTTTTCTGAGATGCCAACATGTGACTCATACAGATAAACGTTTGAATGTCCATGCTGTGCTGTATATACAATTACATAAACAGTTTGCAACTTAGCAAATCATGTTGATAATAACATGTATAGATATGACCAAGCAGCAGTTATAAATGGGTTACCTGTACAAATTCAAACCCAGTATAAATTGCCCAGATTATAATGATATGGTCAACATTAATTGGTAGCTTAGTGGGACTAAACAATTCCTCTATTCCCATTGTAGGACAATTCGGGTCTTAAGTCTGCAACCACTCGATGTAATAGATTTAGAGGGAATGTGCCATAATTCATTCGTTCAGAAAATATTCGAGCCTTCTCTATAACTTCTCTCTCCAGATTGTTCAGTGAACACATCTATGTAAGCTTTCCCCATTCATATATGTGGAGGTGAGGCGCTTTCTCTCGCACGGGCCTCGATCACAGCCAATTTTACACCAATTAGTCTCCGAGCATGTTCAAATAAGACAGACTCGAGTTGGCAACACACGCGTGAGTGTAAACATGATTATTTCTAGGAAATTACTTCGGATTTGGAGGACATAGTGACAAGCAATTACGGCCAAGTTAACGGCGGGAATTGCTCAAATGCTGTGGTAAAAAGTGTCGTGGAGAATATGCACATGCATTTAAATGGGATGTCACCACAGATGAAGTAATCCTAATGGTCCTATATGAGGGGCCACATTAAGGAAATTTACGTTTAGTGTGAGTATCCGGTGAGGGAAGTTAATAAACCGGTTATGAAATTAAATTAACCCTTTGCTTTACTTGATTTGCCAGTTTCTGAGGAGTTGTGAATCGACAGCGAAGGAGTAAATTACTTAAGGTTTCTGCAACTCTGAAGAGATCGTTTTTTGATCGTGCAAATTGTCGTTTTTTCGTTTAAATAAACCTGTCGACTTGCTATTTACTTCTCTTGAAGTTGTAAAATGCATGCCTCCGCTTCAATCCGTGTAACTCGGTTTGTTAGTTTGGCTCACTGTCAGGCCACACAAAGGTAGCTCATTAATTCGCTTAAAGAAGTAACAAAGCAATAAAGATCCCGTTTTTAATGCTTCAGAATTCATTTTTTATTCATTATTTTATTTCACAGTTTACACCAGGAATAACAGTAAAACATGCAGCTCAATCTATGGACACTTTCTGAAATATCCAGAGATCTGCTTGAGGGCGAACTGCCAAATACAATATGGCACAACTATACTATTTCATCCACTGCTATTGCATACATGTGTGTCTAATTTTCTTTATCTGAATGATCGCGTGGTGTTTATCCTCTGTTCAGGTGTCTTTTAAAAAAAAAATCTCTAGGCCAATATCATCACCATCAAGACCACACAGCTACAGAAATGCTGGATCCCATAAGATCAGATCGAAGATGGAGAAGTCCAATGAAATAATATAAAATATGGTGTAGTCCAATGAGATTAGATAAAGAATGGTGTAGTCCAATGAAATAAGATAAAGAATGGTGTAGTCCAATGAGATCAGATAAAGAATGGTGTAGTCCAATGAGATCAGATAAAGAATGGTGTAGTCCAATGAAATAAGATAAAGAATGGTGTAGTCCAATGAGATCAGATAAAGAATGGTGTAGTCCAATGAAATAAGATAAAGAATGGTATAGTCCAATGAAATAAGATAAAGAATGGTATAGTCCAATGAAATAAGATAAAGAATGATGTAGTCCAATGAAATAAGATAAAGAATGGTGTAGTCCATTGAGATCAGATACAGAATGGTGTAGTCCAATGAGATCAGATACAAGGAGGACATTTTAGGATGTATAAATGCTCCAGCACATTTGAGAATGGGATACCAGGATGTTGGGTAGACCTCCCCTTGTTGGTCACCGTCATATACAGTAGGTCTATATTACCATGGTATATGTCATATTTGTGTAAGGGTAGGTCATGCTTGTAATTCTCAAAAATGTACAACAGAGTTTAGGGCTTAATTTAATCAAGTTCCTCTAGATTATTGTAAACCGAACACAATAACACATTGCATGAAAACCGTTCTGCGGAACAATTTGGGAAGACCTTTTTTCTGAGCGTTGGAGTTATTGTTTTCTTATGAGTTTCAATCTGCAGTCCTTTCCTCTGGGAAATAAAGCGGTGAACCGCAGGGATTAAAATGATTTGGAAAAAACGCAGAGGAACCACACTGGAAGGTGCAAGAAAATCGCTGGAATCAATGTCTTGTTGTGGACCGATACTTTTCCATTTGTTTTATTTTGTTCCTTCGAGACGTTTCCCAGCGTGCATGCCGCATTAAATATTGTGTTAATATTGAAATTGATGGTGTTGATTTTTACACCCAAATCTGATCTATTAATATGCAGTATTAATATGCAGCGTTACCAGTGTTATGGACGTGTTACAAACTCACCACGTTAAACTCAAATGCTTTGTGATGATCAGTAAGACAAATTATGCTAGTTTTCTCATATAACCCAGGTCACATTGCCAAAATGTATTGACGTGTGCGTGTGCGTGTGTGTGTGTGATCAAGGCCAACATATAGTGTCTTTTATTCTTCTGAATGTGTCTTCTCCAGCTACTGCCCACTCACCAGTGTAAAAGTGCTGAAACTTTGTTTTTTTTTACATAGGGGATTTCCATATGCGTACGTGCGCGTGCGTGGGTGCGTGTTTGGAGATGTGTCTGAAAGAACCACATGAAAGAAAGTGAGAGTGTGCACCGTAAGTGGTTCGGTAATTTGGAGGAATAGGGATGTTTTGAATGGAGCTAAACACATCGACCATTATGATATTACATTTATGGCTCTGCGATTCCTCCTAAAGCTCTTTAGGAGCTGTAAAACTGTCTCCGTCCGTGAATTTGTCATTGCTATAAAGAGCTACAAATCTATGAGTCATAAAATATGAATAGAGTTAAATAGAAGAGAGCCGTTGCATAGAGAATAGAGAGCAATCATGATTTCTCATGACTGGAGAAGGGTCTTTAGAATTAATTTATACTGAACTGAGCCGTCCAGACTTTAAATGACTGGAGAAAAGTCTTTAGAATTAATTTTACTGAACTGAGCCATCCAGACTTTAAATGACTGGAGAAAAGTCTTTAGAATTAATGTATACAAGCGGCCGAAATGGGTTTTCTCAGAAAGGTGGCTGGCCTCTCCCTTAGGGATAGGGTGAGAAGCTCAGTCATCCGAGAGGAACTCGGAGTAGAGCCGCTGCTCCTTTGCATAGAAAGGAGCCAGTTGAGGTGGTTCGGGCATCTTGTACGAATGCCACCTGGGCGCCTCCCTAGAGAGGTGTTCCAGGCACTTCCAGCTGGGAGGAGACCTCGGGGAAGACCCAGGACTAGGTGGAGAGATTATATCTCCACACTGGCCTGGGAACGCCTCGGGATTCCCCAGTCAGAGCTGGCTAATGTTGCCCGGGAAAGGGAAGTTTGGGGTCCCCTGCTAGAGCTGCTACCCCCGCGACCCGACCCCGGATAAGCGGTTAAAGATGAGATGAGCGATACTGAACTGAGCCGTCCAGACTTTAAATGACTTGAGAAAAGTCTTTAGAATTAATGTATACTGAACTGAGCCATCCAGACTTTAAATGACTGGAGAAAAGTCTTTAGAATTAATGTATACTGAACTGAGCCGTCCAGACTTTAAATAACTGGAGAAAAGTCTTTAGAATTAATTTTACTGAACTGAGCCATCCATACTTTAAATTACTTGAGAAAAGTCTTTAGAATTAATTTATACTGAACAGAGCCGTCCAGACTTTAAATGACTGGAGAAAAGTCTTTAGAATTAATTTTACTGAACTGAGCCATCCAGACTTTAAATGTCTGGAGAAAAGTCTTTAGAATTAATTTTACTGAACTGAGCCATCCAGACTTTAAATAACTGGAGAAAAGTCTTTAGAATTAATTTTACTGAACTGAGCCATCCATACTTTAAATTACTTGAGAAAAGTCTTTAGAATTAATGTATACTGAACTGAGCCGTCCAGACTTTAAATGACTGGAGAAAAGTCTTTAGAATTAATGTATACTGAACTGAGCCGTCCAGACTTTAAATAACTGGAGAAAAGTCTTTAGAATTAATGTATACTGAACTGAGCCGTCCAGACTTTAAATAACTGGAGAAAAGTCTTTAGAAATAATTTATACTGAACTGAGCCGTCAAAACTGGAGAAAGTGTGTTCAATTAATTTAGATGGACCAAATAGCCTTTATGACTTCTTATGCCTGAAATGTGTCTGTAGAATGAATTTATACTGAACAGAAAGCGTGTGTGAGAGAGTGAGAGAAAGGGAAGGCTGCAGCGATTCACACTTTTCTCTTTAACTTGTATGAATTGGTCTAGACAATTGTTAAGATTTATACATACTTAACATCTGGGAATGAGAGATATTACCTCTAAAATCCATTTTATGTCTGGCTTTGTTGTGTGTGTGTGTGTGTGTGTGTGTGTGCGTGTGTGTGTGTGTGTGTGTGCGTGTGTGCATGTGAAACTTGTGAATAATGACTCTCTTTAGTCCCAATTGACATTTGTACTGTGTGAATTTAAAAAAGCATCTGAAAACGTAATGTCAAAGTAAAATACATTTAACCGGATGGATAATCACTATTATGTCAATGTTATGGTAGGCACAAACAATGGAGATATCAGATTGTATGGATTTACACTGAAACACATTGTTTCTGTGTCATATTTTGTAATTGTACTCAATATACTGTAGTGCTACGACTTGAAACTTTGTGTGAAACTGTTTAAGGTCTTCAGTAAGGTGACACACCTCGACGAGCAGTTCCACATGCCGTTCCTATGAAACGCTATGTGCAGACTGCAGAAGGTTAATGTTCCAAGGATGTGTCCCTGAAGACAGAGCTGTAGACGGTGTCTTCAGTAGTGGGCCGACCGGAGCTGCTGAGTCCCTCCATGGCCTGGAGGAGTGGGTGGTGCTCCAGAGCAGCACATTACTGAACACTGTGACCCGGCTAGCAATTAGCACACATATGCACACATACATGCACACAGGCACTCATACATGCACTCATACATGCACACACATGCACTCATACATGCACACATGCACTCATACATGCACTCATACATGCACTCATACAGGCACTCATACATGCACACATGCACTCATACATGCACCCAGGCACTCATACATGCACTCATACATGCACACACATGCACTCATACATGCACACATGCAACATGCACTCATACAGGCACTCTACAGGCACTCATACATGCACTCATACAGGCACTCATACATGCACACAGGCACTCCACATGCACACAGGCACTCATACATGCCCTCATACATGCACTCATACATGCACACAGGCACTCATACATGCACACAGGCACTCCACATGCACACAGGCACTCATACAGGCACTCATACATGCACACAGGCACTCATACATGCACTCATACATGCACACACATGCACTCATACATGCACACATGCACTCATACATGCACTCATACATGCACTCATACAGGCACTCATACATGCACATGCACTCATACATGCACCCAGGCACTCATACATGCACTCATACATGCACACACATGCACTCATACATGCACACATGCACTCATACATGCACTCATACATGCACTCATACAGGCACTCATACATGCACTCATACAGGCACTCATACATGCACACAGGCACTCCACATGCACACAGGCACTCATACATGCCCTCATACATGCACTCATACATGCACACAGGCACTCATACATGCACACAGGCACTCCACATGCACACAGGCACTCATACAGGCACTCATACATGCACACAGGCACTCATACATGCACACAGGCACTCCACATGCACACAGGCACTCATACAGGCACTCATACATGCACACAGGCACTCATACATGCACACTCATGCACTCATACATGCACACACATGCACTCATACATGCACTCATACATGCACACACATGCACTCATACATGCACACACATGCACTAATACACACACACATGCACTCATACACACACACATGCACTCATACATACGCACACACACACTCAGACAGACTCAGACACACACACACACACACACACTCACACACGCACACACGCACTCACACACGCACTCACACACGCACACACGCACTCACACACGCACACACAGCCCATCTATGAAGACGACACCATTGAAGATGATGAAAACTCCCCATCTGACATTTAGTAACCTTTCAACAGAGAGAAATGGAGATGTAAGAGTGAGGGAGTAGAAAGGACGGAGAGAAAGGAGGTGTGGGGGGTGTCTGTATGTGCCAGACGTATTTCCTTTCTCCTTGCCCCGCTCAATAGCAGACCGCAGAACACAACATAGTCAAGACAGCGGCTGTGGAATTGCATGTGGTGGCTTCTCCATCTGGCCGAAAACACAATCAGATATTAGCAATTACCCCATTTGACATACGGTGTAATTCTCCAAGCTAGTTAGAATCACACTTTAATCTAAATGTATTTTGGCCTACTCTATGTTTTCCTCTGCCACAGTGGCCGTTATGTTGCCAGAGGGATGGACTCCATGCTGTAAACTACTGATGATTTAATTAAGACACCGGCCTTTAATTAGGGTCATTTGAAGTTGCGGATCGAGCTCAATTCAATCAAATGAACCGGTGTATATGGATGTGTTTAAATAAACTAATGGTGGATAGAGTAGGTAGATATCCTGGCCTGTATTAATGACTTGCATAAACAGATTGTAGTATTCTTATAGTGTATCAAGTGATCCCATATTTAAGACAATAGATGAATAATGATGTCAGTTGAGTACTGAAATTAATAAGTGGTGCTCAGGGCTCTCCTATAGACTATCCTATAGACCCTCCTGTAGACTCTCCTATAGACTCTCCTATAGACCCTCCTGTAGACTCTCATAAAGACTCTCATATAGACCCTCCTGTAGACTCTCATATAGAGTCTCCTATAGACCCTCCTGTAGACTCTTATATATACTCTCCTATAGACCCTCCTGTAGACTCTCATATAGACTCTCCTATAGACCCTCCTGTAGACTCTCATATAGACTCTCCTATAGACTCTCCTTTAGACTCTCATATAGACTATCCTATAGACTATCATATAGACTCTGCCATAGACTCTACTGTAGACCCTTCTGTAGACTCTCATGTAGACTATCCCATAGACTCTCATATAGACTATCATATAGACTCTCCTATAGACTCTCCTATAGATTATCCTATAGACTATCATATAGAATATCATATAGACTCTCCTATAGACTCTCCTATAGACTCTCCTATAGACTCTCTTATAGACTCTTCTATAGACTCTCCTGTAGACTCTCATATAGACTCTCATATATACTCTCCTATAGACTCTCCTGTAGACTCTCATATAGACTCTCATATAGACTCTCCCATAGATTCTCCCATACACTCTCATATAGACTTTCATATAGACTCTCCTATGGACTCTCATATAGACTCTCCCATAGACTCTCCCATAGACTCTCCTATAGACTTTCCTATAGACCCTCCTATAGACCCTCCTGTAGACTCTTCTATAGACTCTCCTGTAGGCTCTCCTGTAGACTCTCATATAGACTCTCATATAGACTTTCCTGTAGACTCTCATATAGACTCTTCTATAGACTCTCCTATAGGCTCTCCTGTAGACTTTCCTATAGACTCTGACTGCGACGAACCTCGCATGCGGCGTGATTGAGCCGGACCTCGTCTACGGAGAGCCAGAACCGGTCCCTGCCTAGCAAGCTCCTGGAGTGTCTCTTTACACCTCCTCCAGAGTTCCAGGATTAGCCCCTCTGCCTGAGCTCCTGGAGTGGCACCTCCCCCATCCGTTTGAGCTCCTTGACTGGCCCCTCCGCCTGAGCTCCTGGAGCGATCCCTATCCCCTCCTGTCCTGGAGGCCCCTTCTCTCCTCCTCTGCCGGTTCCTCCTCCACTCCCTCCTCCTCTTGGTCCTCTTGCTTCTCTTGCCAGTCTTACTCCTCTGCCTCAGCTGTGTGGATTTTGGGTGATTATGTTTGTTACTTAAGTCAATGGGTCTTGGGACACAGTGTGGATTATTTAATGTGTCTATGCCTCACGCCACTGTGGTAAATATTTAGGTGAGTGTTGCCGTTGTTTTAAATGTTTCTCATTAGCCGCTGTTTAGCGCATAATCATTTAATCCAGTCTAGTTGTTTTTTGCCGTTCTCGGTTTGTTTTATGTTCAATATAATTAAACCTGTGTCGAACGGATATATATATTTGCTCTTTGCCTGGCCTCCTCTGCACTACACCTCAACAACATGACTCACCCCCACACCATCACACTTCCTCCACTGTTTCACGGTGGGAGACACAAAACCAAATATAGCAATTCTGGACTCATTAAAGGACAGATATTCAAGGGTTTCTAATGTCCGTTTCTCACGTTTACAGGCTCAAGCAAGTCTCCGTTTCCCTTCATAGTGGTTCTAACAAACTACTAAGGGAATGTGTTTTAATCTGTTTTATGCTTTTTGGGTCGGTACAGTACATTATTCCATATGTGTTATTTTATAGTTATAATGTCTTCACTATAATTATACAATGAGGAAAACATAAAAAATATAGAAATACTTTGGAATGTATAAAGTAGTTAGGTCCAAACTTTTAAATGGTAACGTAGAATTAAAAAAATTCCCAGCCTGGTAATGGCTGGAGAACATAACATCTACATCTCATATTGTTCTGTGACATCTAGAGAACACACCATATACATCTCACATTGCCCTATGATAGCTGGAGAAAACAGCATCTACATCTCATACCATACACAGCATATACACCTCATACTGTACACAGCATCTACATCTCATTGTCATGGTTCCCTCCCTCTGTCCCTCTCTATGCGGGAGTTGGCACTCCCCCGACCAGCAGAGAGAGGGAGTAATCACAGACATTCTAGACACCTGAGTTTTTCCCACACCTTGGTTCAGGTTTTCATTAGTGTCCCTATATAGTTCTGTGCTTGTCAGTTGTTTAGTATCGGGACATTAATTCAAGTTCCCAGTTCTTGTGCCTGTCTTGCCTGTCCTGGATGAATAAAACCCATTGTAAGAAACAAGTTCTCTGCGCTTGTGTCCTCTGTCGGCTTGAGAGCCGAACCCTGACAGTATGTCCCGACCATCAAGGACGCAGCGGAGAAAGAAGGTCTGTTCATGGGCAGATGCACAGCCTGTCGAGATACCGGCTTGTTATCGCCGGTGCGCGATACGACCTGGACCACCTCTTCCTCCACGACCATCCGCTCCACCGCCTGTCTGGATACCCGCAGACTACAGAGCAGTGCGGAATGGGAGAGAGACATTCTATTCTGAGTCGGAGGAGGAGTACCCGGAGGAGAAATATGGCTGGGATTCCTACGTCCTCCGACTGGCATCCGCGTTGCCTCCAGTTGTTCGATCATCAACTCCCCCGCAGCTAAGAAGGGCTGCCGCCCCGCAGCTAAAGAAGGCTGCCGCCCCGCAGCTAAGAAGGGCTGCCGCCCCGCAGCTAAAGAAGGCTGCCGCCCCGCAGCTGAAGAAGGCTGCCGCCCCGCAGCTGAAGAAGGCTGCCGCCCCGCAGCTGAAGAAGGCTGCCGCCCCTCAGCTGAAGAAGGCTGCCGCCCCGCAGCTGAAGATGGCTGCCGCCCCGCAGCTGAAGATGGCTGCCGCCCCGCAGCTGAAGATGGCTGCCGCCCCGCAGCTGAAGATGGCTGCCGCCCCGCATCTGAAGATGGCTGCCGCCCCGCAGCTGAAGATGGCTGCCGCCCCACAGCTGAAGATGGCTGCCGCCCAGCAGCTGAAGATGGCTCCCGCCCAGCAGTTCGAGATGGCGTCCGATCCCCTGGCCCAGAGATCGGTCTCCGTTCAGTCCACCACACCAGTTCCCTCTCAGGTACTCCTGGCCATAGACGAGGCACTACGGAGGGACTGGGAGGTCCTCATTGACTTTATGGTCTGGATGAAGGAGACAGGAGTTGACGAGGAGGAGGAAGAGAGGTGTTACAGCGAGTTCTTCGCATGGAAGGATTACAAGGGGGAGCTTTCTCGTCCGGATCTGACCTACCTATTGCCACGGTTGTTCTGCCGGGCACCACACCTCCTCCAGGTCCCTGTTTCGGAGCCAGTCCAAGTCCCTCTGAGCCTGCCCCAGTCCCCTCTGAGCCTGCCCCAGTCCCCTCTGAGCCTGCCCCAGTCCCCTCTGAGCCTGTCCCAGTCCCCTCTGAGCCTGTCCCGGTCCCCTCTGAGCCTGCCCCAGTCCCCTCTGAGCCTGCCCCAGTCCCCTCTGAGCCTGCCCCAGTCCCCTCTGAGCTTGCCCCAGTCCCCTCTGAGCCTGCCCCAGTCCCCTCTGAGCCTGCCCCAGTCCCCTCTGAGCCTGCCCCAGTCCCCTCTGAGCCTGCCCCAGTCCCCTCTGAGCCTGCCCCAGTTTCCTCGCCTGAGCTCACTCCCGTCCCTGAGCTCACTCCCGTCCCTGAGCTCACTCCCGTCCCTGAGCTCACTCCCGTCCCTGAGCTCACTCCCGTCCCTGAGCTCACTCCCGTCCCTGAGCTCACTCCCGTCCCTGAGCTCACTCCCGTCCCTGAACTCACTCCCGTCCCTGCGCTCACTCCCGTCCAGCCAGTGTCCGTCCCCCAGCCCCAGCCCAGAGCCAGTGTCCGTCCCCCAGCCCGAGCCAGTGTCCGTCCCCAGCCCGAGCCAGTGTGTCCCCCAGCCCGAGCCAGTGTCCGTCCCCCAGCCCGAGCCAGTGTCCGTCCCCCAGCCCGAGCCAGTGTCCGTCCCCCAGCCCAGCCCCGTCTTGCCCGTCACCCTGCCTAAGCCTGTTCCCAGGGCTAAGACTATTCCCTGTCCTCCGGCGCGGCCACCTGACCCGTGTCCTCCGGCGCGGCCACCTGACCCGTGCCCTCCGGCGCGGCCACCTGACCCGTGCCCTCCGGCGCGGCCTCCTGACCCGTGCCCTCCGGCCCGGCCTCCTGACCCGTGCCCTCCGGCGCGGCCTCCTGACCCGTGCCCTCCGGCCCGGCCTCCTGACCCGTGCCCTCCGGCCCGGCCTCCTGACCCGTGCCCTCCGGCCCGGCCTCCTGACCCGCTTCCTCCGGGTCGGCCTCCTGACCCTCTTCCGCCCGTACGGCCTGCTGATCCGCTTCCGCCCGTACGAGCCTCTGCTCCGCCTACGCCCGTCCGGCCGCCTGACCCGCATCCGCCTGTCCGGGCCTCCGCTCCCCCTCAGCCAGTCCGGCTTCCTGACCCGTCATCACCGGTACGCCCTCTAAACCCGTTCCGTGATCTGTCCTCTCCCTGGTGGCTTCTGGGGTCGCTTAGTTCTGCCCTGCCCAAGACCAGTTCTCTCTGCCCTGCCCGAGACCAGTTCTATCTGTCCTGCCCCGTAGCCTGTGACTCATTGTCGCCTCCTTCCCTCCCCACCTCCTCTACCGCCTCCCCGTCACTGAGTCTACTTCCCGGTCTGGTTCAGGACTATGATCGGCGGAGACCGGGGGGGCCGCTTGGACCGCCCAGTGGCGGTCGTGGGGGAGGGGGTACTGTCATGGTTCCCTCCCTCTGTCCCTCTCTATGCGGGAGTTGGCACTCCCCCGACCAGCAGAGAGAGGGAGTAATCACAGACATTCTAGACACCTGAGTTTTTCCCACACCTTGGTTCAGGTTTTCATTAGTGTCCCTATATAGTTCTGTGCTTGTCAGTTGTTTAGTGTCGGGACATTAATTCAAGTTCCCAGTTCTTGTGCCTGTCTTGCCTGTCCTGGATGAATAAAACCCATTGTAAGAAACAAGTTCTCTGCGCTTGTGTCCTCTGTCGGCTTGAGAGCCGAACCCTGACACTCATACTGTACACAGAATCTACACCTCATACTGTACACAGCATCTACACCTCATACAGTACACAGCATCTACACCTCATACTGTACACAGCATCTACACCTCATACTGTACACAGCATCTACACCTCATACTGTACACAGCATCTACACCTCATACTGTACACAGAATCTACACCTCATACTGTACACAGCATCTACATCTCATATCGTACACAGTATCTAAACATCATACTGTACACAGCATCTACACCTCATACTGTACACAGCATCTACACCTCATACTGTACACAGCATCTACACCTCATACTGTACACAGCATCTACACCTCATACTGTACACAGCATCTACACCTCATACTGTACACAGCATCTACACCTCATACTGTACACAGCATCTACACCTCATACTGTACACAGCATCTACACCTCATACTGTACACAGCATCTACACTCTCATCTACACCTCATACTGTACACAGCATCTACATCTCATACTGTACACAGCATCTACACCTCATACTGTACACAGCATCTACATCTCATATCGTACACAGCATCTACACCTCATACTGTACACAGCATCTACACCTCATACTGTACACAGCATCTACACCTCATACTGTACACAGCATCTACATCTCATATCGTACACAGCATCTACACCTCATACTGTACACAGCATCTACACCTCATACTGTACACAGCATCTACACCTCATACTGTACACAGCATCTACACCTCATACTGTACACAGCATCTACACCTCATACTGTACACAGCATCTACACCTCATACTGTACACAGCATCTACACCTCATACTGTACACAGCATCTACACCTCATACTGTACACAGCATCTACACCTCATACTGTACACAGCATCTACATCTCATACTGTACACAGCATCTACACCTCATACTGTACACAGCATCTACATCTCATATCGTACACAGCATCTACACCTCATACTGTACACAGCATCTACACCTCATACTGTACACAGCATCTACACCTCATACTGTACACAGCATCTACATCTCATATCGTACACAGCATCTACACCTCATACTGTACACAGCATCTACACCTCATACTGTACACAGCATCTACACCTCATACTGTACACAGCATCTACACCTCATACTGTACACAGCATCTACACCTCATACTGTACACAGCATCTACACCTCATACTGTACACAGCATCTACACCTCATACTGTACACAGCATCTACACCTCATACTGTACACAGCATCTACACCTCATACTGTACACAGCATCTACACCTCATACTGTACACAGCATCTACACCAGTAGGGTGTGGTCTCTTTCCGCCTTGCTTTCCCTGACTGTTTATTCATGCATCAGCAGCCTTCCACCGGTTGTTTCTTTAATAATAGTTTTTAATGAGCTCCTCTCTCAGCTATTCCCTTCTGCGAGCAGCTCAATTAATGTCTGTTTCCATATCTCCACACCGCCAGTATGGAACCCCCCAGGTCTGCTACCCCCACCCAGCCCAAACACCTCTCTCAGTTTCAGAGATGGAGATTTGGTTGATTCTCAAATTAATATCGGTATTGTGTGGCGTCGCCGAGGCGTGTCCCTACAAGGAGCGCGAGAGCTTGAAAAGCGCTAACGCGCGTTCTGCAGCAATGTACTGCGAGACCAGACGCTCTCGGGAGGTTTTGAACCGATCATTCACAAGACCGCCAGCCAGGGCCGTCTGTAAATAATAGCTGGGTAAAGACAATGTGACCGTGTTGGCTTGTGAGTGAAAAGCAGGCTCAATCCGCTCCGGCTATTTGGCCGTGGCCCAGGTCACGACTGGACTCCATTCCAGGGATGAGATCTCAGGGAGCGAGAAAAGCCACGATGATGTTCAATATCCACCCCACGTGCAAACGCCTGGTGCTTCTCAGCAATACGTCATTCTATAACTCTTTACATATAACAGGGTTCAGAACGTCTTGCCCAGCTTTTATGTGTGTATCAGATGCATGTGAAGCAGACACAGCGCAGTGTGTAGTCGTGTCTGATTAAACAGAAGGGCTCTACGTCCGACTCTCTGAGAGGAGGAGTGGCCGCTCCATTGTTAAGCATGATACTCCCCAGTAGAGGAAGTGTGTGTGTGTGTGTGTGTGTATGTGTGTGTGTGTTTGTGTGTGTGTGTGTGTGTGTGTGTGTGTATGTGTGTGTGCGTGCCAGCCGCCAGGCACAACGGCGAGTCACCTGTGGCCAGAGACTGACAGGTGTGGTGTCTCCAATGCACCTCCTTCCCTTCCCACTCCACCTGCATTGCAGCAAAAGGTGCATTGAATAACAGCACAACACAGTGTTTACTGTAAACCTACAATAATAAACGCACAACACAGTGTTTACTGTAAACCTACAATAATAAACGCACAACACAGTGTTTACTGTAAACATACAATAATAAACGCACAACACAGTGTTTACTGTAAACCTACAATAATAAACGCACAACACAGTGTTTACTGTAAACCTACAATAATAAACGCACAACACAGTGTTTACGCACAACACAGTGTTTACTGTAAACGCACAACACAGTTTACTGTAAACATACAATAATACACAGTGTAAACCTACAATAGTGTTTATAAACGCACAACAACACAGTGTTTACAGGGTTTACTGTAAACATACAATAATAAACGCACAACACAGTGTTTACTGTAAACCTACAATAATAAACGCACAACACAGTGTTTACTGTAAACCTACAATAATAACCTCACAACACAGTGTTTACTGTAAACATACAATAATAACCGCACAACAATGGAACTTAGCAAGCACATTTCTTTATTCAGCACAATTCATACATAAGAGCAATTCAATGTGCTTCACAACGAAAAAAAGGAAAAAAAGAAAACACATTAATTTAAAATTACAGTTTTCCAAACATGTTTACTCCACATGCTGGTCTACCAAGGCCCTCAAAGGGTCCCAACAGGTTTTATAAACATTAGAAGTCGTTAGATCCTTCAGTGAAGTAAAAGGTATAGAGCCATGTATGCATTGTAAAAGAATAAAAAAATATATTTAATAACAACATCAAATAGGCAATTCAACATGAAAATGACAATAGAAATTGAATACGAAAAGAAATGACAATATAAATATAATGGAATTTACTGTTACTCCCTCTAAGCAATAAGAGGACTTCCTAAAGATGTCAATTATCTTATTTTGTACGCCGGGTCTTGACTTTTGCACTCCTTCAAAATGGCTATAAACATCTCATCTCTGGTGTACAACCCCCCGACCAGTTTGGCACAACCAAATGGTTCCGGGCCCCCTCTCAGAACCGGGAGATAGCCGGACATGTTGTCCATTTGAGCATGACGCCCGTGTAATGTGTCCAGATCATCCTATAGCCCCTTACTACTGAGCGATTGATGACAACAGAAGGCACAAGGACCCCTCCACACATTAATCTGATTAGAGAGGCTCCTTTAGGCTGAGTTTCTACAGGAGAGGGCCATTCCTGATTAAAGAAGCCACTCAGCCTGCAAAGACTGATCCAGGAACAGTTGATATCCCGTAGTGCCCGAGACTCGTGGGGTAGGATACATTATTCTGTACCAGGCAAAGACATAAAGGGTAGATCTGTTCCACAGGAGGGTGACTGTGACAGAGGGCAGTGTTTGGCTTTAGACAAAGATCCCAGGAAACGCCACTTTCTGCCACAAAGCAAACCAACCATATTTACCTGGTGACTGACAGCGTGGTCTCCTATTTGTTTAGGGGGTGTCATCAAATGGTACCGTTGTTTACCTGATCAAAGGTGATGTAGCGGCAGATCAAGGCATAACGCCGTGACAGCCAACGACAATCTGGTGGCTCTTTCACGGAGGCCGTGCGTTTGTTTTTCAGTTCCAGGTGTCAAGGTTTCACTGCATGACATTTATATCAGATGAAACATTTGAGCTGCGGCGATTACAGCGGCTGTAACGGGTTGAGCAGCTACATTTCGACGTCTATCAAGGCCCTTTGTTTGTGGCATCGGTGAATGTCAACGACTTCCGCGTTCGCGGCTGAGCCGCCGCCGTTGTTGCGCGGTTTTGTTTTTGTTCTCCCCGGTCTTTGCGGGGAGAAATCTCGGATGATTTCAGTCCGTCTTTGTGTTGATCTGTCCTCCGTCTCTTCCGAGTTCATTGACAGCGTGACAACCAGCACAGGTGCGTTCTGACTATTCGTCTAATATTCTGACGGAATTCAAGACAATGTTACAATGTTACAATGTGCACATGCCAACAATGAGCGGGGTTTTGTTTGCTCATCAAGCCCACTAACGAGACACATCTACACCTACATCTTTCACGAGATTCCGGTGAACGCTGCTCGCCTCTGCTTTCCTGGTTTTCCTTCGCTTGATTTTCCCACTGCAGCGCGGATGACAAGGAGAATGCACGGACGCGTGATCTCCTGGGTTGACCTTCTGGAGAGCGCCACATCTTTTTGTGTGTGTGTCTCTCAACAGCCCCCCCCCTCCAAGCCTCCACCCCCCCAACACTTTCCCCCTCCCCTCGCACCACATTAAGTGATGGAGGTTCGGCTTTATTGAAAGTGACGCCTTAAAGAGCTAGAAAAAGGTTACAGTCGCTGACTCCGTGACACGGGTATATTATTTATCCCTAGCTTCCATGCCGTGCTGGGCCCCACCTAAT
Organism: Dallia pectoralis; assembly: GCA_029465975.1. Classification (NCBI taxonomy): domain Eukaryota; kingdom Metazoa; phylum Chordata; class Actinopteri; order Esociformes; family Umbridae; genus Dallia; species Dallia pectoralis. The sequence continues at coordinate 2,557,803 of CM055745.1, read as the reverse complement.
TGGAGAAATGAGGGATTCTTATAAATCCAACCGGCGCGCACGCACACACACACACACACACACACACACACACACACACACACACACACACACACACACACACACATATACACGACGATAAATGTATGTGTGAACACAGATGCTGGCAACACAGACACACAAGGCCATCTCCACCCCAACAGTAACTTTGAAGACAACGGCTTCACGTAATGTTCACGGAACTTTGAAACAAACGACATCAATTTGCATCTATAAATAATCCATCTTGTGACCATAACAGATGTATATACCACAGATGGGAAACACACAGGTTAAAAGAATAGACTAGAATGAAACAAGATTCTGCATCCATGAATTTAATTTATTGTTTCGTGTGTTGAAATGGATGGTATGCGCTTTGAATCAGCTCTTCTTCAGACAGAAGCTATGCTGGATTTCTCTGTCTCTACGCAGTACGCTCTTGAATCAGCTTTTCAATATGTATGCTCCTCTGAAAGATATCATATTCCTCTTTGATTGACGGGGCTCTTCGACTGCATCCGACAAAGCCGGAGTCTCTACGTCAGTAATGTGAGAATGTGAGAGTGTATGTATACTACATATATTTATATATATATATATACATATTTAGACTATGTGTATACATTGTAGGTACATGTGCATTTAAGGAATTTGCCTTCAGCAACCAAAACATTGTGTTAGAAAATTGAACCTCCGTTCTGTATGTTCTGTATGTTGGGTATGTTCTGTATGTTGGGTATGTTCTGTATGTTGGGTATGTTCTGTGTGTTCTGTATGTTGGATATGTTCTGTATGTTCTGTGTGTTCTGTGTGTTCTGTATGTTCTGTGTATTCTGTGTGTTCTGTATGTTCTGTGTGTTCTGTGTGTTCTGTATGTTCTCTATGTTGGGTATGTTCTGTATTTCTGTATGTTCTGTATGTTCTGTATGTTCTGTATTTCTGTATTTTCTGTATGTTCTGTATTTCTGGATGTTCTGTATTTCTGGATGTTGCATGTCTATTAGTTTCTGTGATCTTCAACTGTGATATCTTGTCTTCTATTATTTTCCACAACTGACAACCTGTCAATTTAGCTCGGTTGGCACATGTGTTATTTTGTGAGCTGTCAGAGGCAGTAACAGTGGAGCAGGTTGAGCTCCTTTGGTCCTGTTTTAACTCTAATGAGACTGCCCAGGCTTTGAGTTTCCCTGTCAGTATGAGCTGCTTTATGAGAGCCCATAAACATCATTGGGTCCGTCCTGCACCACTCCTGCCCCAGCCATATCACCTCCCCATCCCCAGCCATATCACCTCCCCATCCCCAGCCATATCACCTCCCCTCCCACAGCCATATCACCTCCTCTGCCCCAGCCATATCACCTCCTCTGCCACAGCCATATCACCTCCCCTGCATCACCTCCCCTCCCACAGCCATATCACCTCCCCTTCCCCAGCCATATCACCTCCTCTGCCATATTACCTCCTTTGCCATATCACCTCCACTGCCACAGCCATATCACCTCCTCTGCCCCAGCCATATCACCTCCTCTGCCCCAGCCATATCACCTCCCCTTCCCCAGCCATATCACCTCCCCTGCCACAGCCATATCACCTCCTCTGCCATATCACCTCCTTTGCCATATCACCTCCCCATCCCCAGCCATATCACCTCCTCTATCCCAGCCATATCACCTCCCCTCCCACAGCCATATCACCTCCCCTCCCACAGCCATATCACCTCCCCTTCCCCAGCCATATCACCTCCCCTTCCCCAGCCATATCACCTCCTCTGCCATATCACCTCCCCTTCCCCAACCATATCACCTCCCCAGCCATATCACCTCCCCTTCCCCAGCCATATCACCTCCCATACCAAAGCTCCTCACTCTGTCTCACAGCCATATCACCTCCTCTGCCCCAGCCATATCACCTCCCCTTGCAATTATTATATTTCATGGATGGTGAGTAATAGTAGCTAGGACGCTCAATTTTGTATAATTGACTTTAGCTCTGGCCGATCGGTACAATGCATGTAAGACCTACTGCAAGCTAAAGCTCATTGAATCATGTTGCAGCCACTACCTGTAATTTCACAGAGTCCTTCTATGCCTACCTGAAGTGTTCAGGAAGTAGAAGAGCGTTTTCATCCCCTCTCACTCTCTCCGTTCACGTCCAGCGTCCATCTGTTGACCATGTTCTTATAGAGCACCAGCGATTTCTGTCTATATTTAACAGGATCACACTATATAACACAGTGTTAGGATATAGTGGATCTATTCTGTCTATATTTAACAGGATCACACCATATAACACAGTGTTAGGATATAGTGGATCTATTCTGTCTATATATAACAGGATCACACCATATAACACAGTGTTAGGATATAGTGGATCTATTCTGTCTATATATAACAGGATCACACCATATAACACAGTGTTAGGATATAGTGGATCTATTCTGTCTATATATAACAGGATCACACTATATAACACAGTGTTAGGATATAGTGGATCTATTCTGTCTATATTTAACAGGATCACACCATATAACACAGTGTTAGGATATAGTGGATCTATTCTGTCTATATGTAACAGGATCACACTATATAACACAGTGTTAGGATATAGTGGATCTATTCTGTATATATATAACAGGATCACACTATATAACACAGTGTTAGGATATAGTGGATCTATTCTGTCTATATATAACAGGATCACACCATATAACACAGTGTTAGGATATAGTGGATCTATTCTGTATATATATAACAGGATCACACTATATAACACAGTGTTAGGATAAAGTGGATCTATTCTGTCTATATATAACAGGATCACACCATATAACACAGTGTTAGGATATAGTGGATCTATTCTGTCTATATATAACAGGATCACACCATATAACACAGTGTTAGGATGTAGTGGATCTATTCTGTCTATATTTAACAGGATCACACTATATAACACAGTGTTAGGATATAGTGGATCTATTCTGTCTATATATAACAGGATCACACCATATAACACAGTGTTAGGATATAGTGGATCTATTCTGTCTATATTTAACAGGATCACAGTATATAACACAGTGTTAGGATATAGTGGATCTATTCTGTCTATATATAACAGGATCACACTATATAACACAGTGTTAGGATATAGTGGATCTATTCTGTCTATATATAACAGGATCACACCATATAACACAGTGTTAGGATATAGTGGATCTATTCTGTCTATATATAACAGGATCACACCATATAACACAGTGTTAGGATATAGTGGATCTATTCTGCATATATATAACAGGATCACACCATATAACACAGTGTTAGGATATAGTGGATCTATTCTGCATATATATAACAGGATCACACCATATAACACAGTGTTAGGATATAGTGGATCTATTCTGTCTATATATAACAGGATCACACCATATAACACAGTGTTAGGATATAGTGGATCTATTCTGCATATATATAACAGGATCACACCATATAACACAGTGTTAGGATATAGTGGATCTATTCTGTCTATATTTAACAGGATCACACCATATAACACAGTGTTAGGATATAGTGGATCTATTCTGTCTATATATAACAGGATCACACCATATAACACAGTGTTAGGATATAGTGGATCTATTCTGCATATATATAACAGGATCACACCATATAACACAGTGTTAGGATATAGTGGATCTATTCTGTCTATATATAACAGGATCACACCATATAACACAGTGTTAGGATATAGTGGATCTATTCTGTCTATATATAACAGGATCACACCATATAACACAGTGTTAGGATATAGTGGATCTATTCTGTCTATATATAACAGGATCACACCATATAACACAGTGTTAGGATATAGTGGATCTATTCTGTCTATATATAACAGGATCACACTATATAACACAGTGTTAGGATAAAGTGGATCTATTCTGTCTATATATAACAGGATCACACCATATAACACAGTGTTAGGATATAGTGGATCTATTCTGTCTATATATAACAGGATCACACCATATAACACAGTGTTAGGATATAGTGGATCTATTCTGTCTATATATAACAGGATCACACCATATAACACAGTGTTAGGATATAGTGGATCTATTCTGTCTATATATAACAGGATCACACCATATAACACAGTGTTAGGATATAGTGGATCTATTCTGTCTATATATAACAGGATCACACCATATAACACAGTGTTAGGATATAGTGGATCTATTCTGCATATACAGTGCCTTGCAAAAGTATTCGGCCCCCTTGAACTTTTCGACCTTTTGCCACATTTCAGGCTTCAAACATGAAGATATACAACTGTATTTTCTGGTGAAGAATCCACAACAAGTGGGACACAATCATGAAGTGGAACGAAATTTATTGGATATTTCAAACCTTTTTAACAAGTTAAAAACTGGAAAATTGGGCGTGCGAAATTATTCAGCCCCTTTACTTTCAGTGCAGCAAACTCTCTCCAGAAGTTCAGTGAGGATCTCTGAATGATCCAATGTTGACCTAAATGACTAATGATGATAAATAGAATCCACCTGTGTGTAATCAAGTCTCCGTATAAATGCACCTGCTCTGTGATAGACTCATAGGTCCGTTTAAAGCACAGAGAGCATCATGAAGAACAAGGAACACACCAGGCAGGTCCGAGATACTGTTGTTGATAAGTTTAAAGCCGGATTTGGATACAAAACGATTTCCCAAGCCTTAAACATCCCAAGGAGCACTGTGCAAGCGATAATATTGAAATGGAAGGAGTATCAGACCACTGCAAATCTACCAAGACCCGGCCGTCCCTCTAAAATTTCAGCTCATACAAGGAGAAGACTGATCAGAGATGCAGTCAAGAGGCCCATGATCACTCTGGATGAACTGCAGAGATCTACAGCTGAGGTGGGAGACTCTGTCCATAGGACAACAATCAGTCGTATACTGCACAAAGCTGGCCTTTATGGAAGAGTGGCAAGAAGAAAGCCATTTCTTAAAGATATCCATAAAAGTGTCGTTTAAAGTTTGCCACAAGCCACCTGGGAGACACACCAAACATGTGGAAGAAGGTGCTCTGGTCAGATGAAACCAAAATCGAACTTTTTGGCAACAATGCAAAACGTTATGTTTGGCGTAAAAGCAATACAGCTCATCACCCTGAACACACCATCCCCACTGTCAAACATGGTGGTGGCAGTCTCATGGTTTGGGCCTGCTTTTCTTCAGCAGGGACAGGGAAGATGGTTAAAATTGATGGGAAGATGGATGGAGCCAAATACAGGACCATTCTGGAAGAAAACCTGATGGAGTCTGCAAAAGACCTGAGACTGGGACGGAGATTTGTCTTCCAACAAGACAATGATCCAAAACATAAAGCAAAATCTACAATGGAATGGTTCACAAATAAACATATCCAGGTGTTAGAATGGCCAAGTCAAAGTCCAGACCTGAATCCAATCGAGAATCTGTGGAAAGAACTGAAAACTGCTGTTCACAAACGCTCTCCATCCAACCTCACTGAGCTCGAGGTGTTTTGCAAGGAGGAATGGGCAAAGATTTCAGTCTCTCGATGTGCCAAACTGATAGAGACATACCCCAAGCGACTTACAGCTGTAATCGCAGCAAAAGGTGGCGCTACAAAGTATTAACTTAAGGGGGCTGAATAATTTCGCACGTCCAATTTTCCAGTTTTTTATTTGTTAAAAAGGTTTGAAATATCCAATAAATTTCGTTCAACTTCATGATTGTGTCCCACTTGTTGTGGATTCTTCACCAGAAAATACAGTTGTATATCTTCATGTTTGAAGCCTGAAATGTGGCAAAAGGTCGAAAAGTTCAAGGGGGCCGAATACTTTTGCAAGGCACTGTATATAACAGGATCACACCATATAACACAGTGTTAGGATATAGTGGATCTATTCTGCATATATATAACAAGATCACACCATATAACACAGTGTTAGGATATAGTGGATCTATTCTGTCTATATATAACAGGATCACACTATATAACACAGTGTTAGGATATAGTGGATCTATTCAGTCTATATATATTAGGATCACACCATATAACACAGTGTTAGGATATAGTGGATCTATTCTGTCTATATATAACAGGATCACACCATATAACACAGTGTTAGGATATAGTGGATCTATTCTGTCTATATTTAATAGGATCACACCATATAACACAGTGTTAGGATATAGTGGATCTATTCTGTCTATATATAACAGGATCACACCATATAACACAGTGTTAGGATATAGTGGATCTATTCTGTCTATATATAACAGGATCACACCATATAACACAGTGTTAGGATATAGTGGATCTATTCTGTCTATATATAACAGGATCACACCATATAACACAGTGTTAGGATATAGTGGATCTATTCTGTCTATATATAACAGGATCACACTATATAACACAGTGTTAGGATATAGTGGATCTATTCAGTCTATATATATTAGGATCACACCATATAACACAGTGTTAGGATATAGTGGATCTATTCTGTCTATATATAACAGGATCACACCATATAACACAGTGTTAGGATATAGTGGATCTATTCTGTCTATATATAACAGGATCACACCATATAACACAGTGTTAGGATATAGTGGATCTATTCTGTCTATATTTAACAGGATCACACCATATAACACAGTGTTAGGATATAGTGGATCTATTCTGTCTATATACAACAGGATCACACCATATAACACAGTGTTAGGATATAGTGGATCTATTCTGTCTATATATAACAGGATCACACCATATAACACAGTGTTAGGATATAGTGGATCTATTCTGTCTATATATAACAGGATCACACCATATAACACAGTGTTAGGATATAGTGGATCTATTCTGTCTATATATAACAGGATCACACTATATAACACAGTGTTAGGATATAGTGGATCTATTCTGTCTATATATAACAGGATCACACTATATAACACAGTGTTAGGATATAGTGGATCTATTCTGTCTATATATAACAGGATCACACCATATAACACAGTATTAGGATATAGTGGATCTATTCTGCATATATATAACAGGATCACACTATATAACACAGTGTTAGGATATAGTGGATCTATTCTGTCTATATATAACAGGATCACACCATATAACACAGTATTAGGATATAGTGGATCTATTCTGTCTATATATAACAGGATCACACCATATAACACAGTGTTAGGATATAGTGGATCTATTCTGTCTATATATAACAGGATCACACTATATAACACAGTGTTAGGATATAGTGGATCTATTCTGCATATATATAACAGGATCACACCATATAACACAGTGTTAGGATATAGTGGATCTATTCTGTCTATATATAACAGGATCACACCATATAACACAGTGTTAGGATATAGTGGATCTATTCTGTCTATATATAACAGGATCACACCATATAACACAGTGTTAGGATATAGTGGATCTATTCTGCATATATATAACAGGATCACACCATATAACACAGTGTTAGGATATAGTGGATCTATTCTGTCTATATATAACAGGATCACACCATATAACACAGTGTTAGGATATAGTGGATCTATTCTGTCTATATATAACAGGATCACACCATATAACACAGTGTTAGGATATAGTGGATCTATTCTGCATATATATAACAGGATCACACCATATAACACAGTGTTAGGATATAGTGGATCTATTCTGTCTATATATAACAGGATCACACCATATAACACAGTGTTAGGATATAGTGGATCTATTCTGTCTATATTTAACAGGATCACACCATATAACACAGTGTTAGGATATAGTGGATCTATTCTGTCTATATTTAACAGGATCACACCATATAACACAGTGTTAGGATATAGTGGATCTATTCTGTCTATATATAACAGGATCACACCATATAACACAGTGTTAGGATATAGTGGATCTATTCTGCATATATATAACAGGATCACACCATATAACACAGTGTTAGGATATAGTGGATCTATTCTGTCTATATATAACAGGATCACACCATATAACACAGTGTTAGGATATAGTGGATCTATTCTGTCTATATATAACAGGATCACACCATATAACACAGTGTTAGGATATAGTGGATCTATTCTGTCTATATATAACAGGATCACACCATATAACACAGTGTTAGGATATAGTGGATCTATTCTGCATATATATAACAGGATCACACCATATAACACAGTGTTAGGATATAGTGGATCTATTCTGCATATATATAACAGGATCACACCATATAACACAGTGTTAGGATATAGTGGATCTATTCTGCATATATATAACAGGATCACACCATATAACACAGTGTTAGGATATAGTGGATCTATTCTGTCTATATATAACAGGATCACACCATATAACACAGTGTTAGGATATAGTGGATCTATTCTGTCATATATATAACAGGATCACACCATATAACACAGTGTTAGGATATAGTGGATCTATTCTGTCTATATATAACAGGATCACACCATATAACACAGTGTTAGGATATAGTGGATCTATTCTGCATATATATAACAGGATCACACCATATAACACAGTGTTAGGATATAGTGGATCTATTCTGTCTATATATAACAGGATCACACCATATAACACAGTGTTAGGATATAGTGGATCTATTCTGTCTATATATAACAGGATCACACCATATAACACAGTGTTAGGATATAGTGGATCTATTCTGTCTATATATAACAGGATCACACCATATAACACAGTGTTAGGATATAGTGGATCTATTCTGTCTATATATAACAGGATCACACCATATAACACAGTGTTAGGATATAGTGGATCTATTCTGTCTATATATAACAGGATCACACCATATAACACAGTATTAGGATCGGTTGGTTTTGCTCCAATGCTAATTAGCATCGCTGCAGAGTCAATAAGACCAACCATTCATTATCAACTTAATTCACTATCACACAGTCAATTAAACTTCACGAATTGCTTGTTTATTTCCATCTGTGTCTGTTGTTTTTTTTCACGAGCTTGTGTGTTCGTGTGTATGTGTGTGTGTGTGTGTGTGCTTCTGTATACATGTTCGACTGTGTTCATTTAGAGCTTCTTGCCTACATCTGTTCTGTTTCTCTAATCCTTGGCATCTTGCGGTAAACACACTGTAGAGTTGTTTTCCACGCCACAAGCTGTGTTCTTTCTCCGTCTGCTTTTATCTTCTCGGCGCAATATGTTTTTTAACAAAATAAAAACTTGTATTGCTTATGAACCGCAGAGCCGTAATTGAATTTAACTCCCTGACTTTATTAGTATCGCCAGGATGTCACAGCTGGCCTCTGACCAATCCCCAGCCAGCGTCGGGGGCCTGGGAGATGTATTGTGTGTGTTGGGTTAGGATGGAGATCAGGGAGGTGGTGTCAGAAGACATGAGTTCCTGAACAGAGGCCTGGAGCCACCTGGGGCCAGAACACAGCGTGGAGGTTTGGGTAATAATGGTCTGCTGTGTGTTTTAAAAACGGTGCCTGAGCGGGCACATTGCTGACTCACTTGTTATAACTGTTAGTTGGCTGTAAGGCAGGGTGACGGCAGCACTGCAGGTGTGGGCCAGAAGCAGATGCCAGCCTGGAGCCCCGGGTCTGCAACAGCTGCCATGGAGATCTAGAGACTCAGACCTGCTTTGGCACAGGTTATAGGCTAACACTAGTGGAATATCGTAGGCACAGGTTATAGGCTAACACTAGTGGAATACCGTAGGCACAGGTTATAGGCTAACACTAGTGGAATACCGTAGGCACAGGTTATAGGCTAACACTAGTGGAATATCGTAGGCACAGGTTATAGGCTAACACTAGTGGAATATCGTAGGCACAGGTTATAGGCTAACACTAGTGGAATACCGTAGGCACAGGTTATAGGCTAACACTAGTGGAATACCGTAGGCACAGGTTATAGGCTAACACTAGTGGAATACCGTAGGCACAGGTTATAGGCTAACACTAGTGGAATACCGTAGGGAGACACTAACAGAAACACTAAGACGTGTCGGTCATTTGGTTATTATTCCCAACTCTCTTCTTCAGCCGTAGCACCTACCACTGTGTGGAACAGGCAGACAAATCGTTTCTCACAAAACCTTTTTAACAGATTTTGAGGCACCAGAACATCTGACACATCTGCCACTGTCAGTCGAGTGCTTTTCCCCCCCAAATATGGATATAAATGAAGCATGGAACACACAGTGGCAGACCGCGTGGAGAATCTGTAGAAAAAAGGTCAGCATAATTTGCTTTGATCTGTCTGCTTTGTGTGTATGTGTGTGCATGAGTGTGCGAGCGTGCACTGGGTGTGTGTGTGTGTGTTTGTGTATAAGTGTGCGAGCGTGCACTGGGTGTGTGTGTGTGTTTGTGTATAAGTGTGCGAGCGTGCACTGGGTGTGTGTGTGTGTGTGGGTGTGTGTGTGTGTGTGTTTGTGTATAAGTGTGCGAGCGTGCACTGGGTGTGTGTGTGTGTGGGTGTGTGTTTGTGTATAAGTGTGCGAGCGTGCACTGGGTGTGTGTGTGTGTGGGTGTGTGTGTGTGTGTGTTTGTGTATAAGTGTGCGAGCGTGCACTGGGTGTGTGTGTGTTTGGGTGGACGTGTGTGTGTGTGTGTGTGTGTGTGTGTGTGGGTGGATGTGTGTATGAGTGTGTGAGCGTGCACTGGGTGTGTGTGTGTGTGTGTGTGTGTATGAGTGTGTGAGCATGCACTGTGTGTGTGTGTGCGTGTGTGTGGGTGGATGTGTGTGTGTGTGTTTGTGTGTACACGTGGGCATGCCCGTGTCCACCCAGCCGTGTCCTGTTGGTACATGAGAGCTTTAATACCAGTCAGCTCAAGTTATTGCCTGAATCCCTGGATAAGTACCCACGGAGCAGCCTGCCCTTTCCACTGGAACTCCCTCCAATCAGCCTCTTCTGTCCTTCCTTACGCCTGTCAGTCCATCCCGCCCAGGGTGAATTACACCACCACCATGAGACAGGACAGTGCTGTCCTGGGCCCGCCTTGCTGAGATGGGGAGAGACACAGCGGCTCGGACTGCGACACGAGACAGAGATGCATCGCTGCATTGCTTGGGATGAAAGTGGCGTTTACATAACGGCTCCGGGATCTTCCTAAGTTGCGGGTGTGTTAGAACAAAGCCACAATATGTGTGGGCAAATTTGGTGTGGACATTATGTATTAGTGAGCTGGTGGGGAGATGGTTGACATACCTTACATTACCGCAGTGATGAATGCATGCAATATGTGTTTGTGCCAGAGGGCCTCTATCATCTTTCTTTGAAAGGAGACTTCACAGTGATTCATTAGAGCGGGAGAGAGGAGGGTGGAGGGAGAGAGGGGAGGGGGTGAGGGGTGAGGGAGGGGAGGGTGGAGGGAGAGAGGGGAGGGGGAGGGAGGGGAGAGAGGAGGGTGGAGGGAGAGAGAGGAGGGGGTGAGGGGGAGGGAGGGGAGAGAGGAGAGGGGGTGAGGGGGAGGGAGGGGAGGGTGGAGGGAGAGAGGGGAGGGGGTGAGGGGGAGGGAGGGGAGAGAGGAGGGTGGAGGGAGAGAGGGGAGGGTGTGAGGGGGAGGGAGAGAGAGGAGGGTGGAGGGAGAGAGGGGAGGGTGTGAGGGGGAGGGAGGAGGGGGAGGGAGAGAGGGGAGGGTGTGAGGGGGAGGGAGGGATGAGAGGAGGGTGGAGGGAGCGAGGGGAGGGTGTGAGGGGTAGGGATGGGAGAGAGGAAAGAGGAGGGTGGAGGGAGAGAGGGAAGAGAGGAGGGTGGAGAGAGAGAGGGGAGGGGGTGAGGGGGTGGGAGGGGAGAGAGGAAGGTGGATGGAGAGAAGGGAGGGAGAGAGGGGAGGGAGTGAGGGGGAGGGAGGGGGAGAGAGGGAGGGAGAAAAGGGAGGGAGGGGAGAGAGGGAGGGTGTGAGGGGGAGGGAGTGGAGGGAGGAGGGTGGAGGGAGATAGGGGGATGGAGTGAGGGGGAGAGAGGGAGTGAGGGGGAGAGGGAGTGAGGGGAGAGGGGGAGAGGAGGAGAGGTGAGGGTGTGAGAGGGGAGGGAGGACAGGCAGACGTTGAGAGATTGAGAGGATGCAGACCGACTACATGCTGCATGAAACAACTGGCGACAATATAGGAGAAGGAGATGGGGTGGCCAGGTAGAGGGAGAAATAGAGGTGGCCGGTGGGGGAGAAATAGAGGTGGCCGGTGGGGAGAAATAGAGGTGGCCGGTGGGGAGAAATAGAGGTGGCCGGTGGGGGAGAAATAGAGGTGGCCGGTGGGGGGAGAAATAGAGGTGGCCGGTGGGGGGAAAAGCAGGGGTGGTGGTGTAGAAACCGTCTCCTTGGGTGTCGCTCAGCTGGGAGTCAACGTGATTGTAAGTTGAAGGATTATTCTAAAAATGTCTCCGTTTTTTAAGGGCAATTTGTTGAAGAATTCTTGTGCCAGCTCGAGTGTTACCACTGAGCAGTTAGCCAATAAATTACTTGTCTTTTTAAACGGTTCGTTCAGATCCTGATCCGGTGGGACCACGAATTTGAAGTGAGGGGGTGCGAAGCTTTCCATGGATAAGAGCGCGTGTGTGTGGTGGCCTCCTCCCAGCCGATGGGAGGGGATGGTGAGAGATAGCGAGGTGGAGGTGACAACTCTCTCTCTCTCTCTCTCTCTCTCGCTTTCTCTCTCTCTGCTAGCGGCTGGCAGCTGTGACATCACACACGGGCTCTCACCTCCTAATGCCTGGCGCAGCGTGTCACGGGGGTGTCAGTGAGCGTAGCGTGTCACGGGGGCGTCAGTGAGCGGCGACTCGACAGCCATTATGAATCGCTCCCTGTAAATGATCTGTGTGGCACTACCTCGGCGCTCAAAGCTCAACCTGTCAGTGTGATAACATTGTGTCTGTTCCCCAGAGCCCTGCTCACCAGACAAGGGCCCCACGGGGAGGTGACGGACCCTAGAATGAGCCCCATTATCACCCTGTCACACGGGCTCATGTCTCAGCCGCCAGGCAAGTCTGTCAGACCTAAACTTCAGACGCATACAGTGCAAAGTACGGTAGCACAGTGCATACGGAAATTTCCCTTAATTATTGGCATTACTATTGTTTCGCCGATGAGCGCGCACACACACGCTTACACACACACACACACACACAGCATCGCATCCTCCTCGGGGCGTAGTCGGCGGCAGGCCCTTGACTTTAGAGACCGTGGGGCTGTCCTCCATCGTGTCTGGTGTGAAATTGAGTTTCAATGCTCTCAGGTCTGATTGGTTCGTGTGTAAGGTGGCCGCCTCTCCGTTAGCCAGCGCTTGTTGGACTCCCTGAGGTTTGACGTGAGTGTGGCTCATCATTTCAGAACGCATTAGCCAGTCCATTTACAGGTACGCCACGTTAGGGCACTTCAACTGGCTCAGTGATGCCTGGATTGCTAATGCTGTCAATGAATTCATGTCGAAACCCCCCACAGCCACTTTACTCTGACTCCCTGAAACCCTGTGTGTGTGTTCGTGTGTGTGTGTGTGTGTGTGTGTGTGTGTGTGTGTGTGTGTGTGTGTGTGTGTGTGTGTGTGTGGCCCCCAGATTGTGGACCAGCGTGAGACAAAAGCAAAGCATTCGTCGTGGTAATTATCCTGCTTGAATATTTATAAAAGTGTTTTTTTAAATGTGTGTATATTTCTGCGGCTGTCTGTGTTTCTGTCTGTGTGTGTGTGTGTGTGTGTGTGTGTGTGTGTGTGTGTGTGTGTGTGTGTGTGTGTGTGTGTGCGTGCGTGTGTGTGTGTGAGGGGTGTATTTAATCATGCTTGGAACGATTGACATTCTCTTCCTGCCTGTGGTCACATAGCTGTTAAAGATGTAGCACAAGCAATGATTATAGATAACTGCCAATGTGCGTAGTCCACAAAAGCTTCATTTTAGATAAAACAATCTGCAATTGGGTGGTTTTCATTTGTTGAGTAAAAATGTCACAAATGAAGAAGAAGAATCGTCCTAACCTTCCTCCCCTTTACGGCACCCTTGCACACACACACACACACGCACACGCACACGCACACGCACACACACACACACACACACACACACACACACGCAATGATGAAGCCAAAGCAGGCAGAACGTACGACTGTAGGGTGGCTTTGGAAGAAATAAAACATCTGTTACCAAAGTGTCAGAGACAGGTGCGAGACCTCCTGTGTTTGCATATGCACATATTTATATAGGGACTGATAGTGATGGCATATCCCATAATTGCCTAAATGAGTTAGATCCAATCTAAATGGATTCTATCATCCCCATAGACTGGATTGATTTGCAAGCAGACATTGCAATTTTGGATATTTTTTTCAGAACAATTTCATTAATCAATAGATTAAAATTGGTTCAAACATACATCTATCTTAGTGTTCAACCAGTCTGCTAAAGTATTTTGCACTTTTGACTAGCAAAGATGAGTAAATTAATCATCCACACAAATAAAGGGAAATTATGGAAAAAACGTCAATTCAAATGTTGATTTAATTACTGTTTGAAGGTTAACAAGAGTTTAATATTAAGGATGTTGATAGTCTAACAGCAACAGAATAATAAGGGGCAAAAGTTTGGTGTAAATGAACATTTGTTACATTATTACAATATTTATTTTGTATATGAATATAAAATCCTGTAAAAAGCCTTTTCATTTGTTGTTCAAACTGTTCCGGAAAATAAAAATGTATGCTTAGGTTACATAACAGGAAAGATGTAGACTTATGGTAACGGAGGAGGAGAAGGACACCAGCAGGGCGAACGGATGACATTTATTAACGACAGTGACTATAACAAAATAAACCCTACACAACGACTGGACGGAAGCAACTGAAACATTGTGGCATATGACAAACTAAGACTGACAAGAGACACTGGGAAAAGAAAACTTAAATAAGGACTGTGATTAGGGAAATATGTGAGAGCGATAAACAACAAAACAAGCGTCTGTTATCCCAACAAGAGAGACAGACGTTGGAATTCACAGCAGTTCTGCCGTGTGCCAAGACGTGACACCTATACTGTAATTAAGATTCTCCAAATGCCGTATTTGAAAGTCGCATTAAAGTCTTGAAAAAAAACAATGCATCACATGAATAAATCCATAAACAGTCACAAAGTTTATGAAAGAAAAGCATTGACAATAATATCAACATTAACCTGCGCTTGCTTTGTTTACACGCCACCTGGAACACTGAGAATTATTCAAAGACTTTTTACCTGAAATTATACAATTATAAATTTTTACTTTCTAATATTCCTAGATTTACCCTACTTTACATTTAGATTTTCTCAAAAACACAAAAATATATCATTTGCCCAATAACGTGTCTGTGTGGTTCTCTGTAGAATTGTAGATCTAAGTCATGTGCAAAACTCAGTCATTTGGAGAATAGCAGATTGTAGCCCGTAGACTGTTAGTTGGGACAAACTGTGGGCCAGTAGTCTGTTAGTTGGGACAAACTGTGGGCCAGTAGTCTGTTAGTTGGGACAATCTGTGGGCCAGTAGTCTGTTAGTTTAGGCAAACTGTGGCCAGTAATCTGTTAGTTTGGGCAAACCGTGGGCCAGTAGTCTGTTAGTTGGGGCAAACTGTGGCCAGTAATCTGTTAGTTTGGGCAAACCGTGGGCCAGTAGTCTGTTAGTTTGGGCAAACTGTGGCCAGTAGTCTGCTAGTTTGGGCAAACTGTGGCCAGTAATCTGTTAGTTTGGGCAAACTGTGGGCCAGTAGTCTGTTAGTTTGGGCAAACTGTGGGCCAGTAGTCTGTTCGTTTGGGCAAACTGTGGGCGAGTAAGTAGTCTGTTCGTTTGGGCAAACTTTGGGCCAGTAGTCTGTTAGTTGGGGCAAACTGTGGCCAGTAGTCTGTTAGTTTTGGCAAACTGTGTGCCAGTAGTCTGTTAGTTTGATCAAACCATGGGCCAGTAGTCTGTTAGTTTGGGCAAACTGTGGGCCAGTAGTCTGTTAGTTGGGGCAAACTGTGTGCCAGTAGTCTGTTAGTTGGGGCAAACTGTGGGCCAGTAATCTGTTAGTTGGGGCAAACTGTGCCCAGTAGTCTGATAGTTGGGACAAACTGTGGCCAGTAGTCTGTTAGTTTGGGCAAACTGTGGGCCAGTAGTCTGTTAGTTGGGGCAAACTGTGGGCCAGTAGTCTGTTAGTTGGGGCAAACTGTGGCCAGTAGTCTGTTAGTTTTGGCAAACTGTGTGCCAGTAGTCTGTTAGTTTGATCAAACCATGGGCCAGTAGTCTGTTAGTTTGGGCAAACTGTGGGCCAGTAGTCTGTTAGTTGGGGCAAACTGCGTGCCAGTAGTCTGTAAGTTGGGGCAAACTGTGGGCCAGAAGTCTGTTAGTTTGGGCAAACTGTGGGCCAGTAGTCTGTTAGTTTGGGCAAACTGTGGGCCAGTAGTCTGTTAGTTTGGGCAAACTGTGGGCCAGTAGTCTGTTAGTTTGGGCAAACTGTGGCCAGTAGTCTGTTAGTTTGGGCAAACTGTGGGCCAGTAGTCTGTTAGTTTGGGCAAACTGTGGCCAGTAGTCTGTTAGTTGGGGCAAACTGTGGGTAGCTAGCTAATGATAGTGTCTACTCTGCCGAAGAATATTTATTTTAGCTAGCCTGTTTGGGCTATTAGTACTCAGTTGGTACACGCTAGTGAAAAGTCCATCTGTTCCAGCTGCTTTGTATTGCAATTAAAGATCGAACTAATACTAAATTCAAAATTCAACAGAAATTTAAGGACAGGCACCTTGTCATAATCAAAGTCAGGCCTGTCTGAGGGTGAATCTCCCGCTTCAAATTCACTCATAGGACTCCAGTACAAAGGTTAAGCGTAAAGCATGATTGGATGTGGATTTTAAGAGAGAGAACGTTTTAATAAATAAAAGTAACACTGAACGGATGTGAGCTGTATTTACAATATGGAGGTGGAGAAAAACAGACATCAACATGGACATCAATCAACTGTTACCGTGAACTGATAGGCCTTTAATAAACATACAGCTGATTATTACTAGACTGGTCTGATAGGCCTTTAATAAACATACAGCTGATTATTACTAGACTGGTCTGATAGGCCTTTAATAAACATACAGCTGATTATTACTAGACTGGTCTGATAGGCCTTTAATAAACATACAGCTGATTATTACTAGACTGGTCTGATAGGCCTTTAATAAACATACAGCTGATTATTACTTTAATAAACTACAGCTGATTATTACTAGACTGGTCTGATAGGCCTTTAATAAACATACAGCTGATTATTACTAGACTGGTCTGATAGGCCTTTAATAAACATACAGCTGATTATTACTAGACTGGTTATAGGCCTTTAAAACATACAGCTGATTATTACTAGACTGGTCTGATAGGCCTTTAATAAACATACAGCTGATTATTACTAGACTGGTCTGATAGGCCTTTAATAAACATACAGCTGATTATTACTAGACTGGTCTGATAGGCCTTTAATAAACATACAGCTGATTATTACTAGACTGGTCTGATAGGCCTTTAATAAACATACAGCTGATTATTACTAGACTGGTCTGATAGGCCTTTAATAAACATACAGCTGATTATTACTAGACTGGTCTGATAGGCAGCTGATTATTACTAGAAACATAAACATATAGCTGATTATTACTAGACTGGTCTGATAGGCCTTTAATAAACATATAGCTGATTATTACTAGACTGGTCTGATAGGCCTTTAATAAACATACAGCTGATTATTACTAGACTGGTCTGATAGGCCTTTAATAAACATACAGCTGATTATTACTAGACTGGTCTGATAGGCCTTTAATAAACATACAGCTGATTATTACTAGACTGGTCTGATAGGCCTTTAATAAACATACAGCTGATTATTACTAGACTGGTCTGATAGGCCTTTAATAAACATACAGCTGATTATTACTAGACTGGTCTGATAGGCCTTTAATAAACATACAGCTGATTATTACTAGACTGGTCTGATAGGCCTTTAATAAACATACAGCTGATTATTACTAGACTGGTCTGATAGGCCTTTAATAAACATACAGCTGATTATTACTAGACTGGTCTGATAGGCCTTTAATAAACATACAGCTGATTATTACTAGACTGGTCTGATAGGCCTTTAATAAACATACAGCTGATTATTACTAGACTGGTCTGATAGGCCTTTAATAAACATACAGCTGATTATTACTAGACTGGTCTGATAGGCCTTTAATAAACATACAGCTGATTATTACTAGACTGGTCTGATAGGCCTTTAATAAACATACAGCTGATTATTACTAGACTGGTCTGATAGGCCTTTAATAAACATATAGCTGATTATTACTAGACTGGTCTGATAGGCCTTTAATAAACATACAGCTGATTATTACTAGACTGGTCTGATAGGCCTTTAATAAACATACAGCTGATTATTACTAGACTGGTCTGATAGGCCTTTAATAAACATATAGCTGATTATTACTAGACTGGTCTGATAGCTGATTATTACTAATAAGGCCTTTAATACAGCTGATTATTACTAGACTGGTCTGATAGGCCTTTAATAAACATACAGCTGATTATTACTAGACTGGTCTGATAGGCCTTTAATAAACATACAGCTGATTATTACTAGACTGGTCTGATAGGCCTTTAATAAACATACAGCTGATTATTACTAGACTGGTCTGATAGGCCTTTAATAAACATACAGCTGATTATTACTAGACTGGTCTGATAGGCCTTTAATAAACATACAGCTGATTATTACTAGACTGGTCTGATAGGCCTTTAATAAACATACAGCTGATTATTACTAGACTGGTCTGATAGGCCATAAACATAAAGCTGATTATTACTAGACTGGTCTGATAGGCCTTTAATAAACATACAGCTGATTATTACTAGACTGGTCTGATAGGCCTTTAATAAACATACAGATTATTACTAGATTAGGCCTTTAATAAACATACAGCTGATTATTACTAGACTGGTCTGATAGGCCTTTAATAAACATACAGCTGATTATTACTAGACTGGTCTGATAGGCCTTTAATAAACATACAGCTGATTATTACTAGACTGGTCTGATAGGCCTTTCTTTACGGGTCTCCGGAACAATCCGGTACTCACCGTTCAAGACCAAAGTCACAGAGACACTCGAAGCGTGGTTTGGAATTCGGTCTGAAGTACTACAGCTCTGTCGTTCCTGTGGTACCGGCACATTCCACTAGGCAAGATCAGAGGACAAATGGATTGATGAGCGCCAGTGCATCAACTCCAACATGTACAGGGAGCTGAGGACGTTGCAGCGTAATATGCTGGACAGGTTTGGGCACCGGCTGACCTAATTCTTCATATGACTACCAGGGTAAAGGTCTGCCCGCTCCAAGACATGGCCATCACAGCTGACAACTCCACAGTGTCCCCTTCCCAGGGTGGCTCGTGTGACCCCGGTGTGACCCCGGACAACACCTTTCATTCTCGGCAAACATCAAGGCAGTGCCTGGCTCTTGCAGGTTAGTTTACTACCTGCAGTTTACTAAAGCTCGTTTTATTCTTTTGACCCCATACTTTTGAACGGCTGTGTATTTTAGTGCTATCCCTGGTGAGAGTCTCTGCATTCCAATGTGGTTTAAATTGGTCATTTTTTGACTCGGAGGTTTTATATTTAGTAGCAATGATCGAAGAATATCTAAATTGTGAACTTTTTCTGTTTCCTTATGTTATCTTGGGTGGTACTTCTGTTGCTAATGAGAATTTGCTCTCAATCGGCCTCAACCTGGTTAAATAAATGTTCTTCTGAGGATACGCACCGGGTTAATAAGTCACGTCCTCTTCAGAAATCATACAGTTGAGACCAACCTGCGTGCGTCTGTCATGTGCTAACTAGTCCCGCCTTTTCCTCCCAGTTCAGGGCTTCCCACTGTACAATCTCTCGGCACTTCCTGGCTCACTAGTCCCGCTTGCTGTGTCTGCTCATCCGGCTCCATGCCACGGCAAGGCAATTATCTTTCCCAAGGACACCTTCCGTGTTTTCACATCGGTCACGCGGGTAGCGTGTTTAGCGGCAGAGGGGGGGTAGGGTGGGGTGTAGTGGGAGCTGTTGCGTTCTCCGTTATAACATCAAAATGTGGCTTAATTACGGTTCGCATGAACGGATCCACGAGCTCTGAATTGATGAGGTGGACTCAGCGTGTGTGCTACTTGTGTCACGGGCCACGGCATCTAAAATAATTTAGTGTTTGTGAAAAAAATTACACACAAGGAAACCGATTGTGCGTTCTCCACTGTTAAACTACCGTTCACTACTGTTTTATTAATTCATTGCCGTTCCCCTTTGACTCTGTGAAACGGCGAAGGATCCATCAGAGTAACATCGGAGTAACCAATGCAGGCAATGATCGCTAGCATGCATTAGTAACACACAGACCTTACAGAGAGAGATGGATTGACTGCAGGAATGTTATGGCACGAACAGTCAAAGTGAACGTTATGGCACGAACAGTCAAAGTGAATGTTATGGCAGGAACAGTCAAAGTGAACGTTATGGCACAAACAGTCAAAGTGAATGTTATGGAACGAATAGTCAAAGTGAACGTTATGGCACAAACAGTCAAAATGAATGTTATGGAACGAACAGTCAAAGTGAACGTTATGGCACGAACAGTCAAAATGAATGTTATGGCACGAACAGTCAAAGTGAACGTTATAGCACGAACAGTCAAAGTGAACGTTATGGCACGAACAGTCAAAGTGAACGTTATGGCACGAACACTCAAAGGGAATGTCATGGCACAAACAGTCAAAGTGAATGTTATGGCACGAACAGTCAAAGTGAACGTTATGGCACAAACAGTCAAAGTGAACGTTATGGCACGAACAGTCAAAGTGAGCGTTATGGCACAAACAGTCAAAGTGAATGTTATGGCACGAACAGTCAAAGTAAATGTTATGGCACGAACAGTCAAAGTGAACGTGAACAGTCAAAGTGAACGTTATGGCACAAACAGTCAAACGTGAACATCAAAGGGAATGTCATGGCACAAACAGTCAAAGTAAATGTTATGGCACGAACAGTCAAAAAGTTATGAACAGTCAAAGTGAACGTTATGGCACGAACAGTCAAAGTGAACGTTATGGCACGAACAGTCAAAGTGAATGTTATGGGAACAGTCAAAGTGAACGAACACAGTCAAAGTGAAAAGGGAACAGTCAAAGTGAACGTCATGGCAAAGGGAATGTCATGGCACAAACAGTCAAAGTGAATGTTATGGCACGAACAGTCAAAGTGAACGTTATGGCACGAACAGTCAAAGTGAACGTTATGGCACGAACAGTCAAAGTGAACGTTATGGCACGAACAGTCAAAGTGAACGTTATGGCACGAACAGTCAAAGTGAATGTTATGGCACGAACAGTCAAAGTGAACGTTATGGCACGAACAGTCAAAGTGAACGTTATGGCACGAACAGTCAAAGTGAACGTTATGGCACGAACAGTCAAAGTGAACGTTATGGTACGTACAGTCAAAGTGAGTGTTATCGCACGAACAGTCAAAGTAGAATGTTTTAAAGTTTAAAGGCTGCAGCTCAAGAGAGAGACATTATCTCCCCTTTTCCCTGCAGATGACAATGATATAATTATTATCACACAAACAGAAATCTGTCTTTTTACCCACCCAGTAATAGCTGCAGGCTGATAATATACTGTACTGGTTGAAACCCATTTGAATGTTTCTTTGGCAGGAAATCGCATTAGGGGCTATTAAAAAGTAATTATTTGCACATAAATTCATAAATTCCCCGCAAGTTGCTGGTGAATCTTGGCAGATGCATTGTGGTGGGTCGATACAAAAGCATTTAGAAGTCGCGGGGCTCGCCACGTTTGTGTTTATTAAAAAAGCAGCCAGCTCCTTAATCATTTGCAGAGCGTCTCTGTGTCACAAGATCCATTTTTTACGGTGCATGCTAATGTAATTACTACTCGCTGTCTTAGCACTGTCATCTGTAGGAAAAGTCAGAGATCATAATACGCCTTAGAGATGCCGTTTGGCTACATTTCGGCATAACCCCGTCCACAGCACCTAAGCATGTCCTATTGCGTCGATTACATTGGTACTCGCTGCAGTTGCAACCACATGCTGGCAACATTCCCATACCATCATACCATCATATATAAGACAATGATGACGCGGAAATTCGATCATTTATTGGCATTCGTCTGTCTAACTGCACTTGAATGCATTAATTTATTTAGCGTTAATTGAACTCCTGATTGCCTGAAATTGATTCTGGCTGAATAACGCAGCTTATTGTTTTCTCTTATTTAAATTCCAGTTTTCCTTCCTGGAGGAACATTTCCTTGTCAGGAACATCATTCTAGCTGGTGTGCAACATTTCCGTAGAGCATATTCACTGGCTCTGCGTCTGTCAATGGTCATATGTACAGTGGATATGAACATTATACACAACACAAATGCTAGGTTGTTGCGATGTGAAAACACGAGACAATAAATCCAACACGATATCATGAGATTTTGTGAAATAGACACGATTTTTGTGCCCAACATTTGTGACATCCGCATGTAAAAGGTCGTTTTTTCGTGTCCTGGACACGATTTCCTTGAGCTGTCGAAAGCAAGTGTCGTGATTGGTTGACTCAACTTGCATTTCAACCAGGAAGTGGGCGTAGCTTGAATTGTAAACGCGACGGATTTAACTTTCTGGAATATAACTGTTTTTATTACTCTAAATATTAAACGAAAGCCTGACTCTTACTCTTGCCTTAACCTTAATCTTAACCAATACCGAACATTTCGATTTACTTATTTGTTTAACGTGTCGTTGACCAAAAACGTTTGTCGTGTTTTTTTGTGTGTGTGACGATTTTCCGTGGGGTCCTAAATATTACGTGTCCTGTACACAAAAAAACTAATCGTGTCCAGGACACGAAAAAAGGAACTTTTACGTGTGCATGTCACAAAATATCTTTTGTGTATAGTGACGATTTAATCTCTAAGCATTTAAGCTCTTTGTTCAGAACGACTATAAATTGCGTATAACTAGTCAAAGAACTACCGTAGTTTAAAGTGTAAGACCATTCCAAATGTATACATGAATAATTCAAATGTATAAGTAATGAAAGTATACCTTAATTATTGTGGTCGACCTATGTACATAGTTAAACCTATGGCTGTCTTACTTCACATTCAATGTTGTGTCATACATGTGTTTTTTACTTTCAACTGCCATGATGTCTTTTGACCCACTATTGCAACCCTGGTGATGCATAAGTACACATATGAATACAATTCTGGACATCATGTCTGAACAGGTCTGCTTCAAAGGATATCACGGGAGGTGTGCTGCTTTAAAGGGCCAAACCACACTGCAATGCCTCCTGGGAAATTCAGGCCATGTGATGCGTCACCATCACCCCGTGCACAGCCAAAAACGTAAAAGAGCAATGCCTGTTGACCGTACAGAGTGGACGATGAGGTCATCCTGGAGCTTGAGGACTGCCTGGACGTCACACGGAAGGACGTATTCTAGGACAATACTGGCATTATACACAACTACGCTGACATGCCCACGTCCTACATGGGAACGTGTCGAAAAATGTGCATCGCATCATGTCCTTGGAATCACATAGCAACGACAAGCCCATGGTAGGGCTCTTCTTGGATTTGACTCACGAATGCCCCTCGATCAGCTTAGAGCGTCGGGGTGAATCCCAGAGTCAACAGGGTGAAACATCTGTGGTTGAGCCTTTGGACACGACACTTAACTAATTGGATGGGAGCGCCTGTCAAATGACTTAAATGCGTAATTATTTATGTAGTCTTGAAAACGAGGTGTCCTGCTGATTGACTGCAGACATGTAACACTTACCTCTGTCAGACTGTAGGTGTGTGGAGAACTATATCCCCCAGAACTCCCTAACGATATATGTAGGAATACTGTTTGTTGTCTTTGTTTATGTTTCCCAGACTGTTCTCTCAGAACTACAAGAAGATAAACTCTCCAAACTGATTGAGACCAGCTCAGTCTTCCTGACCAACAGGGCCCAAAACATAGAGATGAGTGAGCAGATTGTTATCTTCCTGACCAACAGGGCCCAAAACATAGAGATGAGTGAGCACGGGTGGGGTCATAACATAATAGAGGGGTCAGTCAGCTGGTTACATGGTGGGGTCATAGAGGGGTCAGTCAGCTGGTTACATGGTGGGGTCATAGAGGGGTCAGTCAGCTGGTTACATGGTGGGGTCATAACATAATAGAGAATGCCGGCTCAGTTATTAAGATCATACATATTTATCCACCATATCTCAGGTGGGTGGACAACGCCACGGCAGATGCCATTTGCAGTAGCTGAAACGGAAAGGACCGAAAGGTCTTGTGTTCTCCTCCCACCCTTTACTCCTACTGTTCCGAAAATGACTCTGTGAAAGAGGAAGAACAGGTGTTCATTGCAGGTCAATCGCGATCAAAAGCAGTGGTAATATTTCAAACGCTGACTAATAAAGCTGTGCTCTCCATTTCAAGCTACCTACAAACTAAAATGTTGTGCTGTCTTGTCCACGTTGTTTGAATATATGATGGCATTCAGCGGCGTACTGATACTACTGATACTCTGTTGGTGAGTGTGTCATGCTCTGCTACCAATAGAAGGGGACATTTCCTGACACTTCCTGTCTTCCTCGGCTCCTTCCACTTGGTTGGCCGCAACATTGGCGTCAGAAGATTTTCGGAAAATGGTGAAAAGATTGGTTGAGGAAGAGTTGGGCCAGATAGAGGATGCTCTCCTGTGGATGCAGGAAAAATTCCACGGGCGAGGATAGTTCGCAAGCAGACGGAACATCAGCCTTCCGACCCTCCAAGAAACCCTGACAAGAGAGTCCCTGAGAAACCCTGACGAGAGAGTCCCTGAGAAATCCTGACGAGAGAGTCCCTGAGAAACCCTGACGAGAGAGTCCCTGAGAAATCCTGACGAGAGAGTCCCTGAGAAACCCTGACGAGAGAGTCCCTGAGATACCCTGACGAGAGAGTCCCTGAGAAACCCTGACGAGAGAGTCCCTGAGAAATCCTGACGAGAGAGTCCCTGAGAAACCCTGACGAGAGAGTCCCTGAGAAATCCTGACGAGAGAGTCCCTGTGAAACCCTGACGAGAGAGTCCCTGAGAAATCCTGACGAGAGAGTCCCTGTGAAACCCTGACGAGAGAGTCCCTGAGAAATCCTGACGAGAGAGTCCCTGAGAAACCCTGATGAGAGACTACCAGAGAAACCCTGACGAGAGAGTCCCTGAGAACCCCTGACGAGAGAGTCCCTGAGAAACCCTGACGAGAGAGTCCCTGAGAAACCCTGACGAGAGAGTCCCTGAGAAACCCTGACGAGAGAGTCCCTGAGAAACCCTGACGAGAGAGTCCCTGAGATACCCTGACGAGAGAGGCGGAGCCAGCTCCTCGCTATGACGTGACTCTCACATAGTTGATCCCCGTTACTGCGCCCAGAGAATCGGACCTACTGAACGGAGGCATGTAGGTCAGGAAAAAGATCTCCGGAAACAGTACAGACAAGGGCAGAGCCGAGAGGAGACAAATAAAACAGGCAAAAAACAAACAGTGCACTGGAGACAGTCAGAGTTGTCACGGCTAACACACTGGGCAAGTCAGGAAAGAACAATACACTTGCACTGGAGTGATGACAGGTGAGCATTTCTATAATGAGTGGTAATAGGGAACAGGTGTTAGACTTCAAGTGATAATGATCTGGGATATGTGCTACCAGCGTTTGCTGGCAGGCAGAGGGCCTGATGGTGCAGTCAATGGTTTGGAGTTAACCATGGACCTTACGATCTGCATAGATGTACAGATGTACACGTGGCAATTAACATCACTTCTGTGTTCCAATGGCATGTTGTGCTTGCTAAATTAACCATTAGAAAGCTTTTTTGTAATTTTATTAGCACAGCTGTTTTAATCAATCTGTCGTGCTGTTTGAATTAGCAATAAAACTGGCCTTCTTAGACTAGTTGAGTATCTGCAGCATCAGCAAATGTGTGTTTGAGTTCAGGCTCATATTGGCCATAGAACTAGGCTATTCTACGCGAGAAAATGCTGTACAATGTGTACTACTCTTTCCACAGAACAACGCAACCTGTCTCTAACCAGAATAACATTTGAAACGGGACGCCCAGGTTCACAACTGAGCAAGAATCATAGTATCATAGTGTCTTTTTTAAATAGCAGGCGCCTCACTGGTCTTCAACTGGCAGCTTCATTAAATTGTACCCACAAAACACCAGTCTCAATGCTAACATTAAAGAGGCTACTTTAGGGGGAGACTTTCGAGTTGAAAAAGCTGAAGTCACATTATAAATGTAAATATTGCATGTAGCATAGCTGAAATGCTGGCCGAAGTGATTCAGATACAATTGAAACAATAACTGCTTCATAATGTATAATATTAGTTAAAACCACATTGCAACAATGCCCAGAGGAGCACCAGCTTGTCTTGAAACAAAGCATTTTAAATAAATTTCAGTTGTCAAACCCTGACGAGACACACCTAGAAGGCGCCAATCAGGCCAAGCAGAAAAGGGTCCCAGAGACACAGAATGGCTGGAGAATTAGACAAGCGACAGTGTGATTGATGAGCGCTGCCCTAGAAATCCCTGGAGAATACACCAACATTAAGATATATTTATGGAAAGTACTCAATTTCCGTTAATAGCAATTAGCATTTGTTTGCTTTTTAATAGTGGATATCTTATGAATGACTTCTGTAATATCATTGCGGCGTTAACTACTAAGTAGCTTTTAAGCGTTCACCTCTTATGTAAACAGATGCACAGACAGTCAACACTTCTACTCCCACGCAGAACATTTTTATTAGCAATTTAGCGCTTGACCTACGCGTGGTCCGATCTGTGGCTAGGAGTCTATTTATAAATGATCTGATTGGCCTCTGGAAGGCTGACGCTGACCTTCAGGGATGATGACAGGGCAGGGTGGCAGGAAGGGGCACTGGCCAGGGAGGTCATCGTGGCGCTGGGACGAGGGCTCACAGAGGGGTGGAAAATAACGCTCCCCTTCTCCGTCCGCCCCCCACCCTCCCCGTCTTCCCATCTCCGTGCACCCGCCCTTCAATTACTCGGACTGTTTGATGTTCGGAGGGCCAGCGCTGAATCACGCCGACTACGGGGAGTGCTGACATTTAAAAGAGCAGATGAATCGCAATTAGCATGCTTTGGAAAACAATTAGAACACACTCAGTACACAAGCGATCACAGTCTGGCCTCGCAGTGTGTCCCGAATCTGACCAGGTCCGGCAGAGCCCCGGTGCACAGCCCACAGCAGCTCCAGCCCGGCTGGTTTCTCACTAATCCTGTTCCTTTATTTGCCCGGGGTGAACTGAGCCGGTTGCACATTCTGTATGATTATGTAAATGTTCCCTCAGTCGTGAGCGTATCCGTGCTTTATCCAGTGCATACACGATGGGTCTGAAGTTTAACTGAGTGATTTATCTGTGGTGTGTGAGGGAGCGTGCGCTGGTTGTATGATGCCTGCCAGTGACAGGACACGCGGGACAGATTATGTGTTAGGACCTGATATAACACATAACAGGGTGACCTTACTCCAATGAGACAACGATATTTAGAACGGCACCTTTGGAGGTTTTTTACACACGTAGATATTTTGTGATTTCCTGTGTGATAACCTGATCGTCCTTAAACTGATGGTGGGAAAACTCTCACCTATGCCTGGAGACTTACTCATCTATTGAAACTGTGGCTCTCTAATTAGCCTTCCCCTAAAGTAGGTGAAAAGAAGCTCACTATGCCGGGCACATTTGATGACGTGCCTAATATTGACAGCACCTGGGTATTTTACAAGAACGTTTTCAGTATGGAATAAGCCGCCATTGAAATGCAATGAATTAACATTAAGTGTCATGTCCTGGCTGTTTTTATCACGTTCCAGGTGTAGTGAAGAGGAAAGCCAGGCACAGAGCATGTATATCCACTTAAAAATCTGGTTTATTTAAATCAAGACAAACCGTAAACGGCGAAAACACTACCCACAGTAGGACTGAAATTAAATTGCGCGTATACATGAACTTATAACAAACAGCAATCTAACACTAACACTCACCATAATATTCGACAAAGTAAAGTGACGTAGAAACAATGTCCCACATCGTGCCCCAAGACCCAGTGACTGATATTCCAAACATAATCACCAAATCTAAACCTGCTGTGTCCACTCTAATCATCCCAAAATACAAACAGGTGACTTCAAACTATTACATAAGTAGTGACACAACCCAAGACACTAAATAATGCAGCTCATAACTAATTCAAAAAAACTGGAATACCGGAAGTGCACCCCACTAAAACTCCCAGGGTGAAAACAAAAGGCTCACCCTTCGTGACAGAGATACTGCCTCGTCATATGTCGCTCGTCAATAGTATAATTTAATTACATTTTGCGAGAAATCAATATCCAAGTAGTACGATATAACATTTTTTCAATACAATAAAATTTGTTTCAAGGGAATTGGAAACCTCGGAGATGTAATAATTTACCATTAGAAATAGTCATGTATTCCTTTCTGTGTGTCCCTGTCATTCTGTTGGTTAATTGGCCAACTATCCGGCTCTTCAATCCCGTCTGAATGTTTAAGACTGAATTTCTAATACAGCTGTAGAGATAGACAGCTTTTTCAGATCTGGAGATGTAAAATATTTGAATGTAAATTACAGTCTAAAGAAATTGGAATTTTTTTACACAACTCCTTTAACAAAACAGATAGCAACCATATGATCTTTGGAAAACAATTAAAAAGCTGTGTTGTATGTATTAAAAAGGTAGATTGTGACAATTGTGACAATTGAAGCTCTCTCTTTTGTCTTTTCAATAAAAGTTGAGAACTACAAACCAACACTCTACATAACTAACAATTAGAGATGAGCATATAATACACTTTCACCCATGAGTGACCATTGATCAATACGGTTTGGGGTCTAACCCCTATAAATAACAACCCCTGTCTCCTCGACATTATATATCTCTGTTCTGCTCGAGGAAACACACCACTGACACTGGATCCGATGTGTCATAATAAGCATTCAAGGATAATAGCATATTTCCTAACCCAGAAGGCTTTGTGGGTAATATATGGATGCTCTTAGGACACACCGGGCGTTTTTTCCTTGTTTATGAGGGATATAAAGGACTCTGTTAACTGCTAACAAAGCAGCCGAGGAACAGCTTAATGGCGTTGTGGGCCCCTGATCTACTGTTCTGCTGTTCTCTCGTCATCTTTTTTTACTCACTCCTCCTCTCCTCTACATTTCGTCTTTTTTTAAGGGAGACGGACTTGCTGCTGGGATCGTATGCTATTTTCTGGTTGTCTCTTGACAAGCTGACAGCAAATTACTGAGGTGCTTCTTGCAGGTAAAATGTCTCCCAGTGTCCATTTCATTAAAGCGCCGTCTACAGACACCGTTTTTTTAATTTGATCATCCTGCTGTTACAGGAATTTTTGTGCGCAGCAGGAAATGCGAAGCTGAAGCACATTGAATGTTGAAAATGAGAATAAATGAAGAACGCTTAAATTCCTGCTGGAATAATTTTCAGCTGAATTGTCATTTATTATTATTTCCTGTTTAACACATTTATTTTTATGTTGAATTTTCTCATCAGTTTTGTTTTGGAGGCAGATCTGTCATTGTTTTCTCTAAACGTTGAGGTCAGAGTTCATATTTAAATAGGCTCCGTGCTTTAAAGGCCACATGAACAGTACTTAATGTTAAGTCAAATAACTTGATTATTTTGTGGTGAAAAGATATAGCACAGGTTGTTTATTCCCTCTCCTTTAGTGAGGTTTTACGAAAAACAAACGTACTGTGAAATACACTGTTACTGTTTGTGCTTCAGATTATACAGTGATTAACATTTGAGGCTAAGATAAGACTTTAGTTTTTTACAATAAAAAACAATGTTATCAAGCTATTTAGCTACAAGTCTACAAAGGACAGTTTTCACATTGCAATTACCTGTTGTGCCTCACTAAGTTACCTATATAACTACATGTTTACTGTCAAGTGGGTTTGCTAGCTGGTCGTAAGCTAATAAGGCAAGTAACTTAGCAGTATGAAAACAGACAGTTAGTTACACCTAAAGATGCTAGCATTTTAAAAGCACATTTTACTAGAAAACTTGCCTTATTTAAACCGTCACTGTTGTCAATTACTTCACATCTTTAACATTTCTGAAATATCAGGCAACTGCTGGGAGTATTTTGTGAAAGTCGCCGTTGTCATAGTTGTCACCAAGTGTATAACTAGGAGGTGGGGGATATGCACACGTCCGTTTTTATTAACAAATGTAAATAAATTGAAAAGAAATTGTAAAAAACATGCGACAGATCCAAGCAACTAGGCTCATTAAACGTATGTTTAACATATTTGCTATTGTATATTGGGGGGGGGGACAAACTGGTATTTTCTGGTATTGGAGGAGACACGACCCCCCCCTGAAGAATAAGTGGTTCCGCCCATGTGCATGTGGCTCTCTGCACTTCACTACACCCAAGTTTGTGACTGGCTGGCTATTTGTACCGTTGTCACATGCATGCAGAGAACAGGGTGCGTTTAATAACAGAGCTAGAACAAAATAAATATCATGCATCTATTGGGTGAATTCAGATTATATGTGTGACCTCACAGAACTCATTGAGTCAACCGAACAAATTATGTCTCTCTTCAGGCAATATCTGCTCCAAGAACAAGATAAAAAAACAAATAAAACCTGTCTGACAAACACGCTCAAGTTAGAATAAAACATATGTACTGAGTAAAAACAGAAGGCTGTCTGGTCTCACAGAGACGCGCTGTGACAGGGAAAAATAAATACGTGTTTATTTGGTGTGTGTGGGTTTTGTGTGTTAACGATCCTCTGTAGCGCACACTCTCACCGGATTCTCCAAAGTGAATAATTATACCAACATTTTCTGTGGAGTTCGGTTTGTAAAACGTTTCTGGATAATTATATCAACAAAATGTGAATTACTGATCCTTCAGAGATCCTATACCATTCATCATAATTCACCAAGTTCATGTCCTCAGTTTGCATAATTTCCAAGCGGCTTACTGAGAAACACAGAGGGAGGGAACTGGCTATCTGTTACTTTCTTTATGCCGCCATTTTTGTTATTTGCCCGACACCAGGAGGTCGAACGGTTAGAACAGCCATGAAATGCATTGAATGTAATGGGCAACAACGCACCACACTTACCCAGGAGATGGAATGTTTAGTCTCATCCTTACAGCGGCCGCCCCAAACGCACAACGTTAGAGAGTTGGAGTCACCAACAAGCTAACGTTGTACACACACGCACACATACGCACACACACAAACACATACACATGGTGAAGAAAGCTTGTCTGAACCAGGGGCCCTTTAAAAGTTCTCCAGCTGCACAGCTGAATATCGAACCAGCCGCTTCACCAATAACACTTATCTGTACGGCCACACACTTTTATCACGCATAAACACATAAGCACACTATAAACACACATTTGTTGCTACATAAAATGAACACACAAGCACGCCATTTACACACACTCATTCCTGCATGGCACAAACACACACATATACACTG
Organism: Dallia pectoralis; assembly: GCA_029465975.1. Classification (NCBI taxonomy): domain Eukaryota; kingdom Metazoa; phylum Chordata; class Actinopteri; order Esociformes; family Umbridae; genus Dallia; species Dallia pectoralis. Next base: position 2,526,070 of record CM055745.1, on the reverse strand, counting down.
ACGCTTCACGCACGTTCAAACACAGAATTCGCGATCACATACTGTGCCTTGCTTCTGTCACAGACACACATACAGACTGACTGTTTATAAGGCTGTGTTATGCGGAGTGTTATGGAGAACGAAGATCTAATGAACGGAGAAATGCCAGCGAGCGATGCTGGAGAGCTGACAGGATGGATGTGTCTCTGGGGAGGTGTTCACTGATGATGTTAGGGGCAGTGAAGGCTCAGCTGGGAAGAGCTTAGGCTTACCTGTTCTCTAGGAGCAATATGAAGAACACGCGGTCAGACCCATTTCACACTGAGCACACTAAATCCATCATAATTGACTGCAAATCTGAGCACACCAATGTTCAAAACTAATCCATGATCTCCATGGGAGTGTGTGTGTGTGTGTGTGTGGCCGTGTGTGTGGCCGTGTGTGTGTGTGTGTGTGGGCGTGTGTGTGGCCGCGTGTGTGTGTGCGTGCGTGCGTGTGTGTGTGGGTGTGGCCGTGTGGCCGTGTGTGTGTATGTCTGCGTGTGTGTGTGTGCGTGCGTGTGTGTGTATGCGTGTGTGTGTGTGTGGCCGTGTGTGTGTGTGTGTGTATGCGTGCGTGCGTGTGTGTGTGTGTATGCGTGCGTGTGTGTGTGTGTGTGTGTGTGTGTGCGTGTGTGTGTGTGTGTGTGTGTGTGTGTGTGTGTGTGTGTGTGTGTGTGTGTGTGTGTGTGTGTGTGTGTGTGTGTACGTGTGTGTGCGTGTACAGGTGTTACTCTGCTATGGACCAACAATCCCTGTGAATTTTGAAAAACACTGAGAATTCAGTCAAAAGGCTTTTTTCAGCTCAGTGGTTTAGTTGCTGTGTTGCATTCATAACTGGTGGTGTGATTTGGAGGTAAGAGTTAGAAAAATGGTTTAGCTCAGGGTTAGGTTAATTAGGTTAATGGTTGGGCTCTGGGTTAGGTTAATTAGGTTAATGGTTGGGTCTGGGTGTAGGTTAGCCTCTTCCTGTTCCCCACCTGATGGACCTCACATACCAGTGGTTATGTACCAGCCTCTTCCTGTTCCCCACCTGGTGGACTTAAAATACCCACAGCCCTTTCTGCAGAAGTCAGCCTTCATTTTGCTCTGGCCTTTCCACCACTTAAGAGTCTTTCTGAAGTGACATATTAACAGGACGAGGCGAAAAGGGCACATGTGAAAAGTGCTGCTTTCAGGGAAGAAACTGTATCGTCTTTTATTTAATTTTAGCCTAAAAAGTCATTCAGTTTGGGTCCCTGATGAGGTGGTTAGAGAATTGTAATCGTGCGGGGAGAATTCACATTATCATATTGCATATACATTTTTTATGCGTGGTCATGTATCTTGCAGAGGCTTTAACTGCCAAAATATACAGTTGTCTTCTAATCCACGAACTGATGTACAACGTACATCTCCCAGCCAGAGAATCTTGTGTTAAACACGAAAAAGCTGCTGTATTTCTAAAATGCATCTAATCCCAATACAGTCTGAAAAATTACATTTTATTTGTTATATATAGCAGATGCCGATTTAAATGGTCTAATTTAATGAAAGAAACATTCTGTGGATTAGATAAATTAAATCGTACGCGTAATGGAGAACATTCTTTCTCCCATGTTCAGAGTTTAACTGAAAGACAATAACGTATAAATAAGAGCACCTTCTGCACTGGATATATTTGAGTTTCATGTCTTTTAACTTTAAACAAATACACAAATATTTCTGTGAGTGTTTAAATGAATCACAGGTGATGTACAGTGACATCCATGTTGATGTGTAGTGATCTAATATGCTGTGATATAAATGCTGATTTGTACTGATCTAATATGGTGTGATATAAATGTTGATTTGTACTGATCTAATATGGTGTGATATAAATGCTGATTTGTACTGATCTAATATGCTGTGATATAAATGCTGATTTGTACTGATCTAATATGGTGTGATATAAATGCTGATTTGTACTGATCTAATATGGTGTGATATAAATGCTGATTTGTACTGATCTAATATGCTGTGATATAAATGTTGATTTGTACTGATCTTATATGCTGTGATATAAATGTTGATTTGTACTGATCTTATATGCTGTGATATAAATTCTGATTTGTACTGATCTAGTATGCTGTGATATAAATTCTGATTTGTACTGATCTAATATGATGTGATATAAATGTTGATTTGTACTGATCTAATATGCTGTGATATAAATTCTGATTTGTACTGATCTAATATGCTGTGATATAAATGCTGATTTGTACTGATCTAATATGATGTGATATAAATGCTGATTTGTACTGATCTAATATGCTGTGATATAAATACTGATTTGTACTGATCTAATATGATGTGATATAAATGCTGATTTGTACTGATCTAATATGGTGTGATATAAATGCTGATTTGTATTGATCTAATATGCTGTGATATAAATGCTGATTTGTACTGATCTTATATGCTGTGATATAAATGTTGATTTGTACTGATCTAATATGGTGTGATATAAATGCTAATTTGTATTGATCTTATATCTGTGATATAAATATTTGCTGATCTAATATGATATATAAATGCTGATTTGTACTGATCTAATATGGTGATTTGATATAAATGTAAATGATTTGTATTGATCTTATATGCTGTGATATAAATGCTGATTTGTACTGATCTTATATGCTGTGATATAAATGCTGATTTGTACTGATCTTATATCTAAATGCTGATTTGTACTGATCTAATATGATGTGATATAAATGCTGATTTGTACTGATCTAATATGGTGATATAAATGCTGATTTGTATCTAATATGGTGTGATATAAATGCTAATTTGAATTGATCTTATATGCTGTGATATAAATGCTGATTTGTACTGATCTAATATGGTGTGATATAAATGCTGATTTGTACTGATCTAATATGCTGTGATATAAATGTTGATTTGTACTGATCTTATATGCTGTGATATAAATGTTGATTTGTACTGATCTTATATGCTGTGATATAAATTCTGATTTGTACTGATCTAGTATGCTGTGATATAAATTCTGATTTGTACTGATCTAATATGATGTGATATAAATGCTGATTTGTACTGATCTAATATGCTGTGATATAAATTCTGATTTGTACTGATCTAATATGATGTGATATAAATGCTGATTTGTACTGATCTAATATGCTGTGATATAAATGCTGATTTGTACTGATCTAATATGCTGTGATATAAATACTGATTTGTACTGATCTAATATGGTGTGATATAAATGCTGATTTGTACTGATCTAATATGGTGTGATATAAATGCTAATTTGTATTGATCTAATATGCTGTGATATAAATGCTGATTTGTACTGATCTTATATGCTGTGATATAAATGTTGATTTGTACTGATCTAATATGGTGTGATATAAATGCTAATTTGTATTGATCTTATATGCTGTGATATAAATGCTGATTTGTACTGATCTAATATGATGTGATATAAATGCTGATTTGTACTGATCTAATATGGTGTGATATAAATGCTGATTTGTACTGATCTAATATGGTGTGATATAAATGCTAATTTGTATTGATCTTATATGCTGTGATATAAATGCTGATTTGTACTGATCTTATATGCTGTGATATAAATGTTGATTTGTACTGATCTAATATGGTGTGATATAAATGCTAATTTGTATTGATCTTATATGCTGTGATATAAATGCTGATTTGTACTGATCTAATATGATGTGATATAAATGCTGATTTGTACTGATCTAATATGGTGTGATATAAATGCTGATTTGTACTGATCTAATATGGTGTGATATAAATGCTAATTTGTATTGATCTTATATGCTGTGATATAAATGCTGATTTGTACTGATCTAATATGCTGTGATATAAATGCTGATTTGTACTGATCTAATATGGTGTGATATAAATGTTGATTTGTACTGATCTAATATGCTGTGATATAAATGCTGATTTGTACTGATCTAATATGCTGTGATATAAATGCTGATTTGTACTGATCTAATATGGTGTGATATAAATGCTAATTTGTATTGATCTAATATGCTGTGATATAAATGCTGATTTGTACTGATCTAATATGCTGTGATATAAATGCTGATTTGTACTGATCTAAAATGGTGTGATATAAATGCTGATTTGTACTGATCTAATACGGTGTGATATAAATGCTGATTTGTACTGATCTAATATGGTGTGATATAAATGCTGATTTGTACTGATCTAATATGGTGTGATATAAATGCTGATTTGTACTGATCTAATATGGTGTGATATAAATGCTGATTTGTACTGATCTAATATGGTGTGATATAAATGCTGATTTGTACTGATCTAATATGCTGTGATATAAATGCTAATTTGTACTGATCTAATATGGTGTGATATAAATTCTGATTTGTACTGATCTAATATGGTGTGATATAAATGCTGATTTGTACTGATCTAATATGCTGTGATATAAATGCTATTATAGGACAGATAGAGGAGCAGAGTTATTCCAATCTAACCAGCCAGTAGGACAGATAGAGCAGCAGAGTTACTGTAATATAACCAGCCAGTAGGACAGATAGAGCAGCAGAGTTACTGTAATATAACCAGCCAGTAGGACAGATAGAGGAGATTTCTCATGCATCTTCCCACAAACCCACAGGGGCAGACTGGGGTTCAGTAGGACACACACACACTGTTCGGTGCAGCTGTCCATTCTCACTCTCATTCACACACACACACACACACACACACACACACACACACACACTCGCACACACACACACACACACACACTCGCACACACACACACACACACACACACACACACACACACTATACAGTATATAGAGACACACTGAGAGCAGCAGGAGAGCAGTAGTGAGGGGTGGATGTGTGTATCCGGCTGGTTCAGGACGCAGGGTGAGTGAGGCAGCTGTCAGTACACCACGTCCTGTTGTCCGGGTGATGGAGAGGCTGTCAGAAAAAAAACTGACTGGCAGACAGACAGACAGACAGGTGGACAGGCAGGAGGACAGATACACAGACAGCCAGTCAAAACAGACGGGAAATGTGAGAGACAATGGCTGATGCATTTTCATCCCGTTCTGGCTCGCACGTTGCCCAAATGAACTCTGCATTCAGCCATATAATAACAGTTCCATGCACTTCGTCACCACAGACGACGTTGAGGTCGTCCTTTGAATTGTTTGATTCAGGGAAAACAGGAGGACTGTGGCAGAGATCGAGAGACAGGGAGACGCAGGTTCACACGGGAAAACACACATCTGCTACCGGCTGCCTTGATCAAACATCCCCAACGTCGCTGTCACGAGACGTCTCCCCTAATCCACATCCCACTCCCGGTACGGCTCAGACATCCATTCTTACTTTAGTCTCCCTCTGTGACAGTGAGAAGTTAGCGTCTCTCTCTCTAACCCCTCCTCTCTGAGAGGTACTTCTCTGCGTTGTCGTTCGTGTTCCGTCGGCTTTGTTCACTGTGAACCCGCTACAAATACTCGTCTGTTCTGTCTCCGTGTGTCTCTAAGACACGCTGGGTGCTCTGGACCATTCACTCGCCCATGGTAATTAGCATCGTGTGTGTGTGTGTGTGTGTGTGTGAGCTGTAATTAGCCTCTATGTAGAGAGAGATATGAAAAAGGAGGGAATGTGAAAAGGGGGAAGAGAAGACGGAGGGGGTATAGGGCGAACAGAGAAACGACAAAACGAGTGCCCCGGGACAGAGACGGATCTGGCACAGTCAGGGCGACACTCTAATGGTTTAAGTATCTGTTCGGATACCATGTGCCTGACAACTGGTTTGTGTTTGTTTTGTATTATTGAATTAACCATCTCCTGTACACGCCGTAAACGTGTTGCCGTGTCTTAATTTATCACACAGAGACTGAGCTCCTGTGCGCGCATCTCTACGGAGAATTCAGAGTTTACACGCGCACGTGTCTCTCTGGGTGTGCACCTCACCTTGAGATGTTCAGGGTGTCAGCTTGTCAAAGTCTTCCAGGCGGACAAGCGCCCGTAGTTGTCTGTTTTAGATTTGAATTTTAAAGTGGCCGTAACACAGTAATTACCTCCAGCACGTCTGATCGGATCATCCCGGTTCTATTCGCCCTCACCCCCGGGACGTCGACCTTGCACAGCGCCTCCCAAGTTAGCGTTCAATGACACTTACAAGACAGCGAGCGCCGGCGTTATCCGTCATCTGACCGGCTCGTCAGTTTCAGACCGGGCAGCACTTCGGATGCAGCGCGTTTCCTGAAGCCCAATCTGCATAAACATTGGCAGCGTGATTGGCAGGCCCGGGTGTGTGAAATATTCCCGGCCAGGACATAGGGAGAGACGGACGGGGTCGGAGAAAAGAGCAGCAGTTATGGGACCAAACAAGAGGCGAACGGCACCGTCAGCACCAATCTGCCTTCCACTACACCCGTCCCGGTCAAACACCGACCACATCTATGTGGTCGTATTGAAAACACTTCTCCTCTCTACTATGTGATAACTACCCACTTTAAGAATATGTTGCACTCAATCAATTTCAGATTTACTGGGATCTGGTAAGTTATAGCTGTATTCCTAGTGTGAACTGGTAAGTTACAGCTGTATTCCTAGTGTGAACTGGTAAGTTACAGCTGTATTCCTAGTGTGAACTGGTAAGTTACAGCTGTATTCCTAGTGTGAACTGGTAAGTTATAGCTGTATTCCTAGTGTGAACTGGTAAGTTACAGCTGTATTCCTAGTGTGGACTGGTAAGTTACAGCTGTATTCCTAGTGTGAACTGGTAAGTTATAGCTGTATTCCTAGTGTGAACTGGTAAGTTACAGCTGTATTCCTAGTGTGAACTGGTAAGTTACAGCTGTATTCCTAGTGTGAACTGGTAAGTTACAGCTGTATTCCTAGTGTGAACTGGTAAGTTACAGCTGTATTCCTAGTGGGAACTGGTAAGTTACAGCTGTATTCCTAGTGTGAACTGGTAGGTTATAGCTGTATTCCTAGTGGGAACTGGTAGGTTACAGCTGTATTCCTAGTGTGGACTGGTAAGTTATAGCTGTATTCCTAGTGGGAACTGGTAAGTTATAGCTGTATTCCTAGTGTGAACTGGTAAGTTACAGCTGTATTCCTAGTGTGGACTGGTAAGTTACAGCTGTATTCCTAGTGTGAACTGGTAAGTTATAGCTGTATTCCTAGTGGGAACTGGTAAGTTACAGCTGTATTCCTAGTGTGAACTGGTAAGTTATAGCTGTATTCCTAGTGGGAACTGGTAAGTTATAGCTGTATTCCTAGTGGGAACTGGTAAGTTACAGCTGTATTCCTAGTGGGAACTGGTAAGTTATAGCTGTATTCCTAGTGTGAACTGGTAAGTTATAGCTGTATTCCTAGTGTGGACTGGTAAGTTACAGCTGTATTCCTAGTGTGAACTGGTAAGTTACAGCTGTATTCCTAGTGGGAACTGGTAAGTTACAGCTGTATTCCTAGTGGGAACTAAGTTACAGCTTACAGCTGGTAATTACAGCCTAGTAGTGGAACTGGTAAGTTACAGCTGTAAGTTACAGATGTATTCCTAGTGTGAACTGGTAAGTTACAGCTGTATTCCTAGTGTGAACTGGTAAGTTACAGCTGTATTCCTAGTGTGAACTGGTAAGTTACAGCTGTATTCCTAGTGTGAACTGGTAAGTTACAGCTGTATTCCTAGTGTGAACTGGTAAGTTACAGCTGTATTCCTAGTGTGAACTGGTAAGTTACAGCTGTATTCCTAGTGTGAACTGGTAAGTTACAGCTGTATTCCTAGTGTGAACTGGTAAGTTACAGCTGTATTCCTAGTGTGAACTGGTAAGTTACAGCTGTATTCCTAGTGTGAACTGGTAAGTTACAGCTGTATTCCTAGTGTGAACTGGTAAGTTACAGCTGTATTCCTAGTGTGAACTGGTAAGTTACAGCTGTATTCCTAGTGTGAACTGGTAAGTTACAGCTGTATTCCTAGTGTGAACTGGTTACAGTTACTAGCTGTATTCCTAGTGTGAACTGGTAAGTTACAGCTGTATTCCTAGTGTGAACTGGTAAGTTACAGCTGTATTCCTAGAACTGGTGTTACAGCTGTATTCCTAGTGTGAACTGGTTATAGCTGTATTCCTAGTGTGAACTGGTAAGTTACAGCTGTATTCCTAGTGTGAACTGGTAAGTTACAGCTGTATTCCTAGTGTGAACTGGTAAGTTACAGCTGTATTCCTAGTGTGAACTGGTAAGTTACAGCTGAACTGGTAAGTTACAGCTGTATTCCTAGTGTGAACTGGTAAGTTACAGCTGTATTCCTAGTGTGAACTGGTAAGTTATAGCTGTATTCCTAGTGTGAACTGGTAAGTTACAGCTGTATTCCTAGTGTGAACTGGTAAGTTACAGCTGTATTCCTAGTGTGAACTGGTAAGTTATAGCTGTATTCCTAGTGTGAACTGGTAAGTTACAGCTGTATTCCTAGTGTGGACTGGTAAGTTACAGCTGTATTCCTAGTGTGAACTGGTAAGTTATAGCTGTATTCCTAGTGTGAACTGGTAAGTTATAGCTGTATTCCTAGTGTGAACTGGTAAGTTATAGCTGTATTCCTAGTGTGGACTGGTAAGTTACAGCTGTATTCCTAGTGTGAACTGGTAAGTTACAGCTGTATTCCTAGTGTGAACTGGTAAGTTACAGCTGTATTCCTAGTGTGAACTGGTAAGTTACAGCTGTATTCCTAGTGTGGAACTGGTAAGTTACAGCTGTATTCCTAGTGTGGACTGGTAAGTTACAGCTGTATTCCTAGTGTGAACTGGTAAGTTACAGCTGTATTCCTAGTGTGAACTGGTAAGTTACAGCTGTATTCCTAGTGGGAACTGGTAAGTTACAGCTGTATTCCTAGTGTGAACTGGTAAGTTACAGCTGTATTCCTAGTGGGAACTGGTAAGTTACAGCTGTATTCCTAGTGTGAACTGGTAAGTTACAGCTGTATTCCTAGTGTGAACTGGTAAGTTACAGCTGTATTCCTAGTGTGAACTGGTAAGTTACAGCTGTATTCCTAGTGTGAACTGGTAAGTTACAGCTGTATTCCTAGTGTGAACTGGTAAGTTACAGCTGTATTCCTAGTGTGAACTGGTAAGTTACAGCTGTATTCCTAGTGTGAACTGGTAAGTTACAGCTGTATTCCTAGTGTGAACTGGTAAGTTACAGCTGTATTCCTAGTGTGAACTGGTAAGTTACAGCTGTATTCCTAGTGTGAACTGGTAAGTTATAGCTGTATTCCTAGTGTGAACTGGTAAGTTACAGCTGTATTCCTAGTGTGAACTGGTAAGTTATAGCTGTATTCCTAGTGTGAACTGGTAAGTTACAGCTGTATTCCTAGTGTGAACTGGTAAGTTACAGCTGTATTCCTAGTGTGAACTGGTAAGTTATAGCTGTATTCCTAGTGTGAACTGGTAGGTTACAGCTGTATTCCTAGTGTGGACTGGTAAGTTACAGCTGTATTCCTAGTGTGAACTGGTAAGTTATAGCTGTATTCCTAGTGTGAACTGGTAAGTTATAGCTGTATTCCTAGTGTGGACTGGTAAGTTACAGCTGTATTCCTAGTGTGAACTGGTAAGTTATAGCTGTATTCCTAGTGTGAACTGGTAAGTTATAGCTGTATTCCTAGTGTGAACTGGTAAGTTATAGCTGTATTCCTAGTGTGGACTGGTAAGTTACAGCTGTATTCCTAGTGTGGACTGGTAAGTTACAGCTGTATTCCTAGTGTGAACTGGTAAGTTACAGCTGTATTCCTAGTGGGAACTGGTAAGTTACAACTGTATTCCTAGTGTGGACTGGTAAGTTACAGCTGTATTCCTAGTGTGGACTGGTAAGTTACAGCTGTATTCCTAGTGTGAACTGGTAAGTTACAGCTGTATTTCTAGTGGGAACTGGTAAGTTACAGCTGTATTCCTAGTGTGGACTGGTAAGTTACAGCTGTATTCCTAGTGTGAACTGGTAAGTTACAGCTGTATTTCTAGTGTGAACTGGTAAGTTACAGCTGTATTCCTAGTGTGGACTGGTAAGTTACAGCTGTATTCCTAGTGTGAACTGGTAAGTTACAGCTGTATTTCTAGTGGGAACTGGTAAGTTACAGCTGTATTCCTAGTGTGGACTGGTAAGTTATAGCTGTATAACAGTTTGTTATATGTGCTTTAAATACCACTGACAGCATGTTATATGCGTATTGCCTGCTACTCTGTCGTTGGCAAATGAACTGTCCTTTTAATAATCATTATGTATGCTGATGGCGTTACAGCAGAGTGGTTTATTAGTGCTTGTTGGCAACAACTATTTTTAATGGGTTCCTAAGAGTCTTCATGTCATGCAACTAAAACAACTGGTTTCCATGGCTGCAGTATCGTTATCAGTGTCGGACATAAAAAAGTGCAATCATCCCGAGTCATGATGTTCAATTTCACCAGAAGACAACTTTGGGAAAGATATTTGAGTGTTACATGTTTAATTCCCATGTTCCAGTGCGGGTGTGAAAAGAAAAGCTGAAATAAAAATTATTGTTCACCAAGGTCTCTACATAGGGAGTTTATAACATCAAATAAGCGTCGCCCAAGCTCTATTTAATACTGGAAGATTTACAAGGACTAGATGTCTTGTACGCAAAGACTGCTGTTAACCTGGCAAATGTTCTCCGCGGATCGGTTTGGGATGCCGGTTCTCCGCAGGGGGCCGTCGGCTGTGTATGTTTACGGGATTCGATCCCCGGGCCGTGAGGCGCGAGTCTGCCAAGCTGTGATGTGATGTGTCCATGGTTGCTGCGGACACACACTGAGCCGGGATATTGGAGAAGGGAAGGAGAGAGCACACGCTCCGAGGAGGAACGAGGGAGAGGATGGAAGGGAGGAAGGGCGGTGTTACGGCGGGCTTGTGTCTGGGGCTGTGTGAGGATCACAGTACCCCCCCCTCACCCCCACCCCTCTCTTAACACGCAGACACCCCTCGTCGATCAATCCCGTCTCGGTGTAATACCAACTCTCTTGCCCGTGTTTGATGACTCCTCCCCAGCTGTCAGGATCCACGTTGCCTCGTAGCTTTATCCTGTGGATGAATCAGAAATGGGCCCTGTGATGTAAATTCCGTCGGGATATTCAGGATATTGAAACTCCGCACGAATCCCGATGCCGAGAGTAGGTTTAGCGGAGTCACACCGTGCATGTGTACAGTGACAGTATATACCCGAGGTAAACCGCGAAGCACGATGGAGTAATGTGTTGCTGTTGCGTTTTTTTCTGCTTTGGCATTTCTCACTGAAGCGAGGTGTCTGTTTGCTCGGTGTGTCATGTGTTTAGGTGATATTTGGAGGTCACGGAACAAAACAAAAAGCACAGAGTTAGCACACTGCGCTGACCCCACAAAGCAGCTGTGTCCATGGCAACAGCTTGGTCCCAGGTGACCCTCGGAGACTTCGTGGCTTTTGTCATCGGGGGATTATACAAAGACAGACAAAAGATTTTTCAGATTCATCTAATAAAAAAATATCTTCATCCAATCATCGATTGATATAAATGGCCAAATTGTTCTTGTGGAAATACGGTTCATGCACGACGCAGATTGTTCGTTGAAGGACAAAACAATCTGCTGTTGTGAGAGTGGGGTCCTATGGAGCCAGATTGGGGCCAAATGTATTGGCCGTAAAAAAAAAATCTTGGCTGAAAAATATATTTTCAAATGTAAAAAAAAATATGGTAAACGAATAAAAAATTATTGTTTGAAAAAAGATACATTTTTAACATAAGAAAAATTATCTGAACGTAATAAGTGGATGTTTGGATCCAATCCCCAAAAAATTTCAGTCAAACCATTATTTTTCAGTTTCACTTCTTCTTTTTTCGATTACAAGTTTTTTTTTACGACCAAAACTTTTGGCCCCTTTCTAGCGTGTGAGCGGGGTTAATAAGAGCACGTTTGAGTGACAGTTAGTAGACCCAGTAGCAATCTGATGGCCAAAATGGCGTTCGATACAGCTGAAAGACACTGATCACAGCTACGGTTGTTCTTGCTGTATTGGTTTAAAATGTTTAGATATGTATCCACATTTAGTTTGGGTAACTCTGGATTGCATTAGAATACACCAGACAATGAATGGAAAGTTTGCTCTCTGACCGTTTTTATATATTTAAGCTATAGATTCAAACCCGATTTCTGCAACAGGAGCATTTGTCATTTTTATTGTTACGCTCATAACGCAACTCGCTTCTGTTTTTTCATGACGTTATAAAGAGAATCTTATTTTCATAATGCTGACTGGATTTAGACATATTTAGCATTGCAGGAACATTTTCGGATTTGGAATTGTTAAATTGGAAATTACGTATCCAACTACAAAACATTTTTGGATACTTTTTTACCAGAATGATGAGTACAATTCCAGTGTTGTAGCAGACAGACACAGAACCTGAAACTGACGAAGCCAAGTACAGCTTAGTGCCAGCAAAAGTAAGGAAGCTGCAGCAACAGGGACCATCTACTAATGTTGACCTGGACATGGCAGGGTTTAGTATACTGAGTAGTTGTGCTTATTTAGACATTGATTAGAAGTGACTTGTGCAATAACAGTTTATTAATCACATTGGTGTTAAAGGACATCTGAGATACAAGTATCAGTTTGAAATAACACAGACATATTTTAGAAATTACAAATGAGTGTAGTATTAATGCAATTTCAGACATTATTTTGTACATGCAAAAATAAAAATACTATGAAAAAAAGATGTAGTTGCATTAATACATTCTCAAACACTCTTGCTACCTATATTTACACATTTGGCTGGTTTAACCCTACTTTATGTGAACAAAAACATAGTTTAGTACAGCCATGTCTCTGCTGTAGGACTGAGAAGGTGCTGTCCTATATCTGGTCATATCTTCCTCCCTCAGGGGCATTCAACAGGTAGCATGCTGACTCCACTGCTGGGTTCATCTGACAGTGGTCCAGTCTTCCATGTCCTACGTATTATATAGAGAAGGTTTAAGAAGGAAGAGTTGCTGTCTTAAGTGCAGATATTTGTTAAAAACAAATAGCATGAGTGGTAACAATGGTCCTAAATCAGGCATGACACTTGAATCTGTTGTGTTTGCTATGGTTACGTCTCCCTGGAATAATCACTTAATGTCCCATCATACAGTGTTACTAATTGCTTGCTTTTTTAAATTGCATAATGCTGGTTGACTATGCAGTCTGGAATGTAGTATCCATGTACTGCAATGGACTAGCTACACTGTCTAACGATGTAAACAAAATATCTGCGTTACCGTACTAGCTAGCCAATATCTACCTACATAGTTACCGTAGCTAGCCAATATCTACCTACATAGTTACCGTAGCTAGCCAATATCTACCTACATAGTTACCGTAGCTAGCCAATATCTACCTACATAGTTACCGTAGCTAGCCAATATCTACCTACATAGTTACCGTAGCTAGCCAATATCTACCTACATAGTTACCGTAGCTAGCCAATATCTACCTACATATATAGCTAGCCAATATCTACCTACATAGTTACCGTAGCTAGCCAATATCTACCTACATAGTTACCGTAGCTAGCCAATATCTACCTACATAGTTACCGTAGCTAGCCAATATCTACCTACATAGTTACCGTAGCTAGCCAATATCTACCTACATAGTTACCGTAGCTAGCCAATATCTACCTACATAGTTACCGTAGCTAGCCAATATCTACCTACATAGTTACCGTAGCTAGCCAATATCTACCTACATAGTTACCGTAGCTAGCCAATATCTACCTACATAGTTACCGTAGCTAGCCAATATCTACCTACATAGTTATAGCTAGCCAATATCTACCTACATAGTTACCGTAGCTAGCCAATATCTACCTACATAGTTACCGTAGCTAGCCAATATCTACCTACATAGTTACCGTAGCTAGCCAATATCTACCTACATAGTTACCGTAGCTAGCCAATATCTACCTACATAGTTACCGTAGCTAGCGAATATCTACCTACATAGTTACCGTAGCTAGCCAATATCTACCTAGCTACCGGACAGTAGCACGTTAGGTTACAGATGTAGTGTACTACGGTAATACATCTATAGCTGCTATGTTTGTTACAAAAAAGTACATCCTTAGCAATTGTTATACAAAAATGGTAGTTACATAAAGTCATATTAAAATAATCAACACAGCACGTCTTGCGCAGTGTGATAATTTCCATTTGACCAAGACCATCCGCAGGTCGCACGAGTCCACCATGTTTACACTCACGGCTAACAGCAGTGGGCGGGGCTGAGGGCATTGATAACCACGCCCACCCGCCAGAAAGGGGCCAAAAGTTTTGGTCGTAAAAAAAACTTGTAGTCGAAGTGAAACTGAAAAAAAAGGTTTGACTGAATTGTTTTTGGGATTGGATCCAAATATCCACTTATTACGTTCATAATCTTTTTTATTATGTTTAAAATGTATCTTTTTTCAAACAATATTTTTTTATTCGTTTACCATATTTTTTTTTTACATTTGAAAATATATTTTTCAGCCAAGATTTTTTTTTTTACGGCCAATACATTTGGCCCCAATCTGGCTCCATAGGGTACCCTCTATATTTATTTTGTTTTGTTTTTCTAAATAAGGTTATATTGTTTTTACAAGCATGGAAACTAAACTGTGGTACCAGCCGTTAGCTATATACTCATTCTCTTATGTGCTATAAACACGCATACCCCAGTCACAGTACCTTCACCCTACTCCTATTTCTTCCCAAAAAATAACAGACGATTCATTATATTATGTTTTCCACTAATATGGAAACCAAAACTGAAATCAAAAACATCACTAGCAACGTTTAATAGGGCAGTATTTATAACAACTAATTGTTCTACTTTGATCATGTTCAGATTTTCTTATCAGATGTGCAAACAGGACTTGCTACCAAGTTCTCTTAGTTTGAACTGGTTTCGACAGCAGTGCAAAAAGATATTGAATACGGTGTGAGAATGTGTGATTGACATGAATAAGTAAATGTGCAGGTATTCAGTACAGTGTGAGTATGTGCAATAGACATGGATAAGTACATGTGCAGGTATTCAGTACAGTGTGAGGATGTGCAATAGACATGGATAAGTACATGTGCAGGTATTCAGTACAGTGTGAGGATGTATGATTAACACGGATAAGTAAATGTGCAGGTATTCAGTACAGTGTGAGGATGTGCAATAGACATGGATAAGTAAATGTGCAGGTATTCAGTACAGAGTGAGGATGTGCAATAGACATGGATAAGTAAATGTGCAGGTATTCAGTACAGAGTGAGGATGTGCAATAGACATGGATAAGTCAATGTGCAGGTATTCAGTACAGAGTGAGGATGTGCAATAGACATGGATAAGTAAATGTGCAGGTATTCAGTACAGAGTGAGGATGTGCAATAGACATGAATAAGTAAATGTGCTGGTATTCAGTACAGTGTGGGGATGTGCAATAGACATGGATAAGTAAATGTGCAGGTATTCAGTACAGTGTGAGGAAGTGTAATAGACATGGATAAGTCAATGTGCAGGTATTCAGTACAGAGTGAGGATGTGTAATAGACATGGATTAGTAAATGTGCAGGTATTCAGTACAGAGTGAGGATGTGTAATAGACATGGATTAGTAAATGTGCAGGTATTCAGTACAGAGTGAGGATGTGTAATGGACATGGATAAGTAAATGTGCAGGTATTCAGTACAGTGTGAGGATGTGCAATAGACATGGATAAGTAAATGTGCAGGTATTCAGTACAGTGTGGGGATGTGCAATAGACATGGATAAGTAAATGTGCAGGTATTCAGTACAGTGTGAGGATGTGCAATAGACATGGATAAGTAAATGTGCAGGTATTCAGTACAGTGTGAGGATGTGCAATAGACATGGATAAGTAAATGTGCAGGTATTCAGTACAGTGTGAGGATGTGCAATAGACATGGATAAGTAAATGTGCAGGTATTCAGTACAGTGTGAGGATGTGCAATAGACATGGATAAGTAAATGTGCAGGTATTCAGTACAGAGTGAGGATGTGCAATAGACATGGATAAGTAAATGTGCAGGTATTCAGTACAGTGTGAGGATGTGCAACAGACATGGATAAGTAAATGTGACAGACACAAGCTTCCACTGCTAACAGAATTAGAGACAGACACAAGCTTCCACTGCTAACTGACATAGAGACAGACACAAGCTTCCACTGCTAACAGAA
This sequence comes from Dallia pectoralis, assembly GCA_029465975.1. Taxonomy (NCBI): domain Eukaryota; kingdom Metazoa; phylum Chordata; class Actinopteri; order Esociformes; family Umbridae; genus Dallia; species Dallia pectoralis. Next base: position 2,509,795 of record CM055745.1, on the reverse strand, counting down.
TTAGAGACAGACACAAGCTTCCACTGCTAACATAATTAGAGACAGACACAAGCTTCCACTTCTAACATAATTAGAGACAGACACAAGCTTCCACTGCTAACAGCGTTAACAGACACAAGCTTCCACTGATAACGGACATAGAAACAGACACAAGCTTTCACTGCTTACAGAATTACAGACAGACACAAGCTTCCACTGCAAACAGCGTTAACGACAGACAGAAGCGTCCATTACAACTAGGAGATATGTGACCACGCTTTCACATGACCTTCCCTCGACCGCCCGGCAGTAGAACGAGAAAGAAAGAAATAACGTTGAGAGATGAGGGAGGAGAAGCGAGCGCCGGCAGCGTTCTCTCCATACCGCCGCGGCCTTGGGCAGGCTCTTGTGTTTGCCGAAGGTTGAGCCAAATGAAAAGACCCCATTGGCAAACAGAGCGTCGTGTTCCCCGGAGTGTTTATGTCTTCTTTGTGTGCGGCTGGAGCGAGCCACACATTCAGCTCCAGCCGCACCGTAAGCCTTTAGGAATCCGAGCCCACGCACATCCGCCACACACACCCTTTTGTTCTCGCCGAACATTCCTGTAAAAATCTAATAAAGACGTGCGAGTGCTGAGTGACCGATTTGGTATCGCTCTCACCGTCTGATTCCTTGTACTCTCCGTTCCTTTAGTCCGCGACGGTTCCGTAGTTTCTTCGGACGCCGTTTTTTCCCTCACCGTTGATCCGTATGTCGTTGTCTCTTTCTCGTTGTCCCGGCCCCTTTTGCCAGTGCTTCTCCTCTTGTTTTATCTGTCTTTCACCTGTTTCGGTCTCTCTCTCATACTGGTGACGTCTGGGTTTATGTCTTCATACATTCATAAAGAGCCCGCATATGAACTGCACTTGTCATCCCAAAGGTCACCTGACCAACGCCGCCAAAGCATTCATATGGCAAAACAGATTGTGCTCCCGGTATTTTTATTCTTTTCCTCCGGTTCAGACGCTCGTGTCATAAGGTGAGACTAAATAGCCAGTGTAGCGGAGACATTATGACTGTTTGTCCGGCTTTTTAAAAAAGTCATGAGGTCTAGATGCTGGCATTAATTATTAAAGCCAGCGGCCGGTGGGACAGAGCTTTGACCCCACACACACGCAGGCACACACACGCACGCACACACGCACACGCGCACGCACGCACACACACACGCACGCCCACACACACACATGCACACACGCACACCACACACACACACACACGCACACCACACACACACACACACACACACACACACACACACACATCCCATCCCGCCTCCTCTGTCACTGTCACCACCCAGGGATCTGGCTCTCCCCTTTAATATCAATAGCCTTCCCTGGTCCATCGGGGAACGAAATCCTAGTATTTGTCTGACATACGAGGAGCTTTTACAGGCTGCCACCAGTACAATGTCTTTGTGGTTAGAATGTTAAGTCTTTTTTGTGCAAGCCACGTATATTGATTGATTACTGATGAAAATAACAAATTAAATGTGAGTTTGAGGGAGAACAGAAGATATACTGTACCTTAAACATATTTGCACAATCTGCTCCATGTCGACGAAGGGACAATATGAGCGTGAGGAAATAGCAAGCTACACAGTCTCTCTCTCTTACGTTCAGATTTCTGTTTTTAAAATCCATAGGCTGTCAGAAAAGATGGCTGTTATTTATATATAGAAGTTAAACATTAGAAAATCAATTATGGGTCTTTACAGACATAGATAGCTGTGTTGCCTGCGTACAGGTAATAATGGCTTTTGGACACGATATGAATCAGTTTTTTGACTGACAACTCGGCAGCTTTCTGTTTAATATGGAGAGTAGCGGCACACTTTGAGCTCACAAACTTGTTCTGAATGCAAAGTCAAGAGCTCACCGATCCAGGGAAAAAGTGAATACACACAAAGACACCTGTACCGTTTTCGTTTCAAGCCTAAAGAATTAATTTAACCATGCCGTGATTTTGTTTTCCAGCTGAAAAGCAACTGAAATTGATGTTGGAAACAACGCCAGAAATTTGACAAAGCACTCTTTAAGCTTGCTGCCAAAAGACATTGCTAGCCAAGTTATTTATGGGTAATGCCAAACTATGTTTCTTTTTTTAAATTCAAGACCAAATTTACCACACACTTGCTAGTCGATTAATGTTATTTCGGTATCTCGAAATACTAGCTAACCCATAATCTGAAAAGGATGTATGTTATATATATATATCCATTAAACATGTTTCCAAATGGATAGACAAAGAACTAGCTGAAAACTAACTAACAATGAACTTTTGTTCATTGGTCACACTGCACATTTATAATGTATGTATGAACAGGCATTGGTCACACTGCACATTTATAATACATGTATGAACAGGCATTGGTCACACTGCACATTTATAATACATGTATGAACAGGCATTGGTCACACTGCACATTTATAATACATGTATGAACAGGCATTGGTCACACTGCACATTTTTAATACATGTATGAACAGGCATTGGTCACACTGCACATTTATAATACATGTATGAACAGGCATTGGTCACACTGCACTTTTATAATACATGTATGAACAGGCATTGGTCACACTGCACTTTTATAATACATGTATAAACAGGCATTGGTCACACTGCACATTTATAATACATGTATGAACAGGCATTGGTCACACTGCACATTTATAATACATGTATGAACAGGCATTGGTCACACTGCACATTTATAATACATGTATGAACAGGCATTGGTCACACTGCACATTTATAATACATGTATGAACAGGCATTGGTCACACTGCACATTTATAATACATGTATGAACAGGCATTGGTCACACTGCACATTTATAATACATGTATGAACAGGCATTGGTCACACTGCACATTTATAATACATGTATGAACAGGCATTGGTCACACTGCACATTTATAATACATGTATGAACAGGCATTGGTCACACTGCACATTTATAATACATGTATGAACAGGCATTGGTCACACTGCACATTTATAATACATGTATGAACAGGCATTGGTCACACTGCACATTTATAATACATGTATGAACAGGCATTGGTCACACTGCACATTTATAATACATGTATGAACAGGCATCGGTCACACTGCACATTTATAACACATGTATGAACAGGCATTGGTCACACTGCACATTTATAATACATGTATGAACAGGCATTGGTCACACTGCACATTTATAACACATGTATGAACAGGCATCGGTGTCAAGCTCCTCTCAGAATTCCTGATCACAGCGAATACATGTGCATACCGACAATAATGGTAAACGTGTAAGTGCTCTACATTCGCAATAAGTTTGAAAATAAGTTCCTCACATCCCTCTAGTCACATGCCACCAATCAACTTTACAGACACGACAGGAAGCACAGAAACCTTGGCCGCCAATAAGCATATTATACATTCGTCACAAGGACATGTGGGCAACATTTTGAGTGAATGCCGAATGTACCTCTACAGTTTCTTTCATACAATACCCGGACTCTTCACGTGGTGCTTCAAGGCAACAGTGACGGTTGCCATGGTTGCCTAGGTAGGCTCACACACAACTATTCAAAGTAAATTCAGTGTGTTTTCTTTTTATTTCCTTTACTTTCAAGGGCACTTATGTGAAAAATGCGAAGGCTCCGAAACGGACCGTGTGGATGGCATTCGTACAGAATCACTTAATCTGTCCGGGTGGAGGTTAGGACTGGCGGGCCGGGTATTTTGTCATTCCTGACAAATCGCGTACAATTGATAAAATCCTTCGCTTTGTCTCTATATGCTGTGCGGTCTTGTGTGTTTTGTGTGTGTGTTTGGAGAGTTAGATACATTGTGGACAACGAGTTACTTGAGCCGGCTTTTGTAGGGAAGTGCACAAAAAGAACCATTTGAATCAACTTTGAGGAAAAGTTTATGGAATCTATGACTACATTTCTGAACAAGGTTTGTTTTAAAAACCATTGTGTTTACATATATTCAGATTATTTTGATTATTATAACAAACGCACACAGGTGGAACAAACACACACAGATGGAACAAAAACATACAGGTGGAACAAACACACACAGGTGGAACAAAAACATACAGGTGGAACAAACACACACAGGTGGAACAAACACATACAGGTGGAACAAACACATACAGGTGGAACAAACACATGCAGGTGGAACAAACACACACAGACAAAACAAACACACACAAGTGGAACAAAAACGTACAAGTGGAACACAGACATACAGGTGGAACAAACACATACAGGTGGAACAAACAAACACAGGTGGAACTAATACACACAGGTGGAACAAACACACAGGCGTCCTCGTCTCTAAGGAGGTGTTGTTGTCTCTCACGAGGTGTTGTTGTCTCTGGGGAGGCGTCCTCATCTCTAAGGAGGCGTCCTCGTCTCTAGGCGTCCTCGTCTCTGAGGAGGCGTCCTCGTCTCTAGGCGTCCTCGTCTCTAGGCGTCCTCGTCTCTGAGGAGGCGTCCTCATCTCTAAGGAGGCGTCCTCGTCTCTAGGCGTCCCCGTCTCTGAGGAGGCGTCCTCGTCTCTAGGCGTCCTCGTCTCTGGGTGCTGGCGTGTTTTGGAGGCTGTGGAACCCTCTCTTCTCCATCTCCGGGTGCAACTCTGGTCCACGGCGTTTGGGCACATTCACGCCCACAAAAAGCAAACGCCTTCTTTACCGTGTGACAGGTTATTAGCAGAGTTTGTGTCGCTGCAGTTCAATTTGACCACAACTCTGTTAAACTGGTTGATTGATCTGCCGACTGTTGTTAAACAATTTAGAATTCTCCATCCAAAGTAATTTAGTGTTTGTAACTACATTGAAGACCATGTATAATAAACCTTATAAAGTTATGACTTGTGAGGACATCTGTTGGTATAAATAGATTTTAATGTTTTGGGTTAAGTTTAGAGTTGTTATTACTTTAATGCTTAGTATTACGTTTAGGCTGCAGGTATAGCATAATGTTTGATTGGGAATTTGGTTAGGGTTCAGAAAGGTTATAGTTTAGATTAGGGGTTAGATAATGGGGGTTTTAATGTAACTGGATTTTGGTACTAAGAAAGTCCTCACAAGTATAGTGACACAAGTGTGTGTGTGTGTGTGTGTCTGTGTGTGTAGACTAAGATCTCCTACCAGGCTGGTGATTAATAGAGCTCGTTGTCTCTCCAGAGGAGATTAATGAGGAAAGGTCAAACACTTTTAGAGAGTGAGTCAGGTCTTCACCTTCTGACACACACACACACACACTCACACACACCAAAATGCAGCAAATATCCATTAAACAAACAAACACAAATTAAGGAATACGGTATATTCACTAGCCCACTGATTACTAACCTATGTAACATTATATTAATAACAAGCACCTGTGAACCTAACCAGGGACCTTAAATAGCCCACTGATTAACTAACCTATGTAACATTATATTAATAACGAGTACCAGTGAACCTAACCAGGGACCTTAAATAGCCCACTGATTAACTAACCTATGTAACATCATATTAATAACAAGCAACTGTGACCCTAACCAGGGACCTTAAATAGCCCACTGATTAACTAACCTATGTAACATTATATTAATAACAAGCACCCGTGAACCTAACCAGGGACTATAAATAGCCCACTGATTAACTAACCTATGTAACATTATATTAATAACAAGCACCTGTGACCCTAACCAGGGACCTTAAATAGCCCACTGATTAACTAACCTATGTAACATTATATTAATAACAAGCACCAGTGAACCTAAACAGGGACCTTAAATATCCCACTGATTAACTAACCTATGTAACATTATATTAATAACAAGCACCAGTGAACCTAAACAGGGACCTTAAATATCCCACTGATTAACTTACCTATGTAACATTATATTAATAACAAGCACCAGTGAACCTAACCAGGGACCTTAAATAGCCCACTGATTAACTAACCTATGTAACATTATATTAATAACAAGCACCTGTGAACCTAACCAGGGACCTTAAATAGCCCACTGATTAACTTACCTATGTAACATTATATTAATAACAAGCACCAGTGAACCTAACCAGGGACCTTAAATAGCCCACTGATTAACTAACCTATGTAACATTATATTAATAACAAGCACCTGTGAACCTAACCAGAGACCTTAAATATCCCACTGATTAACTTACCTATGTAACATTATATTAATAACAAGCACCAGTGAACCTAACCAGGGACCTTAAATAGCCCACTGATTAACTTACCTATGTAACATTATATTAATAACAAGCACCAAGCACCTGAACCTAACCAGGGACCTTAAATAGCCCACTGATTAACTAACCTATGTAACATTATATTAATAACAAGCACCAGTGAACCTAACCAGGGACCTTAAATAGCCCACTGATTAACTAACCTATGTAACATTATATTAATAACAAGCACCAGTTAACCTAACCAAGACCTTAAATAGCCCACTGATTAACTAACCTATGTAACCGTTAACCTAACCAGGGACCTTAAATAGCCCACTGATTAACTAACCTATGTAACATTATATTAATAACAAGCACCTGTGAACCTAACCAGGGACCTTAAATAGCCCACTGATTAACTAACCTATGTAACATTATATTAATAACAAGCACCAGTGAACCTAACCAGGGACCTTAAATAGCCCACTGATTAACTAACCTATGTAACATTATATTAATATCCAGCACCTGTGAACCTAAACAGGGACCTAAAAAAGCCCACTGATTAACTAACCTATGCCCAGTGCTTATCTAAACCCAAAACAGTTATGCGTCTAATCAACATTATACACAGGCGTGCTCTCCCCCACACACCCTGTGACAACACAGCTCACCCTCATGTGACATTGTGGACATCCAGGAGTTCGGTACAACATGATAGAGAATGCCGAACAGGAAAACAGTGAGGAGAAGTGAGGCCCTGGGAACCACAAAAGTGTACTTAAATAGTTACTGGATTCGGTCTATAGCAAGCTAAGGATAGCTAGCTGAACAGAGCTTAAGCCTGTGTTAAATATTAAAATGTATGAAAATGTTGTATTATGCACTTTTTATGTAAATCTACCTTTTGGTGGAAAAACATTAAAACAATATTAATAAATATAAATCCACATGCACAACGCCTACCTCATCCACTTTCCACCAAGGTTTTTCAGTGAGTGCTTATCGTTTATTCAAATGCATTCAATGCAAAAGCAGCAGCTAGTCTTTCTTGGGGTTCCCAGAGAAACCGCAAAAAACAATGAACGAATCAGTGACATACTTTATTTATAGACCTGAGAGACCCCCACACGCGTGTTAAATAGAACAACCAAAACCGATGTTTGTTCAGTGTGACTGCGTCTGTTTGTGTTCCCTCTTCCTATTGTGTCTCTCTACTCAGTTCAGTTCTTACCGCGTTTGGTTATTTTTTGTTGCTTTATTTATTAAAGACAGAATAAAGAGCAGGGGGCCAGATATCAACCCATTCTGCACCAGAATGCGCCCACCAGAGGCAGCGATTGGCTGGAACAATAGAGACACATCATATGAGTCTTTTAAAGGTCAATCTGCTGTTTGCTGGAGTCATTTTGAATTGCACAGAGTCCCATAGGATCCTGGCTCTGGAAGTGAGCTTGTTCAGATTTGGAGATTTGGAGAGTACCCTGTACGTCTCGACCAAGAGTGTTAACTTGTATTTTCTAGCTCTCTGTCTGTCTGCAGTTAAGGACAATTCATACATACATCTTGGTTTCTAGCTCTGTGTCTGCAGTTATAGACAATTCATACATACATCTTGGTTTCTAGCTCTGTGTCTGCAGTTATAGACAATTCATACATACATCTTGGTTTCTAGCTCTGTGTCTGCAGTTATAGACAATTCATACATACATCTTGGTTTCTAGCTCTGTGTCTGCAGTTATAGACAATTCATACATACATCTTGGTTTCTAGCTCTGTGTCTGCAGTTAGGGACAATTCATACATACTGTTTGATGAAGGCCTAAGCCGTGTTAATTAATCCCGTTTACCAAAGGAAACCAAACACACACCATTGACACCCCCACAGTCTGTGTACCTACACTCCTCCTACTTAGTCCGTATTTGTACCAAGCCGCTCTGTGTCTGCAGTTATAGACAATTCATACATACATCTTGGTTTCTAGCTCTGTGTCTGCAGTTATAGACAATTCATACATACATCTTGGTTTCTAGCTCTGTGTCTGCAGTTATAGACAATTCATACATACATCTTGGTTTCTAGCTCTGTGTCTGCAGTTAGGGACAATTCATACATACTGTTTGATGAAGGCCTAAGCCGTGTTAATTAATCCCGTTTACCAAAGGAAACCAAACACACACCCTTGACACCCCCACAGTCTGTGTACCTACACTCCTCCTACTTAGTCCGTATTTGTACCAAGCCGCTCTGTGTCTGCAGTTATAGACAATTCATACATACATCTTGGTTTCTAGCTCTGTGTCTGCAGTTATAGACAATTCATACATACATCTTGGTTTCTAGCTCTGTGTCTGCAGTTATAGACAATTCATACATACATCTTGGTTTCTAGCTCTGTGTCTGCAGTTAGGGACAATTCATACATACTGTTTGATGAAGGCCTAAGCCGTGTTAATTAATCCCGTTTACCAAAGGAAACCAAACACACACCCTTGACACCCCCACAGTCTGTGTACCTACACTCCTCCTACTTAGTCCGTATTTGTACCAAGCCAGGCTACCTCCACTCTAAGAACATTACCTCCCGTTCCCTCCAATATGCCTGGCATTGAAATAAAAAACGTTCTACCGTTTCCAAGTTCTCCGCACACATGTCCCGCAAGTCCCCAGTATTACGTTTCCCCCTGTGATCGCTAATGTTATGATAAAGCGTGTGTGTCGCGGTCGTTTCCTGGTTAGTTGATCTTCCGCCCGTCTCTGTCGATATACGTCCTCCCTGTTCCTTACAGGCGTCTTACCGTGACGTCTCTGACCCACAACTCTTGTCGTTCGTTCATAATCTTCAGTATGTTTCAGGGCCTGTTTAGAGACGGTTTCCCCCTCCTTATTTCCTTACACACGCACATGAACTGGAACCCAGCGAAACCTCACCAATCCTCCCATCTGTCTTATCCTCTATTGGCCCCTGTAAGACCTCATACAGGACATGTTCTGTCCTGAGATACAGACGATTGAAAACTCACCCGAGCAGAACGAGAATCGGAGTAGACCACCACCCAAGACCTCACCTCTTCCACCCATTCCAAGTCCGTCACAATGGCTAGCAGCTCCGCTGTGCACACGGTCATGTGACCAGTTGTCAGCGAACAGGAGTTCACTATCGTCTTATGCTCAGGCACACAAAAGGCTGTCCTTCAGATGCATCCATGTTTTCTGTAATCACGTGTTGCTTCACGATATGTTCTGGATCCACTGTGACCATCCTTTACTCAACCCTTTACAAGGAACCCCACATCAATAAATGGTGGCTGTAACAACCAAGGTGGAATAAGAGGAATAGCAATTGTTGGGCTACGTCTAACGCGAACCGACCCGACTCTCTCACCATGCCTTCAGAGATCCGCCTAAAACTAGCGGTTTGATAACGCTCACGCTCCCGGCACTCTAAAGCATTGTCATATGTCGTCCAGTGTGACCTCGATTAATCACCTCGAAGACGTGTTAATCAAGTGTTTTTTTTTAATTGTAACATTTGTCTGATATTTGGTCTTGTCATCGACTTTCCGGTGTCGTTCCGTTCACTCCTCGGCATGAGCTGCTGCGTCTGTTACTTCCTGCCACGTTCAGCCAACCGTGCCTGTGAACCCAACACCCTCACTCCATCAAAGACATCTGTTTTTGTTACTTATTGCCCGCACCTGTTTTCCCTCGTCGCACACCTGATCTGGGTTCCTGCGTCCTCTTTGTATCACATTGGTCTTTGTTTCGGTTAACGCACAAACAAAACGCTGTTCCATGTTTTATATTCTTTCCAGCCAGTTCTTTTTCCCAGTATTGTATTTTCTCCCTGGCTGTTTTGTCAGTTTTTGTCTGTGGTGTCCCGCCTCCATGGTTGTAGCATTACAATATTTGTGTTTGCATGCGTACACACTCCTTTCAGCATTTCATTTATTGTTCTGGTAAGACAGCTGTGTCAGCTGCATTAAAAACAAACTATATGTATATATATATACCTTACCTTAGCTATCTCCTTAGCTATCTGGTCGCCTTTCTGGTTGGCAATCATTTTTGTTTGCTGTCTTTGATGCATAGTTGATCTCAGGCACCTATTGTACGAAGTGAGCACATTAGGTCCTGACTCCGGGTGATTTTGGTTGGCCACCTTTTTAGTTTCGGTTTCGTTTGTTGGTTGATGACACACACCTGATGCTGCTTTGGTGAATTTAGTCGGGTACTAAGTTTGATTGTTTGTGTATATCCTTACGAGTCATTGTTTCAAAGTCACGTCCGATGTGGTGAGTGTTTTTGTTCGTCCATCATAGCTGTTTTGAGACATGTTTAGGATGTCGCTCTATAGCGCTATTTTACTTCATCAGTCAATGTTTTCAGCGTTCTGTGTTCAAGTGTTTGTTTTCAGTGTATTGTAAATACACTCACCACTAACGGTTACCACAACTCTGTTGTTTCTCCGCACAACCCTGAGAAATGTGACACATTAATTCAATTCATTAGTAAGAAAGGAAGTAAAAATCCCGAAACTAAGAGCTATCCAAGCTGTTTGAGGCATAGGGCCGTCTACCAAGATCTACTTTCCTTAAAAACCAAAATGTGTTCTGTCTAAATAGGATATTGTGTTTAAATTCATAGGAAAAAACAAAACACAATCAACATAAGACCATCCAGAAGGGAGACTATTTAAGACATGAAACATGGTTTATTATTGTGCAACCACTTCAAAATAGTAAAACATTGGTCAGCATGTCCAACTACCTTATGATCACGTTAATCAATCGATCAAATGTATTTGATAAAGCCCTTTTTACAACAAAGTTGAGCAGAGCACACATTAATGCCTTATCTCTGGACCAAAACTGAGTTCCAAGCATTTTCTTTCAAGAAAAGAGACATCATGGTTGACCTTGGGACGTTCTGTACACGGAAATATGTTCTGCGTGTTAAGGCGTGCTTTTGTCAAACACATGTTTAATGGCAAAATCTACATGTTAAAGTGTTAAAGCAAGCGGTTTTCTATTTTCAAATTTATGCACACTAATCTGAGACTTATCAATCAATTGATCTTGACTGAGCACTATTTCAGACGTGTTCTTGAAAACAATATCTAAAGTGCTAATTTCAGGTCATGCCATTGGCTGTGGCTTGCATTTTGACCGCATTAAGGCTGCCTATATCTGCCTATATCTGCCTATATCTGCCTATATCTGCCTATATCTGCCTATATCTGCTTATATCTGCCTATATCTGCCTATATCTTGCCATTGCTCACAAATGTATGGATGTATGGAAATGTGCAGCTAGTTTATTCAGAAACACGTTTTTGTCTTTTCCAGTTTGTCTAAATAAAGTATGTTTTCGGTTCTTCTCAGTGTGATCACTAAGAGACTAACAGCCAGGACGCTGAATAAAAGCTTTAGCTCATGAGACTACTTGGGAAGAAAGCACAAATATTAAAGCTATAAAAATAGACGAGGAGAAACGCTTTGACCCAAATTCTCTTTTTATGTATTGTTTGCAGGGTAAATTATACAGAATTATTTTATCTTGACTAATTTCAATACCTGACCACTGGAAGTGAGCATGTATGTGAATACCTTCGAATAACACTTGCCATGGACCTGATGCAGTTGTAATGTATCAGTGTAAATGTTCCGTTTATATTGGAGGCATGCAATTAGACCAACGTAAGAAAGTTATCGTTAAGATATTCTGATGGGAAAGGTATACAGTTGAATTAGTTTGACTTGCATACACTTTAAACAATTACATTATTTAGCCTCAGGGGTTGTTCTGATTGGTCAGTGAGAACTCAGGGCATTTCAGCTGCAGTAGAAGTATTTAGTGAAAAAAGTTTGGTTGTGTGAACTTGGACATTTTGTATCAGTTGTCTCTCTCAACGTGCTTGGAACAAAACACCTAGACGTGTGGTGTTTGGAGGAGATATCGCCTAAAATCGAACCACTTGGTGCTTTGGAAGGAGAACCACTGATGGAGATTGATGAGGTGGGGGGGGATAACAGGTAGAGGAAGGGGACCGATGTACCCCGCCCCCCCACCGCCGCCCCGGGTTTATCCACTGAATGATTGAAGAAGGAAACATACCCAGCAACAGTCTCCTTGGGTCCTGGGACGTATCACATTAGTAGCTTTATCTTATCTAGAAGAATGCCCCAATAATGCACGCCTCCTGAAACCAGGGGTTTGGTAGGTACACGCCAACCAGTCATTTATTGTAGAGCCTCACGTCTGTGTACATTAAAGTCATTTAGCGGAAGCTCTTATCCAGAGTAGCGGCATTAAACACATTAAATACACGAATACATTTTCATACTGGACTCCCATTGGAATGAGACGCTCAGTGCTGAGGACAGTGTCAGAGCTACATACACTTTACACACTTGTCAAATCTGTTTTATTGCTTTATCCGAATATTATTTTTCTTTGATGGTATACAAAAAAGAACGGTTTCAGGGCCTTTGATTATGAATGCCTTAATTTGACGTCCCGATCCCTAATGATGGGCTACAGCCGTCACCGCGAACTACAGGTGGGCCAGCTGTCTGCCGTACCTATAGAGATAATGTATACTGCCTGCGTCTACAGAGCAACTGAGACCAGTCTGGCAGCAAGAGAGTAATAAGCTGATGTGTAATAGCTTGGGCCTGCGTTGACAGCATGAACCATCTGTGTAGAGTGGGCACACACACACACACACAAATGCACATGCACACACTCGCTCGTGCACATACATACACACACACACACACACATGCACACACACAAATGCACATGCACACACTCGCTCGCGCACATACACACACACACACATGCACACACACACATGCACATACACACACACACGGACACACACACATGCACATACACACACACATGCACACTCACACACTCTCACACACACACATACACACATGCACACACACACATACACACATGCACACACTCACACATGCACACTCTCACACACACACATACACATATGCACACTCACACACACACACTCTGACACACACACATACACACATGCACACACACACATACACACATGCACACACTCACACATGCACACACACACATTACCCGGATACCTAAGGTGGGCATTCTGACAGAATGATGCTGTCAATCACAGTCATCTTCATCCATGGCTACAGAGAGAGAGACAGAGACCGTGCTTACTCATCCTTCCTCTCGTTTCTCCTCTTCCTCGTTGCCTTCTTTCCTTTGTCTGTCAGTCTGGCTCTATCAGAAGGTGTTCACGTTCTTTCTTTGAATAAAACAGAGGCAGTGAACTCTCTTCCTTCTCATCGCCCTCCTCTTCGTCCCCGTAATCCCCTCCGCTCTCTAAACCTGCCAAAACATCACCATACATTTTTATCATTTTTGTTTTACTTGCTCTGTCATTGATCAATGTGGTCCAAACGCCAGGACTCAATCATGGCTACAGAGTGTGATTGTAGAGGTTGGCTTCGACCCACTGGAGCCTATCTGTTCCATCTCAGGCTCTGGGCGAAATGTCACTCCGGGAGAGACTAGCTAAACCAACATATGTCAGCCGTCCTGTCATCGCTTGTTGGACCTCCGCCAGGAACCGGGAGGGCACAGGTAGACCAGTGCAGTCGTCACGACTGAGTGCCGTCTGATGCTCCTCGCGGGCATGGGGGCGGGAGTCAGGGCACGGGGGCGGGAGTCAGGGCACGGGTGAGTGAGTCAGGGCAGGGGGGAGTGAGTCAGGGCACGGGGGCAGGAGTCAGGGCACAGGGAAGTGAGATGGGGTGACGATGGTTTTAAACCGGGTGAGGTCACCTAGCTTGTTTTGATCAGAGCTAATCACCCAATTGAACCAGTCCAGCGTATGACCCCATCTGTTTAATGACATTACCGCAGTGATTAAACACAAACTCTATGTGGGGCACAGAGCAGTGGCCTTAAAGATAGAGAAGCCACAGGGCTACCAAACACTAACCAGCCTTAATGATCAATACAGAGGAGCCACCGGGCTACCAAACACTAACCAGCCTTAATGACCGATACAGAGGAGCCACAGGGCTACCAAACACTAACCAGCCTTAATGATCAATACAGAGGAGCCACCGGGCTACCAAACACTAACCAGCCTTAATGACTAATACAGAGGTGCCACAGGGCTACCAAACACTAACCAGCCTTAATGACCGATACAGAGGAGCCACAGGGCTACCAAACACTAACCAGCCTTAATGACCGATACAGAGGTGCCACAGGGCTACCAAACACTAACCAGCCTTAATGACCGATACAGAGGTGCCACAGGGCTACCAAACATTAACCAGCCTTAATGACCGATACAGAGGAGCCACAGGGCTACCAAACACTAACCAGCCTTAATGACCGATACAGAGGTGCCACAGGGCTACCAAACACTAACCAGCCTTAATGACCGATACAGAGGTGCCACAGGGCTACCAAACGCTAACCAGCCTTAATGACCGACACAGAGGTGCCACAGGGCTACCAAACATTAACCAGCCTTAATGACCGATACAGAGGAGCCACAGGGCTACCAAACACTAACCAGCCTTAATGACCGATACAGAGGAGCCACAGGGCTACCAAACACTAACCAGCCTTAATGACCGATACAGAGGTGCCACAGGGCAACCAAACACTAACCAGCCTTAATGACCGATACAGAGGTGCCACAGGGCTACCAAACACTAACCAGCCTTAATGACCGATACAGAGGTGCCACAGGGCAACCAAACACTAACCAGCCTTAATGACCGATACAGAGGTGCCACAGGGCTACCAAACACTAACCAGCCTTAATGACCGATACAGAGGTGCCACAGGGCTACCAAACACTAACCAGCCTTAATGACTAATACAGAGGTGCCACAGGGCTACCAAACACTAACCAGCCTTAATGACCGATACAGAGGTGCCACAGGGCTACCAAACACTAACCAGCCTTAATGACCGACACAGAGGTGCCACAGGGCTACCAAACATTAACCAGCCTTAATGACCGATACAGAGGTGCCACAGGGCTACCAAACACTAACCAGCCTTAATGACCGACACAGAGGTGCCACAGGGCTACCAAACACTAACCAGCCTTAATGACCGATACAGAGGTGCCACAGGGCTACCAAACATTAACCAGCCTTAATGACCGACACAGAGGTGCCACAGGGCTACCAAACATTAACCAGCCTTAATGACCGATACAGAGGTGCCACAGGGCTACCAAACACTAACCAGCCTTAATGACTAATACAGAGGAGCCACAGGGCTACCAAACACTAACCAGCCTTAATGACTGATACAGAGGAGCCACAGGGCTACCAAACACTAACCAGCCTTAATGACCGATACAGAGGAGCCACAGGGCTACCAAACACTAACCAGCCTTAATGACTAATACAGAGGTGCCACAGGGCTACCAAACACTAACCAGCCTTAATGACTAATACAGAGGAGCCACAGGGCTACCAAACACTAACCAGCCTTAATGACTAATACAGAGGTGCCACAGGGCTACCAAACACTAACCAGCCTTAATGACCGATACAGAGGAGCCACAGGGCTACCAAACACTAACCAGCCTTAATGACCGATACAGAGGTGCCACAGGGCTACCAAACACTAACCAGCCTTAATGACCAATACAGAGGAGCCACAGGGCTACCAAACACTAACCAGCCTTAATGACTAATACAGAGGTGCCACAGGGCTACCAAACACTAACCAGCCTTAATGACAGAGGTGCCACAGAGGCTACCAAACACTAACCAGCCACAGCCACAGGGCTACCAAACACTAACCAGCCTTAATGACTAATACAGAGGTGCCACAGGGCTACCAAACACTAACCAGCCTTAATGACCGATACAGAGGTGCCACAGGGCTAGGGCCAAACATTAACCAGCCTTAATGACCGATACAGAGGTGCCACAGGGCTACCAAACATTAACCAGCCTTAATGACCGCCACAGGGCTACCAAACACTAACCAGAGGTGCCACAGGGCTACCAAACACTAACCAGCCTTAATGACCGACACAGAGGTGCCACAGGGCTACCAAACACTAACCAGCCTTAATGACTAATACAGAGGTGCCACAGGGCTACCAAACACTAACCAGCCTTAATGACTAATACAGAGGTGCCACAGGGCTACCAAACACTAACCAGCCTTAATGACCGATACAGAGGTGCCACAGGGCTACCAAACATTAACCAGCCTTAATGACCGATACAGAGGTGCCACAGGGCTACCAAACACTAACCAGCCTTAATCACATTACATTACAGCTGACATACTGCTCAATCCCTCACGTTCAGTATTAGACACGGGGGAGTGGTCGATACGTGATTAACTAATTTGAACCTGGGGTTAAAGGAATGCTGGTGTGCTCATGTACACTTGATCCTCAGCTGATGTAGCAGCAGCAGTCAATATTTTAGTTAAAAAAGCCTTATGAGCTTTAAGGAGTGCCGTCCCACAACACGCCAACAGACAGGCACATATGTTCAGCCGACGCACACGGCAAACAAGGAAAATAAGTCAGGCTCATAAAATATGTGGACCGCACATACCTGGATGAGATTTGAATTGCATTTCCATTTGCTGGAATAGATCCGCTCCTCCCTTCGCTCTGTCAATACTGGGTTAGGACTGTACTCCAACCTCGTCTGTGTAAATACCGGGAAGTATTTTTCATTTTCTGCCTGAGAGATTTTATTTGAGATTTGTGTTTGTTCTAAACATTATTACTGGAATTCGACAGATGTTTTTTTCCCCTAATCATACAACACACAACTGCTTTGTTTTGTTTAACAAAATATAAGAAATGTTCACACAGTTATTAGACCAATATATAGACATTATTAAAGTATGTTTTAGCCATCTCCATGTTAGACGCATTCAGATAACAGCAAGATCTTTTTCTCTGTGGCTTTACTGTATCCAGCGTCACCAGACTACTAGTTATCAGGAAATATCTGGTCAAATTAGCACAGATGTTGTCTGTAAAAATATCAGCATAGTGATTAACTCCCCTGGTTAATGGTTGTAGTGATAAAGCATTTTCCAGAGCCCTGCCCGTGCACCAATCTGCATGTACTAATAGATGATGGGGACTTTAGTCTTTTGTTTACAGACATGCTGTGACCCTGGCTTCATGACAGAGATGTTCTATCTCAATCTATCTCCATCTCCAGGGGAAATTCTGCCCCATTGCCTCGGGCCGGCGTGTACAGATGAAGATACAGCACAGGTAACCAGCCTCCACTGACCTTCCTCACTGACCCCGCCTCCACTGACCTGCCTCCACTGACCTGCCTCCACTGACCTGCCTCCACTGACCTGCCTTGACTGACCCGCCTCTACCGACCCCGCCTCTACCGACCCCGCCTCCACTGACCCCTGTGTGTGTGTGTGTGTGTGTGTGTGTGTGTGTGGGTCATGCCCTTGCCAGTGCCAGCCTTTACTAGGACATGCTAATGGAATGACTGACTGATTAAATATACTGTTGTCCTCCCCCTGTCTGATCCACATAACACGGAATGCTGTTAATTAGGCTGAGGTGTGCTGAGTTGGATGTAGAGAGAGAGAGAGAGGGAGAGATGGAGGGAGAGAGGGAGAGAGAGAGAGGGAGAGAGAGAGAGGGAGAGAGAGAGAGGAGGAGAGAGGGGGAGGGAAGGAAAGAGGGAGAGAGAGGGAGAGAGGGGGGGGAGGAGGGAGAGAGAGGGAAGAAAAGAGGGAGAGAGAGGAGGGAGGGATGGAGGAAGAGAGAGAGAGAGGGGGAGGGAAGGAGAGAGAGGGAGAGATGGAGGGAGAGAGGGAAGAAAAGAGGGAGAGAGAGAGGATGGAGGGATGGAGGGAGAGAGGGGGCGAGGGAAGGAGAGAGGGAGGGAGAGGGAGGGATGGAAGTTTGGGAGGGAGAGAGGGAGGAACATGGGGGGGACTGAGCCTTCACAGCATACACACACACACACCTGGCATTTATGTGAACCATTGGCTCATATGTGGGTCCTGTCCTCCAGTGTAAACACATCTTCATATGTCTCAGGGTGGACTGTCTAAGACACAGTGATGGGTGAACGCCATGTGCTGAAACGACCTTGGTTATAGACTGTAAAGTGAATAGCTCTCTACCTCGGTAGAAACGTGGTTCACCGTGCGGTTAGCGAGAGGGCTTGGTGCCGTTTAGCCTCAGCCGGAGTGACAGGCCTCACAGGCCAGCACAGAGAAGGAGAATGTGCCAGAGAAACAGACAGAGAGGAGGAGAAGAATGTGCCAGAGAAACAGACAGAGAGGAGGAGAAGAATGTGCCAGAGAAACAGACAGAGAGGAGGAGAAGAATGTGCCAGAGAAACAGACAGAGAGGAGGAGAAGAATGTGCCAGAGAAACAGACAGAGAGGAGGAGAAGAATGTGCCAGAGAAACAGACAGAGAGGAGAAGAATGTGCCAGAGAAACAGACAGAGAGGAGGAGAAGAATGTGCCAGAGAAACAGACAGAGAGGAGGAGAAGAATGTGCCAGAGAAACAGACAGAGAGACAGACAGAAAAACAGACAGAGAAACAGGGAGACAAATCCAACGATGAGTGTAACTACTAAAGGTCATGCCGACTCTGTGCCGGGAGAACCAGGAGAGTCAGCGGTAAGACGGGAAGAAAAACCTCCTTCCTGGCAAATTGATTATGAAGCTATGTCTTTGAGCTCGTAACCTCGAGCAAGAGCATCTGACATTTGATATTTCACATCTTGACAACTGCATTTAGAGCAGAGCCATTTGCATATACAAACCGTGCAAACTAAGTTTTGTCGTTAGGATGCCTTTTGGGGACGTCCTGTTTGGGGAGGTCGTACGCATGCAGTTTGTGAGGCCGTGTATGAGGCAGTGTGGGAGGCCGTGTGTGAGGCCGTGTGTGAGGCAGTGTATGAGGCAGTGTATGAGGCCGTGTGTGAAGCAGCGTGTGAGGCAGCGTGTGAGGCATTCTATGAGGCAGCTTGTGAGACAGCGTAGGAGGCAGTGTGTGAGGCAGTGTGTGAGGCAGTGTATGAGGCAGTGTGTACTGTTCTTGTAGACACCAACCACACACACACACTGTTTGCAACAGTATATAAACCATCCAGTAGATCCTGGGCTCTATATCCTTAACACATGGTTTGTCTGCCCTCATTAAAAGTGATGCCTTCACTTCATAGACGACTGTCATATTAGTAAAATATTAATGGTGCTCCATAGTGATTGTTCTGTGTGTGTGTGTGTCCGCGTACGTCCGCGTGCTACGTCTTTCTCTTTTCTGTCAGGTAGGAGACATTTGAAACTTGTGTGAAGATTTGACGTACGAGCCTTTATCAAACACGTAGCACGGGAAGTAATTGGGTCGGCGCGGAGAACGAGACGTTCTGAGGCGTTGTTCCTGCAGAAAACACAAGCAGTCTCTCCATACTTACATAGGCTGCTGGGGAATGATAGGTAGTGGGTGGTGATTGGCTGGGACGGTTGCCTCTGCTGAGGTAGGATAGGTAGTGGGTGGTGATTGGCTGGGACGGTTGCCTCTGCTGAGATAGGATAGGTAGTGGGTGGTGATTGGCTGGAACCCGTCTAGTCATGAACCAGAGTATGAGGTCACCACCTCAATGCCCACGAAGAACCTCGCCTCCATTGTTCCTTCTTCTTTAAAGCGAATTAAGACAACACTTTTTATAATATAGTACCTCTTCGTCCATTGTGTTTTCTTCGTTATCCAGTGATGACGCCTAAATAGAGGGGGAATGTTCCATAAAACACAAATATACACACATTTAAAATGAGTGACTAGTAATGGCGTCGAGGCTGAAGGTTTAACGTCCAGCTCTCTACTCTGAGAAACCCGGAACAACCGCCAGGCACGAGCAATCGATTCATGAGCATCATAAAATCAGTCTAACATAATAGAGCACAGAGTGCTCACACAAAATGGCCCGAATGCTGAAACACTGTGCCATAAATGAACATCTCCAATGTTGTGTCACCTGTGTTAGTTAAATGCTGAAACGCTGTGCCATAAATGATGTTGTGTCGCTGTGCCATAAATGAATATCTCCAATGTTGTGTCACCTGTGTTAGTTAAATGCTGAAACACTGTGCCATAAATGAACATCTCCAATGTTGTGTCACCTGTGTTAGTTAAATGCTGAAACACTGTGCCATAAATGAACATCTCTCACCAATGCTGAAACACTGTGCCATAAATGAACACTGTGTTAGTTAAATGCTGAAACACTGTGCCATAAATGAACATCTCCAATGTTGTGTTAGTTAAATGCTGAAACACTGTGCCATAAATGAATATCTCCAATGTTGTGTCACCTGTGTTAGTTAAATGCTGAAACACTGTGCCATAAATTAATATCTCCAATTTTGTGTCACCTGTGTTAGTTAAATGCTGAAACACTGTGCCATAAATGAACATCTCCAATGTTGTGTCACCTGTGTTAGTTAAATGCTGAAACACTGTGCCATAAATGAATATCTCCAATGTTGTGTCACCTGTGTTAGTTAAATGCTGAAACACTGTGCCATAAATTAATATCTCCAATTTTGTGTCACCTGTGTTAGTTAAATGCTGAAACACTGTGCCATAAATGAACATCTCCAATGTTGTGTCACCTGTGTTAGTTAAATGCTGAAACACTGTGCCATAAATGAATATCTCCAATGTTGTGTCACCTGTGTTAGTTAAATGCTGAAACACTGTGCCATAAATGAATATCTCCAATGTTGTGTCACCTGTGTTAGTTAAATGCTGAAACACTGTGCCATAAATGAATATCTCCAATGTTGTGTCACCTGTGTTAGTTAAATGCTGAAACACTGTGCCATAAATGAATATCTCCAATTTTGTGTCACCTGTGTTAGTTAAATGCTGAAACACTGTGCCATAAATGAATATCTCCAATGTTGTGTCACCTGTGTTAGTTAAATGCTGAAACACTGTGCCGTAAATGAATATCTCCAATGTTGTGTCACCTGTGTTAGTTAGTCATATTCAGTGCCTGCAAAAGTACTCAGACCCACCAGTAGTTCTCTCATATCGTTGAACTGCAACTGGCAGCGTCCTCGTCTGGGCATGTTTCTCATCAGCCGGTACCGGGTTTACATGGGTAAAATGTTACATTGAGTTGCAGCACGATACTGGGTACCACTGCAAGAGAATAACAGCAGGACAAGGAACAAACAAACAAAAGGTCAAAGTGACATTTGACTGGCTCAATAATATTCGTGATCCTCCTACTGTACAGTGACCCAGTCATAGTCCGGATCTCAATACTGCAAATATTTATAAAAAACTAGGTCAACATGGGTGTCATGGATTGAGCGGCGTAGTGCGGTGGAAGCAGTGACGTGCGGTCAGGGGAGGCAGGTGAGGCACTGCCTCACCTGTCATAATCGGATTAAAAATAATTATCTGAAAGAAACTAAACGAATATAATAATTATTATTATTATTAGAAATTCAATTGCTGTATAATTCCAATCGTTTTTATAAAGACAATTCTCAAAAATGATCGAAATCTGCGGTGGTCGGCTGCAAAAAGCACAGGGAAAGAGAGGTGAGGCAGTGATCAGCTCTGCCTCCCCTGTGATTGCGCAACCCATAAGACAATGAATGAAGCGCGGGCAATAAGCGCGTGCCTGTTTCAATCTCTCACTACATCGCCAATGTAATGTGTGTACTACTTTGTTTGTACTACATATCAACGACTTATATTATCCACGTAACTTATTAAATGTAGGCCTATATGTACAAGTTAGTGGTTGGCAGGGTGCGCTTGCTGTCTTAGATATTTTAATTGCGATGAAAAGTAAGCAGGAGAGGCAGCTTTTGGGTCTGCCTCACTGCGGGCGCGCGTCTTGAAACCACGTCTATAACGCTCGAGCTGTCTCTCGGCTAGCTTGATCCTAGAAAGTGGCAGCAAAATGGCAACCGTCATTGCTAACCTAAAGAGTTTTGCTAAATTTTGGAGCAAAACATGAAATAATTCACAATGGAAGACCAACGCCTGAGCTCAAAAACCTTATTCAAACACAAGAACAAAAAATGACAAGGTCGTTCTCTGCGTTAAAACGACTCAAATCATACATTCGGAATCTGACTGATCAAGCCCGACTTTCCTCCCTGGCAATCATCTCTATTGAGACCGAGAGACTTCTAAAACTGAAAGAAAATAAACAAGACTTCTACAACCAAGTGACGTCTTAGTGACCGATATATTTGTTCAGAAGGATAGGCGAATGGACTTCATTTTTAAGTAAAGTTAAGACCAAGCTACAAGTATTTGTATTTCTGTCAATGAAAAAGTGAAATTAAGCTGAAGTATGTTTTAGCATACCAACAAGCGATGAGCGTCTTGATAGTCAACGAGGATTTCTATTTACAGCGCTGTCGTTTCAGCGTGCACGCTATAGTTCTAATTGCCTAACAATATGTTGTTGTATTGCTTTATTGGGCAGGCGGCCTGCCTGTCATGTACTATAGTAGCGGTTTATATCTGAGTAAATCTGGCTCTCATACTAGCCAGTGCCTCCCCAGCCAATGACTTCACCGCACGTCACTGGGTGGAAGCCAAGTGCAGAGCCAGTTTATCCGTTTTTAACAAGGTTTATTTAAACAATCCAAAGTAAAACAAACCGTAAACGGCGAAAAATGCTATACTATTAACTGGTATTAAATAGAAATGAAAGTGCGCATATAGCGTCTTCTAAATAAACATTCCCAAAACCAGAATAGCAACATATAAAGACCGATACTCACCTCTAGTATAACTGTGACATGTAACAATGCTAAGCAAGGAGCGACTAGCTAGCAACCCCTTTATACGCCAACTAATGACGAAATAGAACACAGCTGTGACGACAAACGTAAACAAGGGCTGTGCATCACCGAAATAGGTCCGTGTAGCAACGCCACCTCACCACTCGTGCCAATGGGCCGCTACAACAAGCTGGACAATTCTTAGTTATGGGTCAAAATACATTTGCACTGTGTACAGAGCTTGTATCGCCTTACCCGAAATTTGTACATCGCTTGTTAAAACAATTGGGGGCTCCACCAAACACTAATGTGTGGGGTTGACTGCTTTTCTAAGCAACATACGTCAATGTTTTCCCTTTTAGACAATATTTCCCAAAATATTACCAACGTCCCCATAGAATAATAAAACATGCAACGGTAGAGAACATAAATAAAAAACAACAAAAGTGTCCGCCGTGAATTTAGAGCGGTGACACTCTCTGTAATCCGGCACTTTAGATTTGAACGGATAGAACGGCTGGCGTAAAAGTGCAGACTGTCAGCTA
This sequence comes from Dallia pectoralis, assembly GCA_029465975.1. Lineage (NCBI taxonomy): Eukaryota > Metazoa > Chordata > Actinopteri > Esociformes > Umbridae > Dallia > Dallia pectoralis. The sequence continues at coordinate 2,486,217 of CM055745.1, read as the reverse complement.
TCATTTGAGGATGTGTTTCTCATGAACCATTTAGAAATTACAGCCGGTTTGGTTCTGGCGCATGGGGAGCATCGAGCATTAACACAGAGCCACTGGTGTGCCCAAGGGCTTTAATTCACTTGAATGGCAAAAGCGAAACATATCTAGAACAGGACAGGAGGCTCCTTCAGGTTCACCAGTAGTCTCTCAGCTTTGGGATCCGGAGGCTTTTCTGAGCCGGGTCATTGTTAGTTTTGCGTTGTTTTAGGGGGAGAAACCTGAACGCAGATTTAACGTCGGTCAGGAAAAACATGAATTACTACGAGGCTTCATCGTTCAGAATCTCCCAGAGAGCCACCGTTTGATATCGTTGATGGCGGTGGTAACTAATTCAGAATTTTCTAATGCCCTTCCCATAGCATCTTGTCTACGTGCATACAGTGTCAGGAAAGCCAAGACCTGTGACTTGACATATCTATGACCTGCAATAGGGTAGTTTTCACCAATATGCCTCGGAACTCTTGTGTTCGCTCCTTTATTATATAGGAACCTGGATGTCTTGCCGATTTATCAGAAATGCAGAGCAGAAAGTAAATCCCATTATTTGTTTTATATGTGATCGTGCCTCTTCGAGACCTTTTATCCCAGAGCATCGGTCCTGTGTTCCATTGGCACCTTGTGTTTGCTTATCTAAGATGATCATTTCATAACGCTAATACATCATTAGAAACCAGCTTGCAATTATTTTAGCACTGCCGAAAAAACTGCTGTACACAGCGCTGTGTACTACCCCTTTACAGAAAAATGTAATCGGTCTGCAACCATAATAGATAAGGGTAGTAGGAAGCCCCGGTTGTCACGGTGAGGGTTGCCGTAGGACGCAGTTGCACAGATTATGTTTGGCACAGTCACTTTTAAAAGCTAACACCTTGTCGGTTCGTCGTTCTGTAATGGCGAAAAGGATTCTGAGGTTCAGACGCAGGAGTGTTGGGTCTTGGGTTAATCGTTTATATGCGAGTGCGATAATCGAACTAGGCCAACACAGTACGCTCAGAGTTATACAAACAATACTCTGACCACTTACACAGCGAATAGACATTGTGGAACAACCCCCAAATCCAAACTCACACACAAGGAATTGAAATAGGGCTCCCAGTTTGAGACAACGCAGAGAAGATGCCTTAAACTGGGAGTCACCGAAAACAAACATGAAGAAGAAGAAGAAGAGAAGAAGATTTCTAAGTGACCTCAAACTTTTGATTGGTATTGACATTTGTACATACAGTATATCTGAGTATGATTGCAGTGCAGAAGGTAAAGGTTTGTTTTAGTATTGCATATGTTTCTGATTTGAGACCATCTTTGTTTTCCATTACTTAGACAGAAGTACACAAAACACACACAGGAACCAGGGGGTGGCAGATAAGACTAGCGTTTACGATACATGACTGGTACCTGAAAGTTAGCAACATAGAATCGATAACTGGCAAGGTAAGACTTAATATGTTTGCTTTAGGCTAGCTAGTTAGCTCTATGCCAAAGATACATTTAAACCACCAAAGGAAGGGAATAATATTAAGCCGCGGTGCGGGTTTAACTTGGTAGTGCAGTCCAGGGCTCACCGGCCCTCCAGAGTTGTACTCGTTCAGATTGGTGGAAAAGTTGACACCTTGTATAATTATCACACAATAAAATCAAAGGGCTCCATCAATCAAGAAATATCGAAACTACACACAAGCATTCAGTAAAACATGGGTTTTCACAAAAATAAAAACATTAACAACATGTATTTTTTTTTATCGCCGGCGCTTCAGTACAGGTTCTGACATATTAGTGTACGCTCTGCCACACAAAGCCCCTTCCTGCTCTGCTACTTGCCAAATATATTTGAAAGATATCATGCTGACCTACTAACCCCCCACACCAAGGGAGAAATGACACTTTACAAATTGTAAGTAGCGATTAGCATTAACATGTGGAAGAAAATAGAGCCTGTCGTTTAGCTAAATCAGACAGATTTTAGAGTCCGTGGGTGTCTGACGGGTGTCCTTAAATGCACCCGAACGGTCCAATCTAGGTAGCTCTTTCATCCCGAAATGCACAATTGGTTAGGAATTGTCTTCGCTCAGCCCCTACAAATAATATGAAGATAGACCCATAAGACACGTGTGGATTGTGTCATATCACTCACTTAAACACGAAGCAGTTAGACTTCCAGATGCTGCTGTTGCAGTCACCTGGGTATGTCAGCTCGCTCAAGGGCGAATTAAAGGACTGACCTTGGCAATGCCATGATGTGGCCAGCTTCCTCACACAAAGATCAATAAGGGGGGTACATATTGTAGCCTTTCTTTAAAACTTCAGCACGGTGGAATAGACGTGGAGACAATGTTCTGAGTATAATCGAGAATAGTGTAGCTCCTGTTTAACGGCCCCTGCGTAGTGTTGTGGAAATGTCGTTATCAGGAAGTTTCGAATAGGAGATATGTGTGTGTGTGATAATTTACAGCCGAGAATGTTTATTGCTAAGTCTTTGATTCACTTACGCTGACTCTCTGTCTAGGGGTAATTGTAGTAAAGGGGTTAGGGACATTTGTTGACCTCTGCCATTTCAGGAAAGGTACTTCAAGTAGTAGTTATCCGTGGGTTATCAAAGACCCATCTGTTCCCCATGATTTGTGATATTGTGTGTAAACGTGTAGGCCTACCTATAACTCTATGAAGCTTTGTGACTGACCTATTGTGAAGGCAGAGAGCCTGATCATAGCACTGTTACCATCTGTGTCCGTGTAAAGACTTGTCTCAACTAATCTAAACTGTAATTAACTGTTATCGTGTGAACTTGGAACACTTTGGTCCTTCTTACTTTGAGTCTGATTTCAATGTTTGATGTTATTTTAGTGGTTAGAATATTGATTAGCCCCAGGGGTCAAGAACACTATGCGTTAAAGCTAGTAGACATTGAAGATATTACTCCCGTGTTTGAGGCATTTTTAGTGAACAGAATCGTTGTATCTTGTCCAGACAGCCCATGTCGATTTTTCCCGTTAAGAAAAAGTCAAAAATGACAACCAGGCTACAGGGCGGCGATTTGTGCTGCATGGATCTAAAAAAGGTTAATGATGCAGTGTTTGCTCGTGCACCAATTGGTACTGATCCATACACAATTATGTCCCAAGTCCCGAGTGGCAGCAAATGTTTTTCTGTTGTTGATTTGGTGAACGACTTTTCCAGTGTACCGTGACACAAAGATTCTCGGTTTTGGTTTGCGGCTGAATTTTCTGTGTCTAAACGGGAGTGTTAGATATGGTGAATATAATTCGGTACACACAGGGCTTCACAGCTCACGCTCAAATATTCTGTTCTAAGTGCCGAGTGTGCCTCAGGTTCAATGTGGGACGGGGACAGGCGGTTCCCCAGGCAAGTCATCCACCCCCTGATGGTCCATTCGATCATGTAATGATGGATTTCATTGAACTGAATCCCTGTGAGGGTAAGAAGTACTGTGTATCTGTATTTGTGGACATGTTTTCCAAATGGGTCGAAGCCTTTCCGTCCGTGAAGGCTGATGCATCGGCAATGGCTAAGGCCCTACTGACTGAAATCATTCCCAGATGGGGAATCCCGAAGAAACTGTCAAGTGACAATGGATCACACATTGTGAACGAGGTTATTCAGAAGATGTCGGAGTACCTCGGAGTGGACTTAAGAACACACTGTGCCTACAGGCCCCAGAGTGGGGGTGCAGTGGAAAGAGAGCATGGGACAATTAAGATGAAGTTGTCAAAGTTGTGTGAGGAAACAGGGTTAAACTGGGTACGAGAACTTCTTCTGGGACTCACATCAATGAGGGCTAACATACTGTACTAATCTGTCAAAGGTCCTGACGGAAATCCACAGGATTGTGAGAGCAGTGCTACTCGTTCCCATCGAACGTCCTCTTCACGACATCAAGCCCGGAGACAGGGAGTTATCAAGGACAGCAAGGAAGCACTGGAGCGCACCTCGGTGCTAGACCGGCTAGGGAATGTCCCCAGACAGAGCAACTCCTTTAGGCCACCAGACAGAGCAATGGGGGAAGAGAGGGCTGATAGAACCTGAGAACATCGCCTTTAGGATGTCACATGCAACACACGGCCCAGCATGACAACAACCCAAAGCCCACAGCCAAGACAACGTTGGGGTGGTTTCTGTATGTAAATGTCCTGGGGTGTTTCCTGTAGAGTTCTTGAGTGAGCCCAAACCTCAAGCCAATTGAGAAAACGTAGAAAGAGTTTACATTTCAACAAAGGCCACCACCAACTTGACAGGGCTTCGATTTTAGTTATTTTACAGGATCATGAAAAAAGCATGCCTTTTTATACAATTCCATGTAATTTACATTACCTAAGATATTCACAATATTTTTTGAAATCCACATAAAATACTGAAAAATGAGATCAATGCGCTTATATTGTAGGCTACTGTTGTCTAAATACACTATCCAGTGTCACCAACTAAATGTTTTTGCTCTGCTTATTTTTTCAATATTGGGACTTAGCTTTTACAAAAAAATTGTAGTTCCTTATTATCATTTGGAAAGCTTTTACTTTTCAAGCTCTAAGACACATTTAACCGCAGCTGTATTTTGAAATAGGACAGTGTAAGAACTTTTGTTCTCACTCCGGGTGTTTTACACACTCTTTTTTTTGGTGTCTATGTTTTGATTGTGCACAGCTGGGGTGAATTAGCGATCTGTTGTGTTTCCCAGGGCAGTTAGTCACATTGCTTGTCAATATTCTTGAGTTACGTTCTACGTAGGTGAGTGCTGTTTTTACATTTAGAGACGCTCTTTTGTCATTTTAGGTGTCTGCTTCGTGTAAGCGCAATCTCCTTTCAATTCGGGACTCGGGAAGGATTACGTGACAGTAATAACCACATTATAATGTACAACGGCTTGTCCAAAGGGGACATTTCATGACCTTGTGGTAGTGACTAATTTGAGAGGAGACATGCATTAATTTGGCAGCACATTAGACCGGGACCCTATTAGAGTTGATTATGGATCTATTAAATGTAATGTAAGTCTACCGAATATTTATACACTCTACTCAGTTTATAGAGGCTCAGTCAAAAACAACATGTTAATTCTAAGTGCACTTTATATACGGCAGATTTGCCTAATCGTTTTTTATTAACAGCCGAGTAAGATTAGTGGCTATAGCCGACTTCGATAAATGGAAAGGCAATAAACAACCCGATCGTGAGTTCAAACAATAACCCGTATCAATGAAACCACACACGTCATACAACGTCCGGGAGGCTCTGTCACGTGTCCCACATTGTAGTCCACAGAAGACCCATGTCATCATGATGACAACAGCCTGTCTGTGGAAACATCGCTATATGTGAATGATTGCTTGCCTGTGGCTGGAGGCTCCATGAGGGAGATGCTCATTGGCCGAGCACTACCTGGCGTAGAGGGTGGCATTGTCAGCAGGTTTTCCGACCTTCATTGCACTATCGCGATTCCCTGAGGCGTGGCCGGGTTTACGCAAAGTACAGTCGAGTAAGAGCGTACACGTATTGTGTTAGCGGATTTTATTTTGAGGTGCTGTTCCGATGATACGTACCGTCTTAAAGCAAACTCAGGCCTGTGTATTGGTTCATACTTTATAGCACACAATTATCCTCCACTCGCATGCTAACATAGACAGCTAAACTAACGGCCATGATTCGTATTCCAATTAGCAGAAAGCAACCATGGATATATCAGCTCTATTCAGTTCACAGTAATATCTACAGCAGGTGTATGCCTCGTTTGTCAAGTCAAATCATAGGGTCATTAGATCAGATCCCTTCTCTGGGTTTATTCGCTACTAGCTGTTCTACAGTACTCAGAACTACAAATATTTTAAATGTTTCTTTAATTATTTACATGTATCAGAGGTTGACGCCGTTCAAACAGTCCTGCTTTCTCTGGCCATTACGTTAAATCATCCTATTAAATATGCTGAGACATTAATAAGGAAGTGCTACGTATCTGTACTCATTTCATTCGACCAATAAATGCCTGCTATCCCTCAAATGCTTCACAATAATAGCCCATGTTTTCGTTGGCTTTTTGTAAGTCCCTCCAGATGTCTGGCCCACCACAGGTAGTGTGTGTGTGGGCACTTGCGGGTGTGTGTGTTTATTACCTTATTATTGTAGCAGACACAGTTGCACACCATGGGAATTAGATGAGGCCTTTCTATATGGCTCACTCTGTCTTTATTGCCTTTATTGTTTGTACTCCTTTGGGTTGGAAAAAGCCAAGCCGTGTCAATTAAAACCCCTGTCACACACAGAATAAAATACAGCCTAGTCCCAAGGCCACCATGTACTGGCATTCTGTCTCTGTTTGTGTGCATGTATGTGAACTTGCTGTTATGCATGTGTGTGTGTGTGTGTGTGTGTGTGTGTGTGTGTGTGTGTGTGTGTGTGCGTGTGCGTGTGCGTGCGCGTGTGCGTGTGCGTGTGCTAGGAGATGGAGGTATGATGCATGTGTCTTCCTTTAAATGTTCCTTGCATGGCTTCTATATGTATTACAAGAGGGGTGTGTGAGTGTGTGTGTTGTGGAGGAAAGACATCAATGCCATCTAGGCTCTGGGATCTGTTTGTTTATGCAGGCAACATGCTCACTAAACGGATACCAGCTCTTTTAGAATAGCTTTTTAATGTCAAGTGCCCTATATCTCCGATATGCCACTGATCTGTTCGAATCTCCTTCTCAGTGAGCCAGATTCTGACAGATGAGCAAGATGAGCCAGCAGTGCCCTGTGAAGGGAACGGAGATGCTGTGCAAAGAGGGAAACGGAAGTGACACCTTGAAGGAGTCGCCACAGTTAAGGAAGACAAAGCACATGTCTGCATGGACGCACAGGGCAGATGGGCTTCCACAGGAACCAAGGTCTCTACTGTAAATTAAAGCCATTAATAACCAACCGAGACAAAACAACAACGGGAATAAGCGAAGGTGTAAAAAAGCCTGATCCATCGGCTATGAATCACCCTGATTGGCCGGTTGTCGGACGCGTTTGAATGTGTTTCTGGTCAAGCCGGGGAATAGATTAGCTTTATTTACAGCTGTTACTGTTGGCACTGACAGTGGGACCGTACTCAGGATTGGATCACAGATAAGCTGAGGGGGACAGGTTTGTCTCCCAACTAATGTGGCAAACTATTCTCGCTGAATGGATACATTCGTAAGAAGAACATTTTTACTCAATGAAGAGACAGGAAAGACAGTGGGTCTAGTCTCAGCAGCAGCAAGTACATTGCATCTAGTGCCAACAGCAGGAAGGAAATAGAGTTGTGTGTCTGCAGCAGGAAGGATATTGGGTCTAGTGCCATTAGCAGGAAGGGTATTGGAACTGGTGCCAGTAGCAGGAAGGGTTTTGGGTCTAGTGCCATTAGCAGGAAGGGTATTGGAACTGGTGCCAGTAGCAGGAAGGGTTTTGGGTCTAGTGCCATTAGCAGGAAGGGTATTGGAACTGGTGCCAGTAGCAGGAAGGGTTTTGGGTCTAGTGCCATTAGCAGGAAGGGTATTGGGTCTAGTGCCATTAGCAGGAAGGGTTTTGGGTCTAGTGCCATTAGCAGGAAGGGTATTGGGTCTAGTGCCATTAGCAGGAAGGGTATTTGGTCTAGTTCCATTAGCAGGAAGGGTATTGGGTCTAGTGCCATTAGCAGGAAGGGTATTGGGTCTAGTGCCATTAGCAGGAAGGGTATTGAGTCTAGTTCCATTAGCAGGAAGGGTATTGGGTCTAGTTCCATTAGCAGGAAGGGTATTGGGTCTAGTTCCATTAGCAGGAAGGGTATTGGGTCTAGTTCCATTAGCAAGAAGGGGTTTGGGTCTAGTTCCATTAGCAAGAAGGGGTTTGGGTCTAGTGCCATTAGCAGGAAGGGTATTAGGTCTAGTGCCAGGCTGCTGGTAGGCCAGGCTGCTGGTAGGCCAGGCTGCTGGTGTGCCAGGCTGCTGGTGTGCCAGGCTGCAGCTCTGCCAACAAGAAAATGATACTGGTTCTAATTTGTTGCATTGACCAGGGACTGATGTAGTGTTGATTTGAGCATATTAGAGGAAAAACCTGAATGTCATTTGATGCTATACACTTCTTGGTTTCCTGAACCTTGTTTCTAAGGCTCCATATATGGGATGTTCAAGACAGGTATTAGAAACAAATTATTCGCCATTCAATCTGTCAGGAAAATGGGCAGAGATTTGAATTCCCCGCTTGTCTGTCTCATTCTGGGTTTGAGTGTGAGGGTGGCCATTGTGCCTGTCGTAGCAGGTGTACACAATGTTCCAGCGCTCTATGGCATCCTTCAATGCGCGGCGTATTTATTTACCCTGTTAAAATTGTTTGCAAGTCAGACTTCTTACAGTTTTCATATGACAAGTCAGGGAATTCTTCCACCGCAATGCTGTTTTGCCATGACAGTCCGTCTAGGTGTGTTGTCTTAAATTGTAATTTTTAGTGGCGGTTTCTGGTGTTGGTAAGAATGATGACGTGACCTCAACCAATATCCTCGTTCCCTTTTAATACATGATCAATACCTTCATGATTGAAATACATGTCTAAATGTGTGTAACTGTACGTCTGTTCGTTGTCCTAATTAAACAAATGTTATTTTAACACCGCCACTACATCTGTCAACTAAGAGCTGTCATAAGGAATGTCACTCACCATATGGATTTAAAATGTGTGTGTGCACACTGCCATAAAGATGTGAAAATCACAGAATAAGACAGCAAGCAGAATTAGAAACGATCTGCATCTGTTGCCATACGTACAGATATCAAAAGTTGCTAAACAGAAATAAGGCAGTACATATATCAAAAGTCGTTAAACAGAAATAAGGCAGTACAGATATCAAAAGTCACTTAACAGAAATAACGCAGTACATATATCAAAAGTCGTTAAACAGAAATAAGGCAGTACATATATCTAAAGTCACTTAACAGAAATAAGGCAGTACATATATCTCAAGTCACTTAACAGAAATAAGGCAGTACAGATATCAAAAGTCACTTAACAGAAATAAGGCAGTACAGATATCTAAAGTCACTTAACAGAAATAAGGCAGTACAGATATCTAAAGTCACTTAACAGAAATAAGGCAGTACAGAAATCTAAAGTCACTTAACAGAAATAAGGCAGTACAGATATCTAAAGTCACTTAACAGAAATAAGGCAGTACAGAAATCTAAAGTCACTTAACAGAAATAAGGCAGTACAGATATCTAAAGTCACTTAACAGAAATAAGGCAGTACAGAAATCTAAAGTCGGATATCTTAACAGAAATAAGGCAGTACAGAAATCTAAAGTCACTTAACAGAAATAAGGCAGTACAGATATCTAAAGTCACTTAACAGAAATAAGGCAGTACAGAAATCTAAAGTCACTTAACAGAAATAAGGCAGTACAGATATCTAAAGTCACTTAACAGAAATAAGGCAGTTATCTAAAGTCATTTAATAGTGCTGTTGTATCTGTCTATATTATGATCAGGCTGGTACAGTAACGATTTCTCTACCTCCGTCGACACTCCTACATTCTACAATAGAGTTCTCTGACATTGAGTAGTGAAACATGTAATTAAAGGGCTTTGTTTGTTTACTGTGTATCTGTCAGACTATGGCGGCAACGCTCGCTTGACTATATTATTTCACAGCTGCCACTGCATGTCTGTACACTGCAGCTGATCTAATGCTCTTCATTACAGTCCCTGTGTCTCAATTCAATTTAAAGGGCTTCATTGGCATGGGAATTGATCGTTTAAATTGCCAAAGCAAGTGGGGAAATCTGAAAGATACAATCAAAATAGTAAATAACGGAAGCGAATATAAAACATGTAAGACATTAAAGTAGGCATTAGGCGTTATGAATGTATTTTGAAAGAAAAACATATTGATTATTTGGTGGTGATTGGGCTCCATGTCGTGCTTTTTCCATTAGACACCGGGTCACTAATATTGCTGTTGGGATTGTAATTGAAATATTGGCCTAAAGATATGGGAGGATACATTTTTGCTGTATGATCTGAGGCAGATTTGTGTTCCTAATGTGGTCATACATTTGGCAAGATATTAGGAAGTTAAATTACATTTTGTGGGCAGTGAGCACAAGTCTGTATATAGTCAAGTTTTTTTCATTTTTAGACAGTCACATCAGTCATGTTTTGGTGCAACTGTGTACACTGTGAATGGTTTGATAATACGGGAAATAATATATTTTCTTATGGTGGGTGGGAAATCTGATCTTTTCTTCATTGTGTTCGTCTGCGAGTATCGTCATATTTTGCATGCCTTGTTTTGAGTCGTGTACTTTAAAGATAGTATTTTGATATGTACTGATTTAGATAATTTTCTTTTCAGGGTCCCCTCTTGCCTCTCAGGTCATTTGTATTTAGTGCTGCCGTACTGCTGTTGGCTATTTGGTCGGGGATTGAACCCTACCCCGCCTAGTGTTCCTTTATCTTGGAATGAAGAACCTCTTGCCAATTTGAGTCATTATGTGTGTGTTTTTAAGGAGACATTTTGTTTATTTCCACAGGATATTGGTTTAACGGCAGAAATGTTTGAGTCCACTGTAAGGATTACCTCAAGTTGCACACAGATCCGCTAGTACTTATTCAGCTTTTATTTGTGCTTTTGTGGAAAGGCAATGATCATTTTTGTCTGGTATAGTAGTATGGAATGTCATTTAAGTCAATATGAAATAGTTAAATAAGGCTTTTTAAAAAATCAGGCTACACAGGTGCTGCTCATATAATTAGAATATCATCAGAAAGTTGATTATTTCAGTAATTCTATTCAAAAAGTGAAACTTGGATATTATATTATTCATTCCACACAGACTGATGTATTTGAAGTGTTCAATACTTTTAATTTTGATGATTATAACTGACAACCCCAAAATCTAAGTATTGAGTGCTGTACATGCTCATGCTTTCATCTTCACACTTTTCAGTTACCCAACATTTCTAAAACTCCTTTTTTTGATTTGGTCTTAAGTAATATTCTAATTGTCGAGATACTGAATTTGGGATTTTCATTACTTGTCAGTTTTAATCATCACAATTAAATGAAATAAACATTTGAAATATATCAGTCTGTGTGCAATGAATGAATATAATATCCAAGTTTCACTTTTTTAATGGAATTACTGAAATAAATCAACTTTTTGATGATGTTCTAATTATATGACCAGCTCCTGTATATACATAACTGTCTTAAAATATAAATACATAAATTGAAAACCGCCTTGACAGGACGGTGACTCTGCAGCAACCACCTAGAGCTGCCAGGGTGGGCACCCCACGCCCAAGTGCCCCCGTCCACCTAGAGCTGCCAGGGTGGGCACCCCAAACCTAAGTGCCCCCGTCCACCTAGAGCTGCCAGGGTGGGCACCCCAAGCCCAAGTGCCCCCGTCCACCTAGAGCTGCCAGGGTGGGCACCCCAAGCGCCCCGTCCACCTAGAGCTGCCAGGGTGGGCACCCCAAGCCCAAGTGCCCCCGTCCACCTAGAGCTGCCAGGGTGGGCACCCCAAGCCCAAGTGCGCCCGTCCACCTAGAGCTGCCAGGGTGGGCACCCCAAACCCAAGTGCCCCCGTCCACCTAGAGCTGCCAGGGTGGGCACCCCAAGCCCAAGTGCGCCCGTCCACCTAGAGCTGCCAGGGTGGGCACCCCAAGCCCAAGTGCACCCGTCCAAGGTAGGTAATGTAGCTAACGTAGCTAGGTGAGGTACCAATAAACCTATCTTGTTTCTCACAAATGGTATAACACTAAACCATCTCTCGTCATTCAATTTTACAGGAGCATGCTAACATCACAGAATTCACTTCAGCAAAATATCTAATTAATCCAGATTATGATCAGCTATTACATTAAGAAAGATTATCTTAACTGCCCTTAAATGTGCCACTGTGCACCACAAGCTGTTTAACTGTTGTCAGTCAAGAGATGTTTAACAGTTTGTCTCCAACCTCCCTCTTCCCTCCAGCCAGCCTCCTGGTCAGGCAGCATTCTGATGAGAAGCAGGCCAGATGTGGAGCAGGTACAGTCACGCCCTTCCAACATGGCCAGATGTGGAGCAGGTACAGACAGGCCCTTCCACCATGGCCAGGTGTGGAGCAGGTACAGTCACGGCCTTCCACCATGGCCAGATGTGGAGCAGGTACAGACAGGCCCTTCCATCATGGCCAGATGTGGAGCAGGTACAGTCACGGCCTTCCACCATGGCCAGATGTGGAGGAGGTACAGTCACGCCCTTCCACCATGTTCAGATGTGGAGCAGGTACAGTCACGGCCTTCCACCATGGCCAGGTGTGGAGCAGGTACAGTCACGCCCTTTCACCATGGCCAGGTGTGGAGCAGGTACAGTCACGCCCTTCCACCATGGCCAGGTGTGGAGCAGGTACAGACAGGTCCTTCCACAATGGCCAGACGTGGAGCAGGTACAGACAGGCCCTTCCACCATGGCCAGATGTGGAGCAGGTACAGACAGGCCCTTCCACTATGGCCAGGTGTGGAGCAGGTACAGTCACGGCCTTCCACCATGGCCAGGTGTGGAGCAGGTACAGACAGGCCCTTCCACCATGGCCAGATGTGGAGCAGGTTCAGACAGGCCCTTCCACCATGGCCAGATGTGGAGCAGGTACAGACAGGCCCTTCCACCATGGCCAGATGTGGAGCAGGTACAGACAGGCCCTTCCACCATGGCCAGGTGTGGAGCAGGTACAGACAGGCCCTTCCACCATGGCCAGGTGTGGAGCAGGTACAGACAGGCCCTTCCACCATGGCCAGATGTGGAGCAGGTTCAGACAGGCCCTTCCACCATGGCCAGATGTGGAGCAGGTTCAGACAGGCCCTTCCACCATGGCCAGGTGTGGAGCAGGTACAGACAGGCCCTTCCACCATGGCCAGATGTGGAGCAGGTTCAGACAGGCCCTTCCACCATGGCCAGGTGTGGAGCAGGTACAGACAGGCTTGACCTCCGCCCGGCGACTGCCTTGACTACATATTTCCTGAGAACTCTGTTTTGCGTCCCCCTCGACAATGAAAGCTGCATGGCTAATTACCAGGGAGGATGTCTAGGAATGAATTAGCCTTGGTCATGACTGTCATGTCTAAAATAACCTCGCCATTTGGTAGGTATGTGTGTTAGGTCACAGACTGACTTCTGGTCTCCGTATTTTATGCGTATGAGTAAGCAAAGCAATCTGCATACTGAGTCATTGAAGCTCATTGTATTCTACGGTGCTCCTATTTCCCTCATAACACAGATGTCGATCGTCTCGCCTGTGAGATTGTCCTGTTAGAAGTTGCTCTGTGTCAGTTTGCTATTGACTTACTTTTTGATTTGTCTGAGTTCTGTCAAATCTTCCAGGGGTTCAGACTATACACAGTACCAACACCTAGTGAGTATTGCATAATAAGAAACTGACAGAAACTCTGGTGAGTGTCTACGTTATGAAAGCGACACGTTGGACGTTATTCACTCGACAAATGAGTGTGCTGTGGAGATAAGTGAAGATGTGGTCCTGTCCAGCCCTGGTCAAATTCAGGTGTTGACCAGTCCAATAGCATAAGTAAAGAAGTTGTCTCTGATCTCGATGGTATGCAATTTCAAGCTCCAGTACGAAGCACATCTGTCCAATGAGAGCGTGAACTGATAAAGAGTGCGTTGATGTTGTAGGTGGGTTCTGGATAGAAGGGAACTTGGTCATAGTGATGTTCTGGATAGAAGGGAACTTGGTCATAGTGATGTTCTGGATAGGAGGGAGCTTGGTCACAGTGATGTTCTGCATGGAAGGGAGCTTGGTCACAGTGATGTTCTGGATAGGAGGGAGCTTGGCCACAGTGATGTTCTGGATAGGAGGGAGCTTGGTCAGAGTGATGTTCTGGATAGGAGGGAGCTTGGCCACAGTGATGTTCTGGATAGGAGGGAGCTTGGCCACAGTGATGTTCTGGATAGGAGGGAGCTTGGTCACAGTGATGTTCTGGATAGGAGGGAGCTTGGCCACAGTGATGTTCTGGATAGGAGGGAGCTTGGCCACAGTGATGTTCTGGATAGAAGGGAGCTTGGCCACAGTGATGTGCGTTCATGCCCCTGATGGTAAATCTGATGGGTGGCACTTCTTCATCCAACTCAGAGAATTGATCCACTGCTGGATTGTCTTTACAACTTGGTGGTGTTTACAGTCTATAACAAGTTCTTGGCAATATCAAGTCAGAGGAACTTAAAGACGCTGCACTGCGTCTCTGATGATCTTGTGTTGCTGACATTGAGGCAGAAGTTGTTGTCCTGTCCATTCCATTTTCATTTCCTGCCTTCTATAGACTGATGTATCGTCATGGTTATCAACTCTACAACCTTTGTGTCATCACAGCTGATGATGCAGTCTGTGTTTTGTACAGCCACAAAGCCCTGGGTTCCACATTGAGTACATTCGAGGCCTTTCTGAAGATGAGTGGAAGGTGCAGCTGCCAATCCCCACAACCTGACGTCTCCCCATCCAAAATCCAATATGCAATTTCACAGCATGTTGTCCGAAACAGGTGCATTGAGGTGACACGTTTGCAAGGAACCAAAGTGTCAAATGCTGAACCAGGTGTGTTGGGGCTGTATGCGCAGTAACTTGCCAATTTTTGTATCAATCTCGTTGTTTCAATGGCGTCGTAAGATCATTTGGGACATCAATCAGGGCCCTGTTTGTAAGTGAGAACTGCATAGTGGCCTTATGTTGGTTCTAAAAGCCACGCGGGCTGAAGAAATAGCAAAATTATCGATTGTAGCTAGGCAATGTTGGCTGGAACAAATCGAATGTATACATTAAATAGGAATTAGCTGTCTAGTTACACTCAACCTGCAGAAACAACTACACATCCCCAGCCTAGATGTCCATTGTGAAGCAACGGAGAAGCGTTATTGAGTGACCGGTGGTGGTCTTACTATGTCCTTTACCATAATTGAACTTGTGACACACTGTAAATATTATAATTAACACTGCGTTCGGCTGTTCCCCACCGACATTTTCGCTTGCACTTTTCCCCTGCCAAACGGGGTTCTGACTAACACAAGCATCAATGCAATCACAAAGAAAAGCATTTTTTTGCACATTCATAAGGATATAGGAGCCAATTTGAGTATGTCCTTTTGGAGTAATTGGGAGGACAGCACACACTCTTAACGGCACTGTCACGAGTGAAGATGATTGGATGATTAGTTGGGTAATTGGTTTAGCTTATTGCACACACCAGGTGGGGGTTTTGTAATTCGGTTGGTATTTAAGTTGAGCGTTTGCTGTTCACATTGTTGGTTATTGTTTTTATGCCAAGTTGATGTCTTGGGTAAGTCTGAGTATTACGTACTGTTTGTCACGATTGCTCAATTTCATTCGTACATGTGGATTTATTGTCACGTTTTTTGTAATTTTATAACAAACTCTTTTAATACGGAAGATACACGCTCTGAGCCTGGTTTTCCTCTACACTACACCTCTGGCTCGTGACAGGCCTGTAATTTAAGTTCACAGAATGCAAATAGCTAGTTGTGATTCTGCGGTGGTCGTGTGCACAGTTCGATGAACAATTAATTAGTTGACTGTTGCAAGTTCTTTATAACTTCTGGATTGTGTGATTCGATTCACGCTCTACACAACATTGATTTCATAAAGGGTTAACACTAACCCGTTAAGAAAGTGCTGTGAAAGGATCTCTAAAGATAAGCTAAGTATGTTGATGTAGTAGTCTACTGCCCAGACAAATGCCCAAAAAGTGGTCAAAGATTGGTGGGAGAATGACAAAAAACTTCAGATTTAATGACAAAGATTTAATAGAATATGACTGCCCCTGGCCGTAGTTACCCAGACATCTCCTCTAGCCTAGCTTAGTCTGTTCTTTCCTTAAGGTACTGCGGCACTCAGAACTGCAGCGCCTGACACTTCCCCTGACATGACATGCCCAGGTGCTTGGTAACATTGATGAACAAAATTGTCCTCCCCTGAGAGGCAGCTGTCTGAACACCTGTCGACATGACATGAAAGGTGTTCATCAACCCGGGCGGGGCAGGGAGAGAAGAGCCTTGACTTCTGCACCACACCCCTTCAGTTAAAAATACCAGTCTGCAGTTCAGCTATGCTCAATATTGTATGTGATGCCTGGTTTTCCAGAGGAAGGGCTTGCAGCTCAATGCGCCATCAAAGCGATCGAGGGACTGCGCATCAGAGATTTGTTTTCAACTTCTCCATGTTAACTCGACTGATCACATGCTCCGTTGACCGAGTGAAATAATACTATATATATATATATATATAATAAGGATATTATAGGTACATACGGTACATGTGAGTGCACCTATTGGAGTCCAACTTGTCATTGACAATATAATATGCACCAGCTAGCTATGTATATTCACCAGTTATGAATCTATATACACACCACAATATACAACAGTACGTGTGTATATATATATATATATATATATATATATATATATATATACACACTGATAAGCACTCTGACCGGTCTGTGGCAGCGTTCAGCATGTTGACTAAGAGAACTGATTGTTCAACTACTTTTCTAATACAAACAGACCTTGACCTTTGCTCTTGTTAGGAGATCCATGTTATTCACTTAACCTGTGAGTGGTCGTAATGTTTTTGGGTCATCAGTGTTTATCTGCGAAAACCTGCGACAATCTCATGTGACAGTCGTCTCTTCTTGGTGTCTATAAAAGCTTGCTCACACAAGTAGCCTTATTAGTGACAGGGACAAATATGTGAATGCGTTTTCTAATGGTTTTGGCAAATATTTAATTGAATTTCTTTTAAGACTCCATCGCTGTTTGGAAAGACTCTCAGTGACAGCCGAGTTGCTTCTGTTTCCAGAATTGTTTGATAATCATCACTGATGTTCTCCCTGAACTCTCTACTACATTTCTGATGGACCTCCATCAACCTAGAGCAATATTGCCTTCAGACTGAAATGTTCAATTACAAGTCTGTCCTTGAGAATTATTATTGACTCAGTGTTTTGTACATTGAAATATGTGTGTTGCATTCAGGCAGTACGAGTTAGTCAGAGGTGAGATCTGGAGGAAGGCGTTGTTGCATTTTATCCATATGATGCAAACTATGAACTACAAACCAGTAGAAATACATATAAAAGTTGAGCTCCCACAACCGGAGACTATGGTTAAGGTTCAGTTATTAAACCCAGCCGTATCCACAGACTCGGATGTCTGTGGAACCAGAGACGGCCTAAAGGCACACCCAGTGCTAATGCCTGGTAAACAGTCTGTGGTATCAGGGGACAATGGTGTTAAGGTAACGAGACGAAAATGAGTGCTCCTCATCTGACAAGCAGTTTGGCACCTTTGGAGAACGGGTCTCCAAGTAGAAGGAGATGTTCACACAGTAGGGTGAGATTTTGCAGAGGACCGACCGGGTTTGTCAGTGGGGCTGCCACATTGAGGACCCACTGAAATGAGTGGGCTGAGACAGTGGAATGGAGACAGTGTCAGTGGGGCTGCCACATTGAGGACCCACTGAAATGAGTGGGCTGAGACAGTGGAATGGAGACAGTGCGAGTGGGGCTGCCACATTGAGGACCCACTGAAATGAGTGGGCTGAGACAGTGGAATGGAGACAGTGCGAGTGGGGCTGCCACATTGAGGACCCACTGAAATGAGTGGGCTGAGACAGTGGAATGGAGACAGTGCGAGTGGGGCTGCCACATTGAGGACCCACTGAAATGAGTGGGCTGAGGCAGTGGTGGATTCTCAGGTTGTTTTATGTGTGTGCTGGTGTATTAAAACCATGAAGACCGGCCTCACCCAGACAGCCGGGGATTTATTGTCTTTGCGGGCATTTTCTTCACCTTGACAGATGCTGAGAGAGAGATGAAGAGAAATGGTGGGGAGGGTGGAGGAGTGAGGGAGGGAGAGAGCGAAGTTTGGAGAAGAGGTTTCTAACTAACTGCTGAGAGAGTTCATCAAATAAGCAAGCACATTTCCTGAATCAGCAATTGAGTAAATGCTCCCGGGATGGTAGAGGAAAAATAAACACACCAACAGACACGCACAGCTACTTAGTCGCACACATATGCACAGGTTTTACATATCAGATTTTCTGAAACATATTCAATTCAAACACTCTACGTTAGACCTGAGATTATCAAAACCACAGACACGGACATTATAATTGACAGAGTGGGCTTAAAGGTGATGATGTGGTGGCTCTCACCTGGTATATAGAACCAGACAGGGGCTTAAAGGGGATGATGTGGTGGCTCTCACCTGGTATATAGAACCAGAAAGGGGCTTAAAGGTGATGATGTGGTGGCTCTCACCTGGTATATAGAACCAGACAGGGGCTTAAAGGTGATGATGTGGTGGCTCTCACCTGGTATATAGAACCAGAAAGGGGCTTAAAGGTGATGATGTGGTGGCTCTCACCTGGTATATAGAACCAGACAGGGGCTTAAAGGTGATGATGTGGTGGGTCACACCTGGTATATAGAACCAGACAGGGGCTTAAAGGTGATGATGTGGTGCTACTGGGTCACACCTGGTATATAGAACCAGACAGGGGCTTAAAGGTGATGATGTGGTGGCTCTGGCTCTCACCTGGTCTGTAGAACCAGACGGAGTCTTTAGTGTGATGTGCTGTGTTTTGGTCTCACCTGGTCTGTAGAACCAGACGGAGTCTTTAGTGTGCTGTGTTTTGGTCTCACCTGGTCTGTAGAACCAGACGGAGTCTTTAGTGTGATGTGCTGTGTTTTGGTCTCACCTGGTCTGTAGAACCAGACGGAGTCTTTAGTGTGATGTGCTGTGTTTTGTGTCTTTAGTGTGATGTGCTGTTTTGGTCTCACCTGGTCTAGAACCAGACGGAGTCTTTAGTGTGAACCTGGTCCAGACCAGACGGAGTCTTTAGTGTGATGTGCTGTGTTTTGGTCTCACCTGGTCTGTAGAACCAGACGGAGTCTTTAGTGTGATGTGCTGTGTTTTGGTCTCACCTGGTCAGACCGGACGGAGTCTTTAGTGTGATGTGCTGTGTTTTGGTCTCACCTGGTCTGTAGAACCAGACGGAGTCTTTAGTGTGATGTGCTGTGTTTTGGTCTCACCTGGTCTGTAGAACCAGACGGAGTCTTTAGTGTGATGTGCTGTGTTTTGGTCTCACCTGGTCTGTAGAACCAGACGGAGTCTTTAGTGTGATGTGCTGTGTTTTGGTCTCACCTGAGTCTTTAGTGTGATGTGCTGTGTTTTGGTCTCACCTGGTCAGACGGAGTCTTTAGTGTGATGTGCTGTGTTTTGGTCTCACCTGGTCTGTAGAACCAGACGGAGTCTTTAGTGTGATGTGCTGTGTTTTGGTCTCACCTGGTCTGTAGAACCAGACGGAGTCTTTAGTGTGATGTGCTGTGTTTTGGTCTCACCTGGTCTGTAGAACCAGACGGAGTCTTTAGTGTGATGTGCTGTGTTTTGGTCTCACCTGGTCTGTAGAACCAGACGGAGTCTTTAGTGTGATGTGCTGTGTTTTGGTCTCACCTGGTCTGTAGAACCAGACGCAGTCTTTAGTGTGATGTGCTGTGTTTTGGTCTCACCTGGTCTGTAGAACCAGACGGAGTCTTTAGTGTGATGTGCTGTGTTTTGGTCTCACCTGGTCTGTAGAACCAGACGGAGTCTTTAGTGTGATGTGCTGGGTCTAGTCCAGTTCATTTATCCAGGAGGAACAATCATTGCTGCCTGGCCTGTAACAACTAGTAAGCCTCCACAACTCCGGCCCTGGCAGGTGGTCAGACGAGTCTAATGGTAGAGAACCAAGACTCCAGTGGCACATCAAACCAGGCTGCACACACCTGCTGCCCCCAAGGGCACACTGCTGAGGGGGGGAAGGGGTGCAGGAGAGGCAGATCTGAGGGGAATGTAGATAGTACTTTATACCTACCGTATATATCATGTCACTTGTAGCAGCTGGCTGTCATAGGTAACGAATGACTGTGTTATTTCACCATAGCCATTAAAAGCATTGTAAATGTTATTCATAAGATACGGTCAAACCGTTAATACATTAGATGTGGTCAAATAGTTTATACATTAGAATCTGTCAAGCTGTTTATTAATTAAATGTGGTTAAACTGTTCATTAATTAGATACTGTCATTCTGTTTATTAATTAGATGCGGTCAAACTGTTTATTAATTAGATGTGGTCAAACTGTTTATACGTTAGAATCTGTCAAACTGTTTATTAATTAGATGCGGTCAAACTGTTTATTAATTAAATGTGGTTAAACTGTTCATTAATTAAATGCGTTCAAACTGTTTATTAATTAGATACAGTTAAACTTATTTATTAATTAGATGTGGTCAAACCGTTTATACATTAGATGTGGTCAAACTGTTTTACATTAGAATCAGTCAAACTGTTTATTAATTAGACAGTCAAACTAATTTACATTAGATACAGTTGAACTGTTTTTCATTTAGATATGGTCAAACTGTTTTACATTAGGTACGGTCAAACTGTTACATAATTAGATACGGTCCAACTCTTTTGTAATTAGAAACAGTCAAACTGTTTTACATTAAATACATTAAAAACTGTTAACTAAAAACTCTTTATACATTATACACGGTCCAACCATTTATACATTAGATGTGGTAAAACTGTTTATATATTTCATATGGTCAAACATGTATACATTAGATGTGATGAAACTGTTTACATTTCATATGGTCAAACATTTATACATTAAATGCGGTCAAAACATTTAAACATCATGTACGGTCAAAGCATAATACATTATATACAGTCAAACCATTTATACAATAGATACGGTCACACCTTTGTTTATTTTCGATGCGGTCAAACGGTTTATTCTAATTTGGTTTGTTTGCACTGCTATTGCTGAAGTCAGGTTGAAGAAAAATAAACGGTATAATATTAATCAATTCCACTCCACAGTCAGACCACTTAGGCCACTCTTCGCCTTCGCCTCACTTTCTTGGTAATAGACCTTTATCTCATAGCGAGCCCACAATTGAAAGCACGACTACATTTATAACTAGTCCCAGTGGGTCTTAGCTTATCTGTCGTCTCTCCCATTAGGTTCTCGTTACGGCCGGCGCTGTGTAGCGAAGGACTGATCATTAGCACAGATCATGGTTCCGCAGACAGAAGTTGGGCAGGCATTAGATATGTTGTCTGGTGAGATGTGCTGTACCGGGTCTCGGCAGAGCGTACCGCTAAAGAACGTCACTAATGAGATCTGACAGATCCCGGGTGTGGGAGACTGTGATCGTGGCATAACTGACACAGGCACGCCAGCCAGCCTCCAGACGTCCTAATACAAACTCAGCGCTGCACATATTTCCACAGGCATCTGCATATGGTCATTCAAACTGAGTTACTATAAACACACGTCGGCAGTTGCCTAGAATAGCCGCGTAGGCACGACTCTAAAAAGAAAAATAGATCTCGTCGCTTCCCGAGAATCTGAATTTCGTCCGCCGTGTTTACACAGTGGTGTTGGAGCCCGGCGAGGAGCAGATCGCTGTAGACAGAGGAGCAGAGGAGCGTGGGAGCATGGGGAGGACAGCGTTAATGCCATCATGCCATGACACCATTCTCTCTCTCAGAAACACAGGAACCGGGATGAGGACGGCGGATCAACAGATGGCAGCTCAGCTCAGCTCTGCAGGAGAGACTGCCCTCATCCACGGTGCCTCCCTCCTGTGGTCTGTAATTTCTGCCCCCCGGCCGGGTCTCCCCAGCATCCAGCCCCGTACCAGACATCGTGACTCAGCCTCCTGGTGGAGTCCTGTGGACAGGTGCCATGAACGTAGGGCGGGCGGGTGGGGTGGGGGTGGGGGTTGTATGGAATGGAAACAGTGTTTGTGTGAGAATCCACCCGGGTGCAGCACGACACGCAGGAATCGTCCTCACACTCTCTGAACGCGTGCCCCGAACTCCGCATGACTGCACACACACTGTCATCGCTAACAGACACGAGGCCTGGCCTCTCCTCTCTTATTGGTTCTCTGGGGATTGTTTCAAATATAAAATGCCTAAAAGGTTTAGGTGTGAGAATGTGATCACGGCGCATAATCGATCACGTTGATACTGTCTGCTAAATGCACAACTAGACCTTAATCTGCGGGAATTTGACATAAACCTTTATTTTATTTGTGTTGGTTTTAGTACCTGCACGTGTTTCTGTATTTGTCTGTATCTGTGTTGGTCTGTAATTGTGTCTGTCTCGTTATTTATCAGTGCTCGTCTGTGTCTGAATCTTTCTTTTTTTGAAAGGGACTTATGTCTGTGTTTGTTGGTGACTATTTGTGTGTGTCTGTGGTTGTTTGTGTGTGTCTGTGGTTGTTTGTGTGTGTCTGTGGTTGTTTGTGTGTGTCTGTGGTTGTTTGTGTGTGTCTGTGGTTGTTTGTGTGTGTCTGTGGTTGTTTGTGTGTGTGTTGTTTGTGTGTGTCTGTGGTTGTTTGTGTGTGTGTCTGTGGTGTGTCTGTGTTGTTTGTGTGTGTCTGTGGTTGTTTTGTGTGTCTGTTTGTTGTGTGTCTGTGGTTGTTTGTGACTGTTTGTTTGTGTGTCTGTGGTTGTTGTGTGTGTCTGTGGTTGTTTGTGTGTGTCTGTGGTTGTTTGTGTGTGTCTGTGGTTGTTTGTGTCTATTTGTGTGTGTCTGTGGTTGTTTGTGTGTGTCTGTGGTTGTTTGTGACTATTTGTGTGTGTCTGTGGTTGTTTGTGTGTGTCTGTGGTTGTTTGTGACTATTTGTGTGTGTGTCTATGTTTGTACTTTGTATTATGTTTGTATTACTGTCTGTATTTGTGTCTGTATTTGTTTGTGTTTGTATCTGTCAATGAGTGTATCTGTCTCTGTTTGAGTCTATATTTGTAGGTGCGTCTGCCTGTGTCTGTATCTGTGTCAGTATTTGTAGGTGAATCTGTGTCCGTCTATGTTTGTGTCTGTGTCTGTGTCTACATGTGTCTGTGTCTACATGTGTCTGTGTCTACATGTGTCTGTGTCTACATGTGTCTGTGTCTGTTCTGCAGTAGTCTCAGTCAAAGAGATTGTGTGTGTGTGTGTGTGTGTGTGTGTGTGTGTGTGGAACGCAGCCTGTGCATTAATGACCGTCTGGACAGTCAGGCTACACCTGCTCTAGGGAAGGACGGAGCAGGGGGAGGAGAAGAGGGTGGACCGGGAACCCTGGCAAGGGAGGGGTGACGGGGTGAATTGACAGGTTCGAGAAAATGAGGTGCATTAATAATGTGTGCAATCAGGTTCAGTGAGGATAGGAAGAGCAGATCAGACTGGAACAGGAAGAGCAGATCAGACTGGAACAGGAAGAGCAGATCAGACTGGAACAGGAAGAGCAGATCAGACTGGAACAGGAAGAGCAGATCAGACTGGAACAGGAAGAGCAGATCAGACTGGAACTGGAAGAGCAGATCAGACTGGAACAGGAAGAGCAGATCAGACTGGAACAGGAAGAGCAGATCAGACTGGAACAGGAAGAGCAGATCAGACTGGAACAGGAAGAGCAGATCAGACTGGAACTGGAAGAGCAGATCAGACTGGAACAGGAAGAGCAGATCAGACTGGAACAGGAAGAGCAGATCAGACTGGAACTGGAAGAGCAGATCAGACTGGAACTGGAAGAGCAGATCAGACTGGAACAGGAAGAGCAGATCAGACTGGAACAGGAAGAGCAGATCAGACTGGAACAGGAAGAGCAGATCAGACTGGAACTGGAAGAGCAGATCAGACTGGAACAGGAAGAGCAGATCAGACTGGAACAGGAAGAGCAGATCAGACTGGAACAGGAAGAGCAGACCAGACTGGAACAGGAAGAGCAGACCAGACTGGAACAGGAAGAGCAGACCAGACTGGAACAGGAAGAGCAGACCAGACTGGAACAGGAAGAGCAGACCAGACTGGAACAGGAAGAGTAGATCAGACTGGAACAGGATTAACTTCATGCATGTCTTCAACGATAAGTGTCTGTCATCCGAGCGACCAACAGATTATTCAAACACACTAGTTGCTGTAGGGGTGAATCTCATGAACTGAAAAAGATATGTACCAGCTGACTGAGTCAGTGTGGAGAATACAGGACGTTTACGAGGTTCACGCAGAAACACAGACAGATCTCTGCTTCTGTTATATCTGCACAATAATGTGGGTTCTGGAAATACTGCACAAAACTTCTCCAATACAAGAACACGTGGAATCTGTGTGTCTTTGGGTCTGTGTGGTGAGTTGCCGGTACATTCTGGGACAACATGAAGAAAGAAAACAGAGAACTGTCGTGCAAAACTAGCCAATTCAGCTGACAGCTCTGCCATATTGTAATTCCCCATTTGACCAGGTGTGCGAGGTTGGGAGTATTCACGCCTCCTGTATCTGTAACAATGAAAAGAGGGTTCTGGTAGAGGAAGGTGTCTGTTTTGTCAGACCGGTTTGGGGTGAGTCATTTTCCCGGACGCCCACCAACCATCTGCATCGCTGTCCTCTCCTCCCTCTCTTCCCTCCCTCTCTTTTCTTGTCCCCACATTACATTGATATTTATCATAAGATAGCTCAATAGGGGTGGGATGAGGCCATACCAGGGGGAGCTGAGGCCATAACAGGGGGAGCTGAGGCCATAACAGGGGGAGCTGAGGCCATAACAGGGGGAGCTGAGGCCATAACAGGGGGAGCTGAGGCCATAACAGGGGAGCTGAGGCCATAACAGGGGGAGCTGAGGCCATAACAGGGGGAGCTGAGGCCATAACAGGGGGAGCTGAGGCCATACCAGGGGGAGCTGAGGCCATAACAGGGGAGCTGAGGCCATAACAGGGGAGCTGAGGCCATAACGAGGGGAGCTGAGGCCATACGAGGGGGAGCTGAGGCCATAACAGGGGGAGCTGAGGCCATAACAGGGGGAGCTGAGGCCATAACAGGGGAGCTGAGGCCATAACAGGGGGAGCTGAGGCCATAACAGGGGGGGAGCTGAGGCCATAACAGGGGAGCTGAGGGGGGAGCTGAGGCCATAACAGAGCTGAGGGGGAGCTGAGGCCATAACAGGGGGAGGGGAGGGGCTGAGGCCATAACAGGGGGAGCTGAGGCCATAACAGGGGAGCTGAGGCCATAACAGGGGAGCTGAGGCCATAACAGGGGAGCTGAGGGGGAGCTGAGGCCATAACAGGGGGGAGCTGAGGCCATAACAGGGGGAGCTGAGGCCATAACAGGGGGAGCTGAGGCCATAACAGGGGGAGCTGAGGCCATAACAGGGGGAGCTGA
Organism: Dallia pectoralis; assembly: GCA_029465975.1. Taxonomy (NCBI): domain Eukaryota; kingdom Metazoa; phylum Chordata; class Actinopteri; order Esociformes; family Umbridae; genus Dallia; species Dallia pectoralis. The sequence goes on along the minus strand of CM055745.1, from coordinate 2,460,925 downwards.
GGCCATACCAGGGGGAGCTGAGGCCATACCAGGGGGAGCTGAGGCCATAACAGGGGGAGCTGAGGCCATAACAGGGGAGCTGAGGCCATAACAGGAGGAGCTGAGGCCATAACAGGGGGAGCTGAGGCCATAACAGGGGGAGCTGAGGCCATAACAGGGGGAGCTGAGGCCATAACAGGGAGGTGCTGAGGCCATACCAGGGGGAGCTGAGGCCATACCAGGGGGAGGTGAGGCCATAACGGGAGGTGCTGAGGCCATAACAGGGGGAGCTGAGGCCATAACGGGAGGTGCTGAGGCCATAACAGGGGGTGCTGAGGCCCTAACAGGGGGTGCTGAGGCCATAACAGGGGTGCTGAGGCCATAACAGGGGGTGCTGAGGCCCTAACAGGGGGTGCTGAGGCCATAACAGGGGGAGCTGAGGCCATAACAGGGGGAGCTGAGGCCATACCAGGGGGAGCTGAGGCCATACCAGGGGGAGCTGAGGCCATACCAGGGGGAGCTGAGGCCATACCAGGGGGAGCTGAGGCCATAACAGGGGGAGCTGAGGCCATAACAGGGGAGCTGAGGCCATACCAGGGGGAGCTGAGGCCATACCAGGGGGAGCTGAGGCCATAACAGGGGGAGCTGAGGCCATAACAGGGGGAGCTGAGGCCATAACAGGGGGAGCTGAGGCCATAACAGGGGGAGCTGAGGCCATAACAGGGGGAGCTGAGGCCATAACAGGGGGAGCTGAGGCCATAACAGGGGGAGCTGAGGCCATACCAGGGGAGCTGAGGCAGGGAGGTGCTGAGGCCATAACAGGGGAGCTGAGGCCATACCAGGGGAGCTGAGGCCATAACGGGAGGTGCTGAGGCCATACCAGGGGGAGCTGAGGCCATAACAGGGGGAGCTGAGGCCATACCAGGGGGAGCTGAGGCCATAACAGGGGAGCTGAGGCCATACCAGGGGGAGCTGAGGCCATACCAGGGGGAGCTGAGGCCATACCAGGGGGAGCTGAGGCCATAACGGGAGGTGCTGAGGCCATAACAGGGGGAGCTGAGGCCATAACAGGGGGAGGTGCTGAGGCCATAACAGGGGGAGCTGAGGCCATAACGGGAGGTGCTGAGGCCATAACAGGGGGTGCTGAGGCCCTAACAGGGGGAGCTGAGGCCATAACAGGGGGAGCTGAGGCCATAACAGGGGGAGCTGAGGCCATACCAGGGGGAGCTGAGGCCATAACGGGAGGTGCTGAGGCCATAACAGGGGGAGCTGAGGCCATAACAGGGGGAGCTGAGGCCATACCAGGGGGAGCTGAGGCCATACCAGGGGAGCTGAGGCCATAACAGGGGGAGCTGAGGCCATAACAGGGGAGCTGAGGCCATAACAGGGGGAGCTGAGGCCATAACAGGGGGAGCTGAGGCCATAACAGGGGGAGCTGAGGCCATAACAGGGGAGCTGAGGCCATAACAGGGGAGCTGAGGCCATAACGGGAGGTGCTGAGGCCATAACAGGGGGAGCTGAGGCCATAACGGGAGGTGCTGAGGCCATAACGGGAGGTGCTGAGGCCATAACGGGAGGTGCTGAGGCCATAACAGGGGGAGCTGAGGCCATAACAGGGGGAGCTGAGGCCATACCAGGGGAGCTGAGGCCATACCAGGGGAGCTGAGGCCATAACGGGAGGTGCTGAGGCCATAACAGGGGGAGCTGAGGCCATAACAGGGGGAGCTGAGGCCACAACAGGCACCATATTTCCCATGGCACTGTCTTCTACACCCGTGTTACATATTCACCACAGCCTATCAGCCAATACGTCCATTCAAACCCGGATACACGAATGCAGCTCTAAAATGAGACGACATTCCAGTGTTGGGTTGAATAATCAAAGAATCAGTGGAATGACTCCGGTCTCCCGGTGTTCATGTATTCAGTAACTGTGAGAGCACACACTCTCTCCGTATATCATTATCGTCTGAATAAATCACATTATTTGTGTAATGGAATGTAAATGCAATAATGACCAGGGATCAGTTGTTCCCTGACCTCTATTCCCCGGAGCTCCGCAGTCGCATAAATGGAAATGTTTCAATGTAAATGCAATATGCCGGGTGATTGGCTGATTGATTACTGATTCTCTTTGTGACCCGCCCACCTGTACCGGGGCTTGTCCAGTAGTTAGAAACCTGCTATTCCTATGGTTACCGGGGAGTAGCTGGGCTGTCATTGTCCACAGACAGGAACGCAGGTAGAGCTGGGTTATGTTTTCATGTACCCGGTATGAAGTGGGTGTGTACGTATGTATGTTTGGATGGTACTGTAATTGATCTAGCTAGATGAATCTCCACCCAAGCTGGCAACACTAGACACAAGAGTCCCCTACACACACACACACACACACACACACAGACACGTGCAGGCACTGACCATTTAACGTGAAACAATGGTACATAAAAGCACACACACATCATATAAGTCTAGATAAGAAAACAAGGAAACAGCGAGGTCAGGAGTGAGGGATGAGACATCTCGTTCATCCAGTCAGGGGATCCTTTTTGGGGAGGACGTTACAGAGCACTGGGTCAGCCTTTTCTTTTAATCCAATCACCTCATACCGTCTATACTGTCTGCTGTATTGTCAACATGATGTCTCTGTCTCTAGTAATTGATGTAATTAATTTGATGTTTGTTTATAATCCCTGTTTAAGGATGGTTAGTGTGGGTTATTTAGTGTTAGTTACAACATGGTCAGATGTACATTAGGATTGGGTATTAGGGTCAGATGTACATTAGGATTGGGTATTAGGGTCAGATTTACATTAGGATTGGGTATTAGGGTCAGATGTACATTAGGATTGGGTATTAGGGTCAGATTTACATTAGGATTGGGTATTAGGGTCAGATGTACATTAGGATTGGGTATTAGGGTCAGATTTACATTAGGATTGGGTATTAGGGTCAGATTTACATTAGGATTGGGTATTAGGGTCAGATGTACATTAGGATTGGGTATTAGGGTCAGATGTACATTAGGATTGGGTATTAGGGTCAGATGTACATTAGGATTGGGTATTAGGGTCAGATTTACATTAGGATTGGGTATTAGGGTCAGATGTACATTAGGATTGGGTATTAGGGTCAGATGTACATTAGGATTGGGTATTAGGGTCAGATTTACATTAGGATTGGGTATTAGGGTCAGATTTACATTAGGATTAGCTATTGTGGTCAAGTCTACATTAGGATTAATAATTATTGTCAGGTTTAGGATTAAGTATTAGGGTCAGATGTACATTAGGATTGGGTATTAGGGTCAGATTTACATTAGGATTGGGTATTAGGGTCAGATTTACATTAGGATTGGGTATTAGGGTCAGATGTACATTAGGATTGGGTATTAGGGTCAGATGTACATTAGGATTGGGTATTAGGGTCAGATGTACATTAGGATTGGGTATTAGGGTCAGATTTACATTAGGATTGGGTATTAGGGTCAGATTTACATTAGGATTGGGTATTAGGGTCAGATGTACATTAGGATTGGGTATTAGGGTCAGATTTACATTAGGATTGGGTATTAGGGTCAGATGTACATTAGGATTGGGTATTAGGGTCAGATGTACATTAGGATTGGGTATTAGGGTCAGATTTACATTAGGATTGGGTATTAGGGTCAGATTTACATTAGGATTGGGTATTAGGGTCAGATGTACATTAGGATTGGGTATTAGGGTCAGATGTACATTAGGATTGGGTATTAGGGTCAGATGTACATTAGGATTGGGTATTAGGGTCAGATTTACATTAGGATTGGGTATTAGGGTCAGATGTACATTAGGATTGGGTATTAGGGTCAGATTTACATTAGGATTGGGTATTAGGGTCAGATTTACATTAATATTGGGTATTAGGGTCAGATGTACATTAGGATTGGGTATTAGGGTCAGATTTACATTAGGATTGGGTATTAGGGTCAGATGTACATTAGGATTGGGTATTAGGGTCAGATGTACATTAGGATTGGGTATTAGGGTCAGATTTACATTAGGATTGGGTATTAGGGTCAGATTTACATTAGGATTGGGTATTAGGGTCAGATTTACATTAGGATTGGGTATTAGGGTCAGATGTACATTAGGATTGGGTATTAGGGTCAGATTTACATTAGGATTGGGTATTAGGGTCAGATTTACATTAGGATTGGGTATTAGGGTCAGATGTACATTAGGATTGGGTATTAGGGTCAGATTTACATTAGGATTGGGTATTAGGGTCAGATTTACATTAGGATTGGGTATTAGGGTCAGATTTACATTAGGATTGGGTATTAGGGTCAGATTTACATTAGGATTAGCTATTGTGGTCAAGTCTACATTGGGATTAATAATTATTGTCAGGTTTAGGATTAAGTATTATGGTCAGATTTACATTAGAATTCGGTGTTTATTCCAAATGGTAAATGTGGTTAATGACCTATTGGTTACGGAGGTCCAGTAACCTAAATGTGTATAATATGTCCCCTTGCCCCTTATCAAGACGCCTAAAAATATTCGTTTTGTGGACACAGGCGTCTGCCAAATGACAACAACTTGTAAACGTGTCAAATCATAAAAGAAAAAGGTGTCCAGAGACATTTAAATGTAGAACCTTAAGAGGTACGATCCATGTAGAATTCCTCAGCGTAAATCCCAAGCCAACTGCCAGTCTATTTAAATGTGTGAGGGTGTGCCGGCGTAGAAAAGAGATGATGTAGGGATCATGCATGAACGTGTGATGTTTGAAACTGAGCTCTTCAGGGGAAGCTAATTGTAACGTTCAGGTCATTTGTAAGAAAGCCTCCAATTAAAGGAATCATAGAGTGCCTTCCTGCTCCTCCCTCGTACGTGGCACTCATTTGATCAGCTGTGTGTCATCTTTTCTCACATTTTTTCATTACTTTTTATCCCTTCCATCAGGAAGTCAGAAATAATGATCCTTTTGGAACACATTGAAGTAACACGGGCAACAGCTTCGTTTGAAGATGAAGAAACGTCTGTTGAAGATCAGAAGCAGTGTTTCAACAGGAGGGTTCTGCCTGCTGGGAGCGTTTCCATTTTGAGTAGTGTGTTTAAAATATCACACAATAACAGTGGAGCTAAGTAGCCAAACACATGGGTGTGTCTGAGTGTGTCTGAGTGTGTGTGAGTGTGGGTGAGTTTGTGTGTGTGTGTGACTCCTATGTAATAGTTAGTTTAAGATTTAGGACATTACAACAAGTCTTTAATATTTTACCAAGACATCACCTCTCTCTTTCCCTTCTTCCTTAATTACCTTCTCTCGCATTTATTCATCCCTCCATTTAACCCTTCCCCTCCCTCCATTTAACCCTGCCCCTCCCTCCATTTAACCCTGCCTCTATTTAACCCTGCCCCTCCTTCCATTTAACCCTGCCCCTCCCTCCATTTAACTCTGCCCCCCTTTCCCCTATTTAACCCTGTGTTCTTCAAAACACAGTGTTGTGGAAGCTCAGTGCTCTTCTCTTTTCGTTAGTAACTGGCTTGGAGGGTCACCGTGCTTTGCAATGCCTCGGAGCAGAACAGGGGAAATTAAATCAGTTGGAGGGCCGGTTTGCGACAGGAGTACGGCCAAGTCAGGGTGTGTGTGTGTGTGCTCCCTACAGACTCCAGCTTGCTAGGCCAAGCCTATTGGGATTGTGATACAGTGGGATACAGTGGGTGGTTTGGGATACAGTGGGTGGTTTGGGATACAGCGGGTGGTTTGGGATACAGCGGGTGGTTTGGGATACAGTGGGTGGTTTGGGATACAGTGGGTGGTTTGGGATACAGTGGGTGGTTTGGGACACAGTGGGTGGTTTGGGATACAGTGGGTGGTTTGGGATACAGTGGGTGGTTTGGGATACAGTGGGTGGTTTGGGATACAGTGGGTGGTTTGGGATACAGCGGGTGGTTTGGGATACAGCGGGTGGTTTGGGATACAGCGGGTGGTTTGGGATACAGTGGGTGGTTTGGGACACAGTGGGTGGTTTGGGATACAGTGGGTGGTTTGGGATACAGTGGGTGGTTTGGGACACAGTGGGTGGTTTGGGACACAGTGGGTGGTTTGGGATACAGTGGGTGGTTTGGGACACAGTGGGTGGTTTGGGATACAGTGGGTGGTTTGGGACACAGTGGGTGGTTTGGGATACAGTGGGTGGTTTGGGATACAGTTTGGGATACAGTTTGTGGTTTGGGATACAGTGGGTGGTTTGGGATACAGTGGGTGGTTTGGGATACAGTGGGTGGTTTGGGATACAGTTTGTGGTTTGGGATACAGTGGGTGGTTTGGGATACAGTGGGTGGTTTGGGATACAGTGGGTGGTTTGGGATACAGTGGGTGGTTTGGGATACAGTTTGTGGTTTGGGATACAGTGGGTGGTTTGGGATACAGTGGGTGGTTTGGGATACAGTGGGTGGTTTGGGATACAGTGGGTGGTTTGGGATACAGCGGGTGGTTTGGGATACAGTGGGTGGTTTGGGATACAGTGGGTGGTTTGGGACACAGTGGGTGGTTTGGGACACAGTGGGTGGTTTGGGATACAGTTTGTGGTTTGGGACACAGTGGGTGGTTTGGGATACAGTGGGTGGTTTGGGATACAGTGGGTGGTTTGGGATACAGTGGGTGGTTTGGGATACAGTGGGTGGTTTGGGACACAGTGGGTGGTTTGGGATACAGTGGGTGGTTTTGGATACAGCGGGTGGTTTGGGATACAGTGGGTGGTTTGGGATACAGTGGGTGGTTTGGGACACAGTGGGTGGTTTTTTGGGATACAGTTTGTGGTTTGGGATACAGTGGGTGGTTTGGGATACAGCGGGTGGTTTGGGATACAGTGGGTGGTTTGGGACACAGTGGGTGGTTTGGGATACAGTTTGTGGTTTGGGATACAGTGGGTGGTTTGGGATACAGTGGGTGGTTTGGGATACAGTGGGTGGTTTGGGACACAGTGGGTGGTTTGGGATACAGCGGGTGGTTTGGGATACAGCGGGTGGTTTGGGATACAGCGGGTGGTTTGGGATACAGTGGGTGGTTTGGGACACAGTTTGTGGTTTGGGACACAGTTTGTGGTTTGGGACACAGTGGGTGGTTTGGGATACAGTTTGTGGTTTGGGATACAGTGGGTGGTTTGGGATACAGTGGGTGGTTTGGGATACAGTGGGTGGTTTGGGATACAGTGGGTGGTTTGGGATACAGTGGGTGGTTTGGGACACAGTGGGTGGTTTGGGATACAGTGGGTGGTTTGGGACACAGTGGGTGGTTTGGGATACAGTGGGTGGTTTGGGACACAGTGGGTGGTTTGGGATACAGTGGGTGGTTTGGGATACAGTGGGTGGTTTGGGATACAGTGGGTGGTTTGGGATACAGTGGGTGGTTTGGGATACAGTGGGTGGTTTGGGATACAGTGGGTGGTTTGGGATACAGTTTGTGGTTTGGGATACAGTGGGTGGTTTGGGATACAGTGGGTGGTTTGGGACACAGTGGGTGGTTTGGGACACAGCGGGTGGTTTGGGATACAGCGGGTGGTTTGGGATACAGTGGGTGGTTTGGGATACAGTGGGTGGTTTGGGATACAGTGGGTGGTTTGGGACACAGTGGGTGGTTTGGGATACAGTGGGTGGTTTGGGATACAGTGGGTGGTTTGGGATACAGCGGGTGGTTTGGGATACAGCGGGTGGTTTGGGATACAGTGGGTGGTTTGGGATACAGTGGGTGGCAGAGCTGTAGTACTCGAGACCGGTCTCGGTCTCGAGACCGGTCTCGAGACCACTTTTTTAAGGTCTCGGTCTCGTCTCGGTCTCGGTTACATTTGGACTCGGTCTCGACTCGGTCTCGGACAGTAAGGACTCGTAAATTCTTCCGAGACCAGCCGAGACCAGCATAGAAATTATCGCCCACAATTTTTTCTAGAAAAATATTTTAGTATGACATGTAGAGGCTGTATTTCCATTGGCTGTATTTCGTCCAGAGTCAGACTGTTTTTTTCTGATGTGGCTTATCCCGCCAATGGCTATCTACTTTTGAAGAAAAGCCCACCCCCAGCGTCGCTAGAGCGTGCACCCATTCACGTAAATACTTCAATCTTAAACATATGCTCGATCATGTCTGCACAATCTGCCATTATATTCGTTTTGCCTATATTCAGTACATTGAGCACAAATAAATAATTTGTCCGAAAACACACAGCGGTTAGTAATTAAAATACATACATAATGTTGAAAAGCTACAGCCGACGTCCTTCCATGACTTTTCCTAAATACGTGCATTTTACCTTGTCCCGTTTTCAGAATTGCAAAATCACAAACCGAACAATATATAAAACTACTATTTACATGTTTTTTATACCTAAACTGCCTTCCTGTCGCCAAAATCCCACGCCGCTGGGCGTTGGTACCCTAATTGCGGTACCCAGACACCGATCACACTTCACTGAGCCTATATGGCAATGGTTGAATGGGCGATACACAGACAAATACTACGAGAACACATATAGACAATAGTCTGATTGGCTTGGTTGAACTACAAAAAAAAGAGGTACGTTTATAAAGAAATATGTTTCACTAAATAAACAGAACGAATTCCGCCAAATACATACAGCCCCATTCATGTGTCATGCGCCTATTGCACTCAATAATTAATAACGAATGAACCACAGTGTATTCATATAGCCTACAAGAGACTTCAACAAAATATTGTTTTGTATCGAAATTAAACGAATATAAACAATAATTATTAATAGGCTAACTACAAATGGGCGATAAATGAAATTACTCATGCACACAGAAGGACGTGGGACATACATAAGTCCGGGGGCATACGGCAGAAAGAGCATAAAACTGGAACGGTTATGGTCCGATCTATATGAAACTGAACCCGTTTTGGTCCGATCTTTATTAAACTGGAAGGGTTTTGGTCTGATCTATATGAACACTGTGCGCAGTTCAACCGGGTTAGTTTGCTGCTGTCTCATGTGCACTCGTAACAATAATGAACACTGTGCGTAGTGCAACCGGTTCGTTTGCGTGTCCTGCTCAAGCAGACAAACAACTGAAGCTGCGTGCCTGTGGACGGATAAATAATTATAAATAGATTTGTTTATCGGCCAATCATGCGCAAATCATTTGATTGCAAGTCGCTTGTGATCTAAAATGTGTTAGCATTTACTACATCAACATAGGACCTACAGTTTGATGGATTTTCATTTATTCGATTTTTTGAAATTTTAATATCATATCCTGTGCATTTTAAAATCATGGTTTTATTTTCGTATTTTATGTTTACATAAGACAATAAATAGGCCTAGATACTCTTTTAATAAAATCCATTTAATTCAGGATGACAACACAGTAGATGATCTGATGCTGTTGGTCAAGTGTTTTTTACATTGGTCATTGGACCAAAAACATGTCATATTATTTAGTGTTGATATGACTGGTCTCGGTCTCGGCCCCCTTTGGTATCGGTCTCGTCTCGGTCTCGGCCACCTTCGGTCTCGGTCTCGTCTCGGTCTCGGCCCCCTTCGGTCTTGGTCTCGTCTCGGTCTCGGCCCCTTCGGTCTCGGTCTCGTCTCGGTCTCGCTTTAGGTGGTCTCGAGCACAGCTCTGGTGGGTGGTTTGGGATACAGCGGGTGGTTTGGGATACAGCGGGTGGTTTGGGATACAGTGGGTGGTTTGGGATACAGTGGGTGGTTTGGGATACAGTGGGTGGTTTGGGATACAGTTTGTGGTTTGGGATACAGTGGGTGGTTTGGGACACAGTGGGTGGTTTGGGATACAGTTTGTGGTTTGGGATACAGTTTGTGGTTTGGGATACAGTGGGTGGTTTGGGATACAGTGGGTGGTTTGGGATACAGTGGGTGGTTTGGGATACAGTTTGTGGTTTGGGATACTGTGGGTGGTTTGGGATACAGTTTGTGGTTTGGGATACAGTGGGTGGTTTGGGATACAGTTTGTGGTTTGGGATACAGTGGGTGGTTTGGGACACAGTGGGTGGTTTGGGATACAGTTTGTGGTTTGGGATACAGTTTGTGGTTTGGGACACAGTGGGTGGTTTGGGACACAGTGGGTGGTTTAGGATACCAAAACTTTAAAACACACATATATAGCAAATTATGTTGATAATTTCCTAACATGACGAGGTCTTGCTAGATTAGCTGTGAACGATCACCTCTCAAAGTGAACATGTTGGATTCAGGAGAAAACTACAGGATGATTAAAGGCCTGAGTGACTTTGACAAGGGCCAAATTGCTATTGCCAGACAACTGGGTCAGAGAATCTCTCAAATAGAGCGCTCCCATTCTGCAGTGGTGAGTAAATACTAACAGTGGTCTGAGTCGAGAAAGTGTTAATGATGGTTACAGAGGGGATGTGTCACGACACACAGAGTGCGTCACATCCTGCAGTGTATTGGACTGTGCAACCTCAGACAAGTCAATAGGCAGATTGACAATAGTTAGCTGTGTCTCTGTGGAAAGCATCTACGATGGGCTATCGTTTGGAGGGCTGTCATTTATAGGGCTATCGTTTATAGGGCTATCATTTAGAGGGCTATCATTTAGAGGGCTATCGTTTACAGGACTATCATTTACAGGGCTATCGTTTATAGGGCTATCATTTAGAGGGCTAGCGTTTAGAAGGATATTGTTTAGAGGGCTATCATTTAGAGGGCTATCGTTTACAGGACTATCATTTACAGGGCTATCGTTTAGAGGGCTATCGTTTAGAAGGATATTGTTTAGAAGGAAATATCATTTAGACAGCCTGCTGAAGACAGCAATCCAGATTGAACATTTAACGGTTCAAACAGAGTCTGTATGTTTGCATTGATTGGCCTATCGTTTTAATGAGCAAATGTGTAGATTCCTTTATCTGTCATGTTACAAACTGTTTCAATGTTATGGACATTATCTGCCAATCAATGTTGGCAATTTTATTGAGACGGAAGGACGCTATTCTTTAAATATTTTTAGAAGTTTGTCAAAAGAGAGCTAAAGAGCCTGATTTTTTAGCACCTTGCACTTGTATTGGCTGTGTAGTGTAGGCAGCCAGTTGCTAGTCAGAAAGGCAATAAGTCAAAAGCGTTTTCAGCATCTCTCTTCTTGCCTAACCTTCAGTACCCTTATATCCTGCAGCCGAGGGAGCGTTTTGTGTACAGCATTTGTCTGTGCTGCGAGTTGTAATGCAATAGCCATTTACTATGTTTAATGTAGGACGACAAAGCACAGGATGTACTGAGTAACCATGTAGTTTGGTCGGAATAGAAGGGTCCAGTAAAAAAGCTAAACGGTTTAGATTTCATGATTCTTTTAGTGATTGTATTGAAGGATGCAGAGGAATGAAACAGTGTCTCCATTGATCCTATGCAATAAATGAGTTATTTCCTGTCGCTGGAGTTCTTCATATGAATGAATGAACCGAGACAACAAATGAGTTATTTCCTGTCACTTCGGTTCCTAATATGAACAAATGAACCAACAAAGAAATGATACACAGACACTGTTAATTCTGTGCAGTTTCAGGACAACTACATCTTTCCGTTGAAAAAGTTCAGGAACTAATCACTTCTGAAGGTCAACTTCAACTGTGAGTATCTGTGCAACTGCATGAAACACATTTCGGATTGTTTTCATTTTTCTTATTCAGCAAAAGCAGGCAAATTGACTAAATCATTTTTATTTTAATAATGATTATTAAACAACACTTTTCTACCAACTAAGTGTAACGGATGTGTTTAGCGTACGAAGAAGGAGAACCTCAGCTGATGACTTTTGACCATTTATTCTCTGCAGAAGACAATAACACATTGATTGGCTTCTGACATGTGACTTCCTTTGTCTGCACCTCTGCCCCTCAGCAATACAAAACGGTATTGTCGGGGTTACACATGCACACAAATCACATAATATAACATCTTAAACAGTTTCAGTGGGCAAAATGAAAACAGTATGTAGGTTTGAAGTCTGCACATAATAAAAAGAATATAACATCTAACAAAGAAATGCACATACCTGCAGAAGATAATAATACATTGATTGGCTTCTGACATGTGACTTCCTTTGTCTGCACCTCTGCCCCTAAACATTAGATAATATAATTTATACACTCAATGTGAAACGCTGAACCTCCATTATTTTCCCTACACAGAAGCAACACAAATATGGCGCGAAAAGAAAAGTTCAACAAAAGCACCTTAAACTTCACATTTCGCCATACAACAGTTTCACCATATAACAAAACATATTATTTAATATTGCATTAACCTAGAGGCAAATAAATAGTGAAGGGTCAACATACAATTTTCGAAGAAAAAAAGAATATAACACCGCAGCATTTTACATGCAACTTACCTCAACAATACAAAACGGTATTGTGAGGAAAAAAATTGGCAGCTACGGCAACTTTGAAGGGACACAATAGGTGCAATCGGAAACGACATCTCCACCAGAAACAATAGCATTAAATAAATAAATTAGACTTAATAAGATAAAATTCACAAAATCAACAAACATTAAATAATGATTTAAAATATAATATGACAATAAAATTAAACATAAATTGGAAATTAGGATTAATAAAGTGCATTTTCAACTTCGTTACATAAGGAACTCAAAAGGGCTTTACATTTTAAGGGGGAGATTCACGATAGTACTCAACAGCCTCCCCTGGTGGTGGTTTGTTATGAACGGGTGCCTGCAGCTGTGGTTTCTGCTTTTGCTCCCCAATGTCTTCCTAAGCAGCTTTGAGTGAGGCTATCCCTTCACATTTAAGTGGAGTAATGCTAACGCATAGTGTGTGGAACTAGTGGTGGTGGAGTAATGCTAACATATAGTGTGTGGAACTAGTGGTGGTGGTGTAATACTAACGTATAGTGTGTGGAACTAGTGGTGTTGGTGTAATGCTAACGTATAGTGTGTGGAACTAGTGGTGGTGGTGTAATGCTAACGTATAGTGTGTGGAACTAGTGGTGTTGGTGTAATGCTAACATATAGTGTGTGGAACTAGTGGTGGTGGTGTAATGCTAACATATAGTGTGTGGAACTAGTGGTGGTGGTGTAATGCTAACGTATAGTGTGTGGAACTAGTGGTGGTGGTGTAATGCTAACGTATAGTGTGTGGAACTAGTGGTGGTGGTGTAATGCTAACGTATAGTGTGTGGAACTAGTGGTGGTGGTGTAATGCTAACGTATAGTGTGTGGAACTAGTGGTGGTGGAGTAATGCTAACGTATAGTGTGTGGAACTAGTGGTGTTGGTGTAATGCTAACGTATAGTGTGTGGAACTAGTGGTGTTGGTGTAATGCTAACGTATAGTGTGTGGAACTAGTGGTGGTGGTGTAATGCTAACATATAGTGTGTGGAACTAGTGGTGGTGGTGTAATGCTAACGTATAGTGTGTGGAACTAGTGGTGGTGGTGTAATGCTAACGTATAGTGTGTGGAACTAGTGGTGGTGGTGTAATGCTAACGTATAGTGTGTGGAACTAGTGGTGGTGGTGTAATGCTAACGTATAGTGTGTGGAACTAGTGGTGGTGGTGTAATGCTAACGTATAGTGTGTGGAACTAGTGGTGGTGGAGTAATGCTAACGTATAGTGTGTGGAACTAGTGGTGGTGGTGTAATGCTAACGTATAGTGTGTGGAACTAGTGGTGGTGGTGTAATGCTAACGTATAGTGTGTGGAACTAGTGGTGGTGGAGTAATGCTAACGTATAGTGTGTGGAACTAGTGGTGTTGGTGTAATGCTAACGTATAGTGTGTGGAACTAGTGGTGGTGGTGTAATGCTAACATATAGTGTGTGGAACTAGTGGTGGTGGTGTAATGCTAACGTATAGTGTGTGGAACTAGTGGTGGTGGAGTAATGCTAACGTATAGTGTGTGGAACTAGTGGTGTTGGTGTAATGCTAACGTATAGTGTGTGGAACTAGTGGTGGTGGTGTAATGCTAACATATAGTGTGTGGAACTAGTGGTGGTGGAGTAATGCTAACATATAGTGTGTGGAACTAGTGGTGTTGGTGTAATGCTAACGTATAGTGTGTGGAACTAGTGGTGTTGGTGTAATGCTAACGTATAGTGTGTGGAACTAGTGGTGGTGGTGTAATGCTAACGTATAGTGTGTGGAACTAGTGGTGGTGGTGTAATGCTAACGTATAGTGTGTGGAACTAGTGGTGGTGGTGTAATGCTAACATATAGTGTGTGGAACTAGTGGTGGTGGAGTAATGCTAACATATAGTGTGTGGAACTAGTGGTGGTGGTGTAATGCTAACGTATAGTGTGTGGAACTAGTGGTGGTGGAGTAATGCTAACGTATAGTGTGTGGAACTAGTGGTGGTGGTGTAATGCTAACGTATAGTGTGTGGAACTAGTGGTGGTGGTGTAATGCTAACGTATAGTGTGTGGAACTAGTGGTGTTGGTGTAATGCTAACGTATAGTGTGTGGAACTAGTGGTGGTGGAGTAATGCTAACGTATAGTGTGTGGAACTAGTGGTGTTGGAGTAATGCTAACGTATAGTGTGTGGAACTAGTGGTGGTGGTGTAATGCTAACGTATAGTGTGTGGAACTAGTGGTGGTGGTGTAATGCTAACGTATAGTGTGTGGAACTAGTGGTGTTGGTGTAATGCTAACATATAGTGTGTGGAACTAGTGGTGGTGGTGTAATGCTAACGTATAGTGTGTGGAACTAGTGGTTTTGGTGTAATGCTAACGTATAGTGTGTGGAACTAGTGGTGGTGGTGTAATGCTAACGTATAGTGTGTGGAACTAGTGGTGGTGGAGTAATGCTAACGTATAGTGTGTGGAACTAGTGGTGGTGGTGTAATGCTAACGTATAGTGTGTGGAACTAGTGGTGGTGGTGTAATGCTAACGTATAGTGTGTGGAACTAGTGGTGGTGGTGTAATGCTAACGTATAGTGTGTGGAACTAGTGGTGGTGGTGTAATGCTAACGTATAGTGTGTGGAACTAGTGGTGGTGGTGTAATGCTAACGTATAGTGTGTGGAACTAGTGGTGGTGGTGTAATGCTAACGTATAGTGTGTGGAACTAGTGGTGGTGGTGTAATGCTAACGTATAGTGTGTGGAACTAGTGGTGGTGGTGTAATGCTAACGTATAGTGTGTGGAACTAGTGGTGTTGGTGTAATGCTAACATATAGTGTGTGGAACTAGTGGTGGTGGTGTAATGCTAACGCATAGTGTGTGGAACTAGTGGTGTTGGTGTAATGCTAACATATAGTGTGTGGAACTAGTGGTGGTGGTGTAATGCTAACGTATAGTGTGTGGAACTAGTGGTGGTGGTGTAATGCTAACGTATAGTGTGTGGAACTAGTGGTGTTGGTGTAATGCTAATGTATAGTGTGTGGAACTAGTGGTGTTGGTGTAATGCTAACGTATAGTGTGTGGAACTAGTGGTGGTGGTGTAATGCTAACGTATAATAGTGTCTGTGTGTAAAACTGGTAGTGGTGTGTATAACTGGTACTGGTGTGTATACCTGGTAGCGGTGTGTATACCTGGTAGCGGTGTGTATACCTGGTAGCGGTGTGTATACCTGGTAGCGGTGTGTATAACTGGTAGCGGTGTGTATACCTGGTAGCGGTGTGTATACTGGTAGCGGTGTGTATAACTGGTAGCGGTGTGTATTACTGGTAGCGGTGTGTATTACTGGTAGCGGTGTGTATAACTGGTAGCGGTGTGTATTACTGGTAGCGGTGTGTATAACTGGTAGCGGTGTGTATAACTGGTAGCGGTGTGTATAACTGGTAGCGGTGTGTATAACTGGTGTGTATTACTGGTAGCGGTGTGTATAACTGGTAGCGGTGTGTATAACTGGTAGCGGTGTGTATTACTGGTAGCGGTGTGTATAACTGGTAGCGGTGTGTATTACTGGTAGTGGTGTGTATACCTGGTAGCGGTGTGTATACCTGGTAGCGGTGTGTATTACTGGTAGCGGTGTGTATTACTGGTAGCGGTGTGTATTACTGGTAGCGGTGTGTATTACCTGGTAGCGGTGTGTATACCTGGTAGCGGTGTGTATACCTGGTAGCGGTGTGTATACCTGGTAGCGGTGTGTATAACTGGTAGCGGTGTGTATAACTGGTAGCGGTGTGTATAACTGGTAGCGGTGTGTATTACTGGTACTGGGGTGTATTACTGGTAGCGGTGTGTATTACTGGTAGCGGTGTGTATAACTGGTAGCGGTGTGTATAACTGGTACTGGTGTGTATAACTGGTAGCGGTGTGTATAACTGGTAGCGGTGTGTATAACTGGTAGCGGTGTGTATAACTGGTAGCGGTGTGTATAACTGGTAGCGGTGTGTATAACTGGCAGCGGTGTGTATTACTGGTAGCGGTGTGTATACCTGGTAGCGGTGTGTATACCTGGTAGCGGTGTGTATAACTGGTAGCGGTGTGTATAACTGGTAGCGGTGTGTATAACTGGTAGCGGTGTGTATAACTGGTAGCGGTGTGTATAACTGGTAGCGGTGTGTATAACTGGTACTGGTGTGTATAACTGGTAGCGGTGTGTATAACTGGTAGCGGTGTGTATACCTGGTAGCGGTGTGTATAACTGGTAGCGGTGTGTATAACTGGTAGCGGTGTGTATAACTGGTAGCGGTGTGTATAACTGCTAGCGGTGTGTATAACTGGTAGCGGTGTGTATAACTGGTAGCGGTGTGTATAACTGGTAGCGGTGTGTATAACTGGTAGTGACATGTTTACAGTAGGTAGTGAAGTGTTGAGTTGATGGTGATTTGTAGTGGCTTTTGCAGATCATAGGGGAAATCTAGCCTTCCAACTGGGCCGTGAAGCATCTCCTCGCCGACAGCCGATTGATCTGGCCCTTACGTCCTGCCCTGTTCCTCATTCGTAATTAAAGTCCTTTAACTCCTCTGGCAAGTGGTGCTGGTTTAATTAGCTGGCCTGACGACGTAGCCCTTTGACTGTTGAGCACACGGCGGGGTGTTTTAATAGAGTCATCAGCGACTGACTGGACAGAACAGGACTGATCAATGCCACTGGCTGGTGCTGCGTGATCAGTGGTGGTGGAGTGGGTTTTACATCAAGCCCTCCTTGTCAATGGATCCAGCTGGACTGCCTGTCAATAAGATGTGTTTTTTATAAACACTCCAACTACACCTCTAGAGGTCCCTTCATTCCTCTTCCTCCCCCCCTCTGTATTCATCGCTCTGTCCCTGTTGGGTCCCGTGGCCTTCACCCGCTACCCATCTGCAGTGTAGCAGGGTGGCTGGCCTTCTTGGCTGCTGTCGTTTATTACAGTTAATTAGAGGCAGATTTGGGAGGTTATCGATGTCTGTGCTGCAGTGCAGGCAGGATAATTAGATTGTAGGGAGAAGTCATCTGTTCAGAGGAGGTGTTGTACCTTCATGGTCCTGTCCTCTCAGTATACAGGATACAGGAATAGCCAGGTCAGTAGTCCCGTGTGTGCTGCAGATGGGGAATAGTGTGTGCTGCAGATGGGGAATAGTGTGTGCTGCAGATGGGGAATAGTGTGTGCTGCAGATGGGGAATAGTGTGTACTGCAGATGGGGAATAGTGTGTGCTGCAGATGGGGAATAGTGTGTGCTGCAGATGGGGAATAGTGTGTGCTGTACTGCAGGTAGGGAATAGTGTGTGCTGCAGATGGGGAATAGTGTGTGCTGCAGATGGGGAATAGTGTGTGCTGCAGATGGGGAATAGTGTGTGCTGCAGATGGGGAATAGTGTGTGCTGCAGATGGGGAATAGTGTGTGCTGCATATGGGGAATAGTGTGTACTGCAGGTGGGGAATAGTGTGTGCTGCATATGGGGAATAGTGTGTGCTGTACTGCAGATGGGGATTAGTGTGTGCTGCAGATGGGGAATAGTGTGTGCTGCATATGGGGAATAGTGTGTACTGCAGGTGGGGAATAGTGTGTAATGCATATGGGGAATAGTGTGTGCTGTACTGCAGATGGGGAATAGTGTGTGCTGCAGATGGGGAATAGTGTGTGCTGCAGATGGGGAATAGTGTGTGCTGCAGATGGGGAATAGTGTGTGCTGCAGATGGGGAATAGTGTGTGCTGCAGATGGGGAATAGTGTGTACTGTACTGCAGGTAGGGAATAGTGTGTGCTGCAGATGGGGAATAGTGTGTGCTGCAGATGGGGAATAGTGTGTGCTGCAGATGGGGAATAGTGTGTGCTGCAGATGGGGAATAGTGTGTGCTGCAGATGGGGAATAGTGTGTGCTGCAGATGGGGAATAGTGTGTACTGCAGATGGGGAATAGTGTGTACTGCAGATGGGGAATAGTGTGTACTGCAGATGGGGAATAGTGTGTACTGCAGATGGGGAATAGTGTGTACTGCAGATGGGGAATAGTGTGTACTGCAGATGGGGAATAGTGTGTGCTGCAGATGGGGAATAGTGTGTACTGCAGATGGGGAATAGTGTGTGCTGCAGATGGGGAATAGTGTGTGCTGCAGATGGGGAATAGTGTGTGCTGCAGATGGGGAATAGTGTGTGCTGCAGATGGGGAATAGTGTGTACTGCAGATGGGGTATAGTGTGTGCTGTACTGCAGATGGGGAATAGTGTGAGCTGTACTGCAGATGGAGAATAGTGTGAGCTGTACTGCAGATGGGGAATAGTGTGTGCTGCAGATGGGGAATAGTGTGTGCTGCAGATGGGGAATAGTGTGTGCTGCAGATGGGGAATAGTGTGTGCTGCAGATGGGGAATAGTGTGTGCTGCATATGGGGAATAGTGTGTGCTGCATATGGGGAATAGTGTGTGCTGCATATGGGGAATAGTGTGTACTGTACTGCAGATAGGGTATAGTGTGTACTGTACTGCAGGTAGGGAATAGTGTGTACTGTACTGCAGGTAGGGAATAGTGTGTGCTGCAGATGGGGAATAGTGTGTGCTGCAGATGGGGAATAGTGTGTGCTGCAGATGGGGAATAGTGTGTGCTGCAGATGGGGAATAGTGTGTGCTGCAGATGGGGAATAGTGTGTGCTGCAGATGGGGAATAGTGTGTGCTGCAGATGGGGAATAGTGTGTACTGTACTGCAGATAGGGAATAGTGTGTACTGTACTGCAGGTAGGGAATAGTGTGTGCTGCAGATGGGGAATAGTGTGTGCTGCAGATGGGGAATAGTGTGTGCTGCAGATGGGGAATAGTGTGTGCTGCAGATGGGGAATAGTGTGTGCTGCATATGGGGAATAGTGTGTACTGCAGGTGGGGAATAGTGTGTGCTGCATATGGGGTATAGTGTGTACTGTACTGCAGGTAGGGAATAGTGTGTGCTGCAGATGGGGAATAGTATGTGCTGCAGATGGGGAATAGTGTGTGCTGCATATGGGGAATAGTGTGTGCTGCAGATGGGGAATAGTGTGTACTGTACTGCAGATGGGGTATAGTGTGTGCTGTGCTGCAGGTAGGGAATAGTGTGTGCTGCATATGGGGAATAGTGTGTACTGCAGATGGGGAATAGTGTGTGCTGCAGATGGGGAATAGTGTGTGCTGCAGATGGGGAATAGTGTGTGCTGCATATCGGGAATAGTGTGTGCTGCATATGGGGAATAGTGTGTACTGTACTGCAGATAGGGTATAGTGTGTACTGTACTGCAGGTAGGGAATAGTGTGTGCTGCAGATGGGGAATAGTGTGTGCTGCAGATGGGGAATAGTGTGTGCTGCAGATGGGGAATAGTGTGTGCTGCAGATGGGGAATAGTGTGTGCTGCATATGGGGAATAGTGTGTACTGCAGATGGGGAATAGTGTGTGCTGCATATGGGGAATAGTGTGTACTGCAGATGGGGAATAGTGTGTGCTGCATATGGGGAATAGTGTGTACTGTACTGCAGGTAGGGAATAGTGTGTGCTGCAGATGGGGAATAGTATGTGCTGCAGATGGGGAATAGTGTGTGCTGCATATGGGGAATAGTGTGTGCTGCAGATGGGGAATAGTGTGTACTGTACTGCAGATGGGGTATAGTGTGTGCTGTACTGCAGATAGGGAATAGTGTGTGCTGCATATGGGGAATAGTGTGTACTGCAGATGGGGAATAGTGTGTGCTGCAGATGGGGAATAGTGTGTGCTGCAGATGGGGAATAGTGTGTGCTGCATATCGGGAATAGTGTGTGCTGCATATGGGGAATAGTGTGTACTGTACTGCAGATAGGGTATAGTGTGTACTGTACTGCAGGTAGGGAATAGTGTGTGCTGCAGATGGGGAATAGTGTGTGCTGCAGATGGGGAATAGTGTGTGCTGCAGATGGGGAATAGTGTGTGCTGCAGATGGGGAATAGTGTGTGCTGCAGATGGGGAATAGTGTGTGTACTGCAGATGGGGAATAGTGTGTGCTGCATATGGGGAATAGTGTGTACTGCAGATGGGGAATAGTGTGTGCTGCATATGGGGAATAGTGTGTACTGCAGATGGGGAATAGTGTGTACTGCAGATGGGGTATAGTGTGTGCTGTACTGCAGATGGGGAATAGTGTGTGCTGCAGATGGGGAATAGTGTGTGCTGCAGATGGGGAATATTGTGTGCTGCAGTTGGGGAATAGTGTGTGCTGCAGATGGGGAATAGTGTGTGCTGCAGATGGGGAATAGTGTGTGCTGCAGATGGGGAATAGTGTGTGCTGCAGATGGGGAATAGTGTGTACTGCAGATGGGGTATAGTGTGTGCTGTACTGTAGATGGGGAATAGTTTATGGTGTAGAAGTATGCTGCACAGTCCGTATCTGCATCTGCATATTCCTTGTTATTGCGTCTACTGTAGGTTGTTGCTGTAAATGAGTTTGTTCTTAGTCGACTCACCTGGTAGAATAAAGGCAACAAAGGGACAAGGTCCGACCAGGAACCATTTCAATCTGAATACATTGTTTGGAAGGTCAGGAGGACGAGGTCTACATAGAACCTTAAATCAGGAGGACGAGGTCTACATAGAACCTTATGTCAGGAGGACGAGGTCTACGTAGAACCTTAAATCAGGAGGACGAGGTCCACATATAACCTTAAATCAGGAGGACGAGGTCTACATAGAACCTTAAATCAGGAGGACGAGGTCTACATAGAACCTTAAATCAGGAGGACGAGGTCTACATAGAACCTTAAATCAGGAGGACGAGGTCTACATAGAACCTTAAATCAGGAGGACGAGGTCTACATAGAACCTTAAATCAGGAGGACGAGGTCTACATAGAACCTTAAGCAATCTAAAAAAAGTATTTGTGTTCTTTCTGTTATGTTTCGCATTATTATTCTACTGAAACCGACCATTTAAACCAACCGTCTTTAGATGTTACATGTTAGCCGCGCAGGTAGGATCTCTCACCTAATGAGTTTCTACAGTTCCTGCACAAATACAACAAATTAGTGACACAAAGCCAGGAATATCCGCGACACCCTGATGGAGGTATAAATGAATTCCCACTAATTTGTATGCCTCAGAGGTCTGGAGGCTGTGATATCCTAGGAACCAGGTACCACTGAGCATGTCTGTCATACTCCTGGCTGCAAAGAGCCAAGAGCTCTGATTTAGACCTCTTCTAATTAACAGGTTTGTATCACAGGCAAGCTGTTTCACCCTCGATTTCCACTTCTCTGTGAGGTAAAATTGCCAGGAAGATGGTTTGCTGAAATGTAGATATTCCATCCCTAGACTCAGCTCTGCTTTTTAATGTAGATATTCCATCCCTAGACTCAGCTCTGCTTTTTAATGTAGATATTCCATCCCTAGACTCAGCTCTGCTTTTTAATGTAGATATTCCATCCCTAGACTCAGCTCTGCTTTTTAATGTAGATATTCCATCCCTAGACTCAGCTCTGCTTTTTAATGTAGATATTCCATCCCTAGACTCAGCTCTGCTTTTTAATGTAGATATTCCATCCCTAGACTCAGCTCTGCTTTTTAATGTAGATATTCCATCCCTAGACTCAGCTCTGCTTTTTAATGTAGATATTCCACCCCTAGACTCAGGTTTAAATTCTGCCTTCTATTCCACTGCTTTTTCATTCTGTTGTAAATAAGAAACTCTGGTGGCGGCGGTAGAAATGGGCATATGATCATTCTAATTTCCTCCCACCTTTTTCTCTGCACACATACTGTAAAAGGCTTCACAGAATCAATTCAAAGCAACCGGCTATATACTTATATACAGGGATATATATATATATATATATATATATACTTATATACAGGGAACGTTCACTTGCCCAAAGAGAGCGACCTGACTCCCAGCCCTGTAGCTGTACACAGAAAGAGTATATATCTCTCGTTTCTCTTTGTCCACTGCATCCAATTCGTGATCTCACTGTGCCTCTGACCCGGAGTTGCAGTCACAGGAACTCTATTGGTATCTATATATAAATGATGATGAGAAAACGTGACTATATTTACCTGTGTGGCACATTTTACTGAGAGCAAAAGCAACACACCTAGAAAGCTTGTTTAAAGCAGCTTGTGTGTACTCGTGTCTCCCCTACGACATGGAAAATGTTATATTTCTTTCCTTGAGCAACTACGTTTTGGAAAGTGTTTGGGCGATGAAAATACACTTTTATATAAAATGAAATAGATTTCATATGTAACATGTTTCTAATAAGAGTTCAATTCGGGTGGATACATATTTCACGTGGTTGTAATATTGTAATGTCAGCATGTATTAAGCAAATCGAACACTTTTACAATTGTGCATTGAATTCTCTTAACAAAAGTAAGACACATTTCTCCACTTGAGTTCCTGAGACAAACTGTACATTTAAAAAAGGTAATTCTGATGAGATTACAATAAGATTGTCACAAACTACAGGTGTGGAGTGCTGGATTGAGCCAGGTGCAGAGTGGGTAACTCACGTTAGAGTTTATTACAGAAATAAAACCAAACACGAACGGAAAATTAATTGAAAATCAAATTGCACTCACACAAAGCAACTAAGAACTATACAAAAACAGCGATGTAGACAAAACACTCACCCCCAACACAGCGTGACAAACAAACAATGCAAAGCAAAGCAACCACACCCAGTGACTTAAGTATACCTGCTAATTACCAAAGTGAAACCAGGTGTGCATAATCAACTGAAAACAACCTGAAAGAAAAAGTTACCAACTACAAACACCCAGAGTGAGAGAAAAGTCCTCACTTGTGACAAATATTAGGCAAGTTGATTATACATAAAGTCAATGTGCAGATTTCAATCACTTTATAACTTATATGAACATTAAAATGAGCAAAATCTATGCATTGCACGCCTCTATAAGAAAGTTAGACAGCAACTTTTTATTATGTTTAATATGTCATCATGTGCTGTCAATGCCATGATTACCAAAGCAAACACAGGTGCAGATAATTAATTAAAAAGTGACACAATATATTCTAGATGCATTACACAAAGTGGAACATTTTGAATGGCTTTTTTATTTTAATTTTGGTGACTACGGTTTTCAGCGCATGGAAATCAAAAATGTAAACAGGAATTGGACAAATGTAACAGACAATTGGATATCCGGATTGATCTGAATAAAAGATGTTCCTACGTAGACCCAAAAAACAACCCATCCACTTGATGAAAAAAACGATCACATTTTATTCGAAGGTCCATTTGACACAAAAACATAAATGTTATCAGCAAAGAAAAGCTAGAATAACAAGAGATTGCGTCGAGACGACATCGTGTCATCAACCCACACCCAAGGACACCTCCTATTCAGCCTTCGTCAACCGTGGAGCGTGACGTGTTGACATACACAAGAGGTGACAGATGTTACGCGTAGAGGACAGGCAACACTATGAATGCAGACACGCCGATATTGATGGATTCACTCCACTCAGACACGGGACAGGAGAGCGGCAACAGTGAAAAAGCACTTTTTCCAGACGTGTCGCCACTAGTCCAAAAGCTCAGTGAAGAGGCTCCACTGCAAACACAATTGCATCTGTCAAAAGGAGAACATCACATGAGTGATCCACTCCTAGTCTACAGCCTGAGGAGCAGCGCCCGTGCTGGAGACCCGGACGGGTCATCAGAATTAGTATTGGACAGTTCAGATGGGTTCATTTCAGAAAACCGTCATCCGTGGCAATTTGATAGCGCATCTGTATTGGGTGAATTGTTACTTAGGTTAAGCATTTGAATAAAACGGCTCAGGCCAGCATCTGACGTCCATGTAGATAACTACGACAGACCGTTTCCATTCCAATGTTGTTGTTTTTTACAGAGGCCATGGAAAAATATACATTTTGCACCAAAACAAATGGATTCGTTGCAGGTTTTCCAATATCCACCTGAAAAACCAGCGTCAGAAAACTCACGACAGGTGAAGTGCAGGAATGAGTCAAGCGCAGAGTAAATTTAACACGTTTGTGGTATTTATTAAACACGCGTAAAACAAACACGTGCAACGAACGGAAAAAAACAATTAGACACTGTAATATTAAATCAAAGTGCATGGGATGGCGACCTACTAAAATATATCAAACAGCAATATAGGATATCAACAACACTCACCATAGAACGTGACATTTGCATAATGCTAAGCAAAGTGTTAAATTACTAGAAACCCTTTTTAGCCCAACTTATCACTATGCTAATGCTAACCACTAACAGCTGTGCTCAGGAAGTAAACAGACCCAATGTGAACCTAAAGCCGTGCACCCCACTAATAATTCCGTGTGGAAACAAAACCCTCACACTCTCGAACACTAATTTCCATTCGTTCACATCAATTTAAGACATTTTCAAATATACTCTACAGTGCTCTTTATTTGGGATGTTAATCGGCCAAATGCAAAAAGAAACATCATTTCAGGATCTGTTCTCTTTTAGTAATGTCCAGCAATCAACTTGAAATGATAATATCAGCCTATACAACACCAGCAGACTGTACTGTTAGGAAATGTGCAGGACCACAATCAGACAATTCAAAAGAACTAAATCAAATCCTGGGGAAAATGGCACCGTTGACACTGAAAGTGCTGTGGCGTTTAGATGTATTTTGTTAACTGTGATCGATGTACCAGTAGATGGTTAGAAATATATATATATATATGTATATATATATGTATTACATGTATAGATGACAGTTAATAATGAAGACATGGAAGAGGCATTCTGTTCTGGGCGGTCGGGAGAGTAGGAGGAAACGTAGGTTGACAATGAAACAAAAAAACGTGTCGGTTATCATGCATAAAAGTAATTGTGTACGATATTATCAATCTGCATTGGATGCCCACCAACCTCTTTTCCACCACGAAAAGTGTGAATTTTCCCTGTCACGTGGAAGAAATACAGTTGCACATTTAGATGAAATATGGCAATGCCTCACAATTGCCTACCCTGGAAGCTTGTGTTTCAGACAAAAGATGGATGGTGCAGAACATTTTCCTTTTAACTCAGACAAAACAGAGATGCTAGATCGTGGTCCCCAGAAACAAAGGAACCTCCCGTCATATCTGACAACGAATCCTAATGTACAGTTGTCCCAAACAAAACTGTGTTATTCTGGAGCCTGATCATTCTTCAAAATAATAGTTTTTCCCCCCGTCTCTGGAACACGGCAGTAACCTTTTTTATTAATAATAATTCAGAAAAGCTGATCCATGTTTTTGTTACCTTAAGACAACCGCAATGCTCTGTGTAGAAGATTCAGCACAGATGGTCAATGTCATCATCTCAGAAATCCTGATCAATGATTTATAATTGGAACATTGTTCACTATACAAAATGATTCCTCAGAAATATTGGTTAATGGTTTTAAACAACTACAGAAGGCTGGTCATCCTGGTTTTAGGTTAAAAGGCCATAGGCAATAGGCTTAGTTGCCATGAGAGATGAAACTTCCCTCGCCATCTCAACTGTTTTGAATGTCTCCCGTAAATATCCCCATATAATGGTTTCAGAATCATTATCAGATATATTCTGTTTACTCACACAATTACTTTGTTCGGACCCATAGCTTCAGAATTTAGAACCCACATTTTAATTAGTTCACAAACAAACAGAGCAAAACACATAACCCAAACCGTCAAGAGACTCTGCCTATTTGGCGTACATACTGGGTAAATATAGTCTAATATGTATCTGAATAGTGCAAGGAGCAATGTCTAGATGTGTGAATAGAAAAAGACGAGCAATGTCCAGGTTCGAGGATCAAACTGTGCAACACTGCAATATCTAGTTATATATTCAGTTGTGCAAAAGAATAGCACTGCCCAGTTATAGCACAGGATGTCCATCGTGGTCATTGTATCAGAGCCGATAGTGTCCAGGGTCAGGGTGGGTAATGTAGGGGGGGGGGCTAAGGGCACTTAGAGGCATATTCCTTAGACTCACCGCCGTGGGGAAGAAGCTGTTCCTGTGGCGGTATGTTTTGGTCTTGATAGACCTCAACCGTCTGCCAGAGGGGAGAGTTCTGAATGGTCCGTTACCCGGATGGGAGGGGTCTGTCTCAATCTCTGCTGCCCACCTCAGTGACCTGACATTGAACACATCATTGAGGGAAGGCAGCTTACAACCTCCTAAGGCTGACACATCCTAGATCTCTTCATCACTCGGCTCTTCCCCAACATTACTGTTCTACTGTCCTCACAGACCACTTTCATATCACTGCTGCTATGTTCCGCAGTTTGATTGTGTTTCTTGACCTCGAGGCAACGCATGAATGTGTGTAGAGTACACCCCTCACAACAACATGCAGATCATTCAGAAAATTAAAAAGAATGTGGTGTCAAGCACAACTTGCTTTAGAGACAATTGCTGCAAATATTTATGCTGCAATAACCTGTGTGCCATGAGTTTATGGTCAGACTGATCTATTTGCTGTATTTTATCCTGTCATATTACGTATAATTGGACACGTGGATATTTGACCCTGATTACAGCTACATTCATTGAAAAAGGTAATCCAATCTAAGAAATTAGATACAGATATTAGCATACCCTGTTTTCTTACTTTGTGATTGACTGCTCTTGTAATGTATGATGTGGAAATAATGTGAATTTTCTATACTTAAATTAATTGTATTATTTTGGGATCCATGCCACATATTTTTTTTTATATATATGCAGTCTTAAATGTATTTCTGGTAGTTTGATCTAATGGTTGTAAAGTTCCATATATTTCTGTCAATATTAGTGCTTTTGTTTTTTTGTTCTTTTTTCTTTGGTTTGTGGTTTTGTGTGTATTTGGTTTGCTGTCATATATGTATAATTGTATTTTTGTATATATTATTATTGTTCTTTTGTGATGGCTGAGATTAATCTTAGGACCCCCTTGAAAACGAGATTGCAACAAATTAAGTAAATTTCCCTACGATGGGGATAGTTTGTACACCCCTATTTTCCCCATTGTCACTCCTCCCCTCGAAGCTACGTGCTCTTCGAAAACAACCAGGTTTCGTGCGGTCGGCGTCAACGGCCTTCAAGCTCCACCGTTCCTCATATCACATCATTGTCTTGTCTCGTCATTACACACACCTGGCGTCCATCCCCTTATTTGATAGAGTTTATAGATTTCCTGTGTTTGGGCGTGTCTTTGTGTGGAATCGTGTACATGTTTAGCGCTGTGTCAGGGAGAAGTTTGTTTTTAAGCATACACGCTTTTGAGCTCAATTTTGCTCACCTTATTTGTTGTCGATACGACTGCTATTCAGGTTGTCAAGCGTTACGCTCACTTTTTCCTTGTCTTGTCGGTTAGTGGTTAAATAAACACCCTTTACGAACCGTATTCCGGTTCTCCGTCAGTGCAATTACACCCATATCATTAATATCAGTTAGAAATAGAGTTAGGAGAATCTACAGTGCTGCACTTGATTAGAAAGTCATTGGATAGTTCTTTGGGTTCAATCTTCAATAAAGGATTAGAAACGTGGTCTGGTTTGGGCTTAAGCACCT
Organism: Dallia pectoralis; assembly: GCA_029465975.1. Classification (NCBI taxonomy): domain Eukaryota; kingdom Metazoa; phylum Chordata; class Actinopteri; order Esociformes; family Umbridae; genus Dallia; species Dallia pectoralis. The sequence continues at coordinate 2,433,051 of CM055745.1, read as the reverse complement.
GGGTAACGTCACGACAAGGTCTAAGAGAGGTTACAAAGCTATTTCCAAGCAATTGATTGTAGTACATCATTCAACTGTCCTATTGATCCTAACCAAAACAGAGGCAATTCCAGACCACTGGCAAACCACATGAGTTGGATCTCTACATGTTTGCCCAGGTGCTGACCAAATGATCCTTGTAGAAGTCTCACCTCGACTTCAGGCTAACAACAAGGGATCTACAGGGCTCTTGGCACAATCAATTTCCAAGTGCACGAGTCAGCTGTCAGTAAGAGACATGGTACAAATGTGGCCTAGATGTAAAGTCAGAAAAGAGGAAGCCTCTGCTCTCAAACAAGAACATGAAGACATGACTGACGTACTCACACAAAACCTCGGTATAGACAAAACCCCTGGAACAACGTGCTCACAGATTAGTCAAAGAAAGAGTTGTTTGTCCACAAATCCAGACACCATGTATAACATCTACTAAACATGCCTGTCAAAGGAACAACCTCATACCAACCCTAGAGGGGATGCGGCATTATGGGTTTGAGCTGCTCTGTTGCCTCAAGGCCTGACCAAGTCCATATTGTACCGGAGAATTCTTTATGGGAATGTGAGGCCATCCGTCCAAAAGCTGAAACGGATCCGAACATGGACCTTGAAACAGGACAATAAAATGCCCTGTTGAAATGTTGTGGGGGGAACTTGAAGCGGGTACGCATGCAAGAATGGCCTAAAAAACAATCAGGGCTAACTAGCTGTAAACGATCCACCTTTTTGTGTTGCTATTTTGAACATCTTAGACGAACAATCGAGCCTTAGTGGCCAAGTACATGTAATTCCAACCCAGCACAGCTAGAGGATTACTGACCAGCCCTACAAGCCTGGCATCACTCAGGTTTCTGCCCATTTTTCTGACTTTCGACAGTATGTTCTACAGCTACTGTGCATTAACGTCTGCAGTGCTTGGTATTTGGAGTTTTAGGCTGGGTATCTGTATAAGATTTGGGTGATGGAATCCTTGGGTTAAAAATTTTTATGGACCAAGTATAAAATTGCAGCATTTGATGATCTTGTAGACAGTGCAATCGAATTGCAGCCCAGATTTCACCTGCATATTCAGCACCCCTTCCAAACACCTTGCACCCGCGGGTGTCACCTGTCTAGCACAGTAGCCCCGTGGGAAAGGGAGGATCCATGCATGCACAGATATGCATATTAATGTACAGGTTTAGGCAGCGTACAAAAACGATGGAGACTGCACGTCGCGGAAACAAGCAGCTTACGCAGTCATCGGAATGTAGTCATTTCACGTTGCCAAGCACAAACTTTCATGCCCACAATTTGTTCACACATACCAGCAGTGTGTCACGGATTGTTGGCAAGAATCCTGTCATTTTCTAAACCGCCTATCATATGCTAAATATATTTTTAATAAAACAACTAATCTGGAGTGATGCACGGCTCCATAAATCACTCATTTCCGCAGACAACCTCGGCGCTCCGAGTGCAGGCGGTCTGGGTGAAACCGCCGGCACTCGAATACCGCGCCCGCGCCGCTGTTCTTATGAAAGGTTTATTGGATTTCACAGTCCCTCGAGGGGAAACGCTTTAAATGTCTCCGCAATTATACATCTAATAACGCCGATGCGCGTTCAGGCCGCCAAGTTTTGTCCCGACAGAAATGCGGAACTGGAAGTTACTCAGTCAATACAGGGGCTATTAATCTCTGTCACCTGGCTGTCACGGTGTCCCGTGCGGAGACAACGGCGGCTCTTGACCCGCGCACGTCGCAGCGGGACTTTTTTGCCGGGCGCGTCAACATTCATCAGTGTGATCTGTTTCCCCGCGCTGTGAGGCTCACTGGGAGAACTGTGCTGTTCCGCGGTGGCAGGTTCCAGAGGGAGGTTAAAGGGAAGACTAAAGAACACAATCGTCAAGGTGATCACACCGTTCTGTTCTCTCTGATTTATCTCTCCTCATTCTCAGCCTGCGACTCTCTCGCCTTCTAGACATTTTGCGTGTGTGTGTGGGTGTGTGTGTGTGTGTGTGCAAGCTTGCAATCATTTTTCTTGAATGTTATTATTCAAAGAGCTCAGTTGAAAATGGACAAGATGCTCTCAGATACAGAGCGGCCTTGCAGTCTACCACCCACCACCACATATCACTTCTTCTTTTCCTCCATCTTCGTCTATTTCATTTTCTTATTTTCTTTTTTTTTCTTCGTTCTTTGTTTCTCCCTCTCCGCCTCTCTCCGCTCCCTCTGTTGCTCGGATCCCTGATAGGTTCATGCTGTTTTTTTTGTTATTTTTCTTTCTGGATCAAGTAATCATCGTGCTGTAGCCTTCTCTCTCTCTCTCTCTCTCTCTCTCTCCTTCTGACCTTCTGCCTCCTCTTCCTCTGTTTGATGAAGGGGATCTTATTTGAAATTGCCCCATGCTGCGTTGGTTCTTTCAAATGTCCGGGTCACATAGACTCTGGGAACTATCTCCACTAAAGGAGTTGGCCGGCTGGCTGGAGCCACAGAGGAGAGAACAGTGGGGAGCATCGGTGATTGTGTTTTTCTAAACCCCCCCGTCTCTCTCTCCTGTTTGGCCACACCATGATGTTACAGTAGGTTGTCCCCGGCCTGTAGGTGTGTGTGAATAGCTGGACTGTAATCGTTTAGAAATGGTTGAACATGTCTGTAGAGGTTGTGAAATGGCAAAAAGAAATGCTGTAACTGAACTGAGCATGTTTTCACGAGTCGTTTTTTGACCATGATCACAATTGGATGGTCAATATGCAAATGTTCTACACAACAGACTCCCATTCGGCGTCCTGTGTAGTTTTTAAGTTATAGAAATAAGTAGCAAATCTGGAGTGAAACGACCCGCTGCGTAAAGTGTAATTAAAGAAAACCGCACCTCAAGGCTCCTAACTGTCACCCAGACTCTACGTTATCGTGACGGTTTCTTAACCCTCGTTATGTTTGGCCTTTTTGCCATTGCCTTTACATCACATGGACCAATCAGAAACTCAAAATACATATGAAATTACCTTAATTGAATTTTCAGATTTCAGAAGAATCTCAATATCACGGTCTCGTAAGGTGTAGTGCAGGAGGCCAGATTCATAGCCAGATAATCCGTTTCAGCAAGGTTTATAATACGACGTAAACATAAAACAAACCGAGCATGGCGAAAACACTAAACTGTTGAAATGAAACTAAAGATGCGCATATCGCGATTTATACAAATATGATCTAGAACAACAGCTATAAATATATCCCCACTTACCTCTAATAAAACAGTGACGTTAAACAATGCTAAGCACCGGTGAATACTACTGACAACCCTTTATAGCCCACTAATGAATAAAGTGCTAACAGCTGTGACAGAAACGTAAACAATGAGCTGACAGAACGGTGCACCACCAATTCCCCGTGTGGAAACAAAACCTCACCACTCGTGACAGTATCCCTCACTAAAAGGCTAGCTCCCAGATAGCCCAAAAAAAAGGGAGCAAGAAGAGAGGATGTGAAACCACGGGGGCGGCGGCTTAGCTGGAGGCCGACGAATGTTCAAGGTCCGACCCGGAGGCGGCCCGGGACAATTAGTCCAGCCCTTTTTGGGCATTGGTGGAGCGGCAGCCATCTTGGCGGTTGAAGGAGGGGACACTCCGGGAGCTCAGGTGGAGGCAGGAGGGGACACTCTGGGAGCTCAGGTGGAGGAAGGAGGGGACACTCCGGGAGCTCAGGTGGAGGAAGGAGGGGACACTCCGGGAGCTCAGGTGGAGGAAGGAGGGGCCACCAGAGCATGCTGAGGTGTGAGGGGCCGCTCATGGCACTCACGCTAAGGTGGGAGGGGCTGGTCCTGGCACTCATGCTGAGGTGGGAGGGGCCGGTCCTGGCACTCACGCTGAGGTGGGAGGGGCTGGTCCTGGCACTCACGCTAAGGTGGGAGGGGCTGGTCCTGGCACTCACGCTAAGGTGGGAGGGGCTGGTCCTGGCACTCTTGCTAAGTTGGTGGGGGCCGGTCCTGGCACTCACGCTGAGGTGGGAGGGGCTGCTCATGGCACTCACGCTGAGGTGGGAGGGGCCGGTCCTGGCACTCACGCTGAGGTGGGAGGGGCCGCTCATGGCACTCACGCTGAGGTGGGAGGGGCCGGTCCTGGCACTCACGCTGAGGTGGGAGGGGCCGGTCCTGGCACTCATGCTGAGGTGGGAGGGGCCGCTCATGGCACTCACGCTGAGGTGGGAGGGGCCGGTCCTGGCACTCACGCTGAGGTGGGAGGGGCCGCTCATGGCACTCACGCTGAGGTGGGAGGGGCCGGTCCTGGCACTCATGCTGAGGTGGGAGGGGCCGGTCCTGGCACTCACGCTGAGGTGGCCGCTCACTCCTGGGGACTCCTGGGTAACTCATGGGTAAGTCCTGGGGAAACCTGGCCTGAGGAGTGAGTACGGCAGTGACAATTCCTTTGATCGGTTGTCAATGAACTGTTGTATTGTCTCCGCCCTATTTCAGTACCTCTCTGGGGGAGAATCCATCATCTTAAAGGTCATTCTGGAGCTGATGTGGGGTATCAGTCTTATGAAGACAATCTGCCGCCGAAACGTAGAAGTTACTGGAGATTCGCTAAACTTCTTGCTATCAGCCTCAGTGTGCGTTATTGGCTGCTTAGTCAAGGATAAAAGTATTGAGGATAGTGTTGTTGTTCTATTACCTCACGCTTATTGCCTTTGTTTGTTTTCATACAATCCAAAATCACATATTTTTTTCTGTTTTTTTGTGTGTTAAACACCACTTGATTTATAAGAAAACGCCCTGTTCAATTTTCTGTATTACATTTGATTTCAATATTTGTCAGGCTCTTTCATTCGGTTTTTGTATGTGACAAAACTTCCACTACAGTACAGTGCTTAAAAAAATCTCTGAGAAAAATACATAGAAATGCATAGGCTGTGCTTAAGAAAGACCTCGAGAGAGAAAACAGAACCTGAGAAGAAACCTAGAGAAAAGTAGGAATCTGACCGGTGTCTTCTTCTTGCTCTGCTGATTAGAAATGATAAGACAACACGACATGTTTGGGCCACATCAATAATTCTGCATATTCAGATGACCAGCGGGTCAATAAATCCAGACGATATAGTCCCAGCAACAGAGTGAGGAAGCAGCCGTACACAGAGACCCTGGTGAATACATCCACTACAGCTAATAGTCCCAACAACAGAGTATGGAAGCAGCCGTACACAGAGACCCTGGTGAATACATCCACTATAGCTAATAGTCCCAACAACTGAGTATAGAAACAGCCGTACACAGAGACCCTGGTGAATACATCCACTATTGCTAATAGTCCCAGCAACAGAAAGTGGAAGCAGCCGTACACAGAGACCCTGGTGAATACATCCACTACAGCTGATAGTCCCAGCAACAGAGTGAGGAAGCAGCCGTACACAGAGGCCCTGGTGAATACATCCACTATAGCTAATAGTCCCAGCAACAGAGTGAGGAAGCAGCCGTACACAGAGGCCCTGGTGAATACATCCACTATAGCTAATAGTCCCAGCAACAGAGTGTGGAAGCAGCCTTACACAGAGGCCCTGGTGAATACATCACTTGGCAGTGGTGCCCGCTGACAGCTTTGTGGCTCAGCGTTGCCCGGCCTACTCTCGTCATCCTCCCGGCAGTAAAAGTTAAGGGCTCACAATGTTTCTCTCATCATCTTTAAACGCAGGGGTTTGGCTGGCGCTGTAAAAACACAGCGTAAAGAGAGCGTCTCACTTATTCCGGGCACTTACTGATCAATCAACCGGGACCGCGCCGGCTTACCGTACTCGTAAATCCTCCACGCTCTAATGCCCAATATGCTGTCGTTGCACCTCCCTCCATATTCTCCCTTTTCACAGGGTCGGCAACTCGCCGTCTGACAAATACATTCATTGTAGTAGGTGGTAGGTATGGTTTGCTTGCCCCTAAAGCCTGGTTCCTCTCCAGGTTTCTTCTCAATTTTACCCATCAAGGGGTTTTGAAAATCCTTTTGACATTATGGCTACATATTATTCTAAATAAATATATATATAGGGAAGGTAAGCACACCCTGGAAAGCTGTCTTACATTTTTTAACATATGGATTTGTTATATTCACTTCAACACAGTTAAGTAAAGTAAAAGTCACCTAATTTAACAGTTGATGATACTGTATAATTATACTTTGCAGTCATGTATTGTTCATGGAATTTCATAGTGCCAAAAATGCTATATCGTAGTGCAGAAAAAGTATGTTTATCCCGATTTTCAATATCTGCTGTTTTTGTCACATTTTCTTCTGAACTGTTTAGCATTTTCTTACATCAACTGGGAGGATTTTTGCCCAGTCTCTCTACAGTACTGTCATCTCAAACACATTCTTCCATGCACAGCTGGCATCAAGTCCCCTCCAGGTTTTGGATAGGATCATGCTGTTATAGCTTTGAGTCATTCTGTTGTAGCTTTGCTTGTGTGTTTTGGATCATTGTCGCCTGGCAAAATTTGTGTTCAGTACAGCTTTTGTGAGGCTCACATTCCCCTCAAAAATGTTCTGGTACAATTCGACAAAGCAGCCCAAAACTAATACCTCTCATTTAGGGAGTAAGTATTTAGGAAAACCAACAGGAAATGAAGAAGAAACAAACATAAAATATCTCAGCAGTGTAGTTCTACCACAAGCCTCCACCACAGCTTGAATGTGCTTGGGAATTATTCTTCAAGACTGGAGGGATGGAACACCGTTCTTCAAAAAATATTATATTTCGGTGTATTGTTGATGGTCAAGATGCTGTCAAACATTATGACCTTGGCCGTCTCGAAAATAGAGGAAAACTGGACTTGTTTAGCATGTTTATACAAGCCAGAGAGCATGACAGCATAACAGCATGACAACTTGACAGCATGATAGCATGAAAACATGACAGTATGACAGCATGATATCATGATAGCATGACAGATTGACAGCATGATAGGATGACAGTTGTAAATGTAAATCAAATTTAAATAAAAATGTTTGTTAGTTTATTATTATTCATTCGTTTTTAACACCCTTCAGATCAATGGGCATCATTTCTAAAACAATGTGTGAAATAAAGCAAGTGCTTTGAATGAGACAAAGTTCAGGGGTACAGTTATGCTACAAACACGGGCACAGAGTCTGGTTCCTCTCTAGATTTCTTTCTAAATTCGACCCATCAGGGAGTTTTGTTGATGCATGTTCTGTCGGGTTTCAGGCTGGGTGTTTGTAAAAGCACTTTGTTCACTGACAATGAAGAAACACATTTAAATTCAAATTAAATATTTATTCGGTAGATTAATTGTATAATAAAGGTTCATCCAACTGTAGCTCTTCAAATAAATTATTTATTCAAAAAATCTAAAGCACACATACGTAGCTGATTTTGGATTGATGCTCACCGGCTCCCCACGTCGGGGCTTTTAGTGGGGCGCACACTTTATTTCCGGTGTAGTTGTTGTGATTGTGCACACCAGGTTTGTGTTCGGTCATGAGATCGATTTTTTAAGTCACTGGGTCTTGTGACACGATGATCGTCATTATTTCTAAGTTGTCTTTGTTGTGCTGCATCGCTGTTTTAAATAGCTTTAGTAAGTCGCTTGTGTAGCGCAGTTATAGTTCATTCAATGTTTAGGTTATTCCATTCCTGTTACGCGTTTGTTTATTTTATGATGGAAAATACCACAATAGCGAATTCTGACTCTGCAAATGGCTCATTCTGCAGTTCACCCACAAGATCGTGACACAGTTTTCTCCAGACAGAATCAGGATTCAGGATGAGGAATTCTTTTAGAAGCAGGTGTAAACGAAAAGGTAGGACTACACGATGTTGTCATAATTATCCATTTTCAATTCATGGATGTCCAACATCAGGTAATTAAACTGCCTCTGAAGGTAGCCAGGGAATTCATAACAGAGTACGTGAAAAATGGATCCTGTGATTGGTCTAAACCTGTCAACACATTTTCAATACATTTTGTTATTTTCTGCCACTTATCTCCCTACCACCCAGTTACAACATCACCTTCTTCCTCTATCTCACTGTATTTTGCGCCGGGTGTACTTTATCACTTTTGGCAGTGCATACTTAAAAAGACAAGAATTTATGCAAATATATGGCTGAGAAATGAGCATTCACCTCCTTGCAAGGTGCAGAGAAAAGTAGCAACTCATTACAATATTTTCCCTCTGTTTTGAATCTGCAGAATAATAATTAAGAATGATTTGTGATCTGAACAAGAGTACTTTTTCCCCGGTGGTTAAATAAAGCATTAAACTTAACCTAAACCCTGACTGCTATGCCACAGATAATTAGGATCTCAAAATACTTTATTTGTTGTCTTAGAATATTATATTCATAATGTTTAAGAGCTGTTTCTGCTGGACTGGCATTTACTAGGCATTTCTATGGCCATTGTGGGCAGTTGGATAAGTCAATGGGTGAGATACCACATGGTTTTACAGTGAGCCTACTGCCCCTTCTCCCTTCTCTTGCTTTTTCTCTTCTCCCTTCTCTTGCCTTCTTTCTTCTCTTCTCCTCTTCTTTTTTATCCTCCATCTTTCGTTTCCTCTTCTCTTCCCTTTACCTCCCTCCTCCTCCTCCTCCCCTCCTCCTCCCTCCTCCTCTTTTCACCTCCCTCCTCCTCCCTTCACCCCCTCCTCCTCCCTCCTCCTCCTCCTCCCTTCACCCCCTCCTCCTCCCTCCTCCTCCATTCTCCTCCCTCCTCCTCTCTTCTCATCCCTTCACCTCCCTCCTCCTCCCTTCACCTCCCTCCTCCTCTCTTCTCCTCTCTTCACCTCCCTCCTCCTCCCTTCACCTCCCTCCTCCTCCCTCCGCCTCCCTCCTCCTCCCTCCTCCTATCTTCACCTCCCTCCTCTCTTCTCCTCCCTTCACCTCCCTCCTCCCTTCACCTCCCTCCTCCCTTCACCTCCCTCCTCCTCTCTTCACCTCCCTCCTCCTCTCTTCACCTCCCTTCTCTCTTCACCTCCCTCTCTCTTCACCTCCCTCCTCCTCTCTTCACCTCCCTTCTCTCTTCTCCTCCTCTCTTCACCTCCCTCCTCCTCTCTTCACCTCCCTTCCCATCTCTTCGCTTCTCCTCCCCTCTCCTCCAATATCCTACCTTCTGTCTCCTTCCTTCTCCTCCATTCTCCCTCGTTCCCCTATAGAGCCATCTACATCTTGCGGTCCTGACATTGATGACTGACAGAGCAAGCCACCACTCTCTGGGGTCAGAGGTCAGCATGGAGAGGTCAGTTAGGGCCCCGTCTACAGACGAACAGTGACAAAATACACACATCCGTATCCAACCCGGAATGTCTGGAACTGAAAGGCTGTTTTACTATTTGGGATTATGGGCAGGTGTCTCTCATATTGTACAATCAAATAGTTGAAAGGCTGTTTTACTATCTGGGATTATGGGCAGGTGTCTCTCATATTGTACAATCAAATAGTTGAAAGGCTGTTTTACTATCTGGGATTATGGGCAGGTGTCTCTCATATTGTACAATCAAATAGTTGAAAGGCTGTTTTACTATTTGGGATTATGGCCAGGTGTCTCTCATATTGTACAATCAAATAGTTGAAAGGCTGTTTTACTATCTGGGATTATGGGCAGGTGTCTCTCATATTGTACAATCAAATAGTTGAAAGGCTGTTTTACTATCTGGGATTATGGGCAGGTGTCTCTCATACTGTACAATCAAATAGTTGAAAGGCTGTTTTACTATCTGGGATTATGGGCAGGTGTCTCTCATATTGTACAATCAAATAGTTGAAAGGCTGTTTTACTATTTGGGATTATGGGCAGGTGTCTCTCATACTGTACAATCAAATAGTTGAAAGGCTGTTTTACTATCTGGGATTATGGCCAGGTGTCTCTCATATTGTACAATCAAATAGTTGAAAGGCTGTTTTACTATTTGGGATTATGGGCAGGTGTCTCTCATACTGTACAATCAAATAGTTGAAAGGCTGTTTTACTATTTGGGATTATTGTCACGATTGGTGTGGGGGCGTAGCTACACTTCTATTTCGGTGACTCACTTCCGTGTTATTGTTTCACTAGCTGTGTTTACTTCCTTGTTCACGTCTTCACAGCTGTTAGTAATCTATGTCACTTAGTGGGGAGATAAAAGAGTCGCGAGCAATTCACTCCTTGCTTCGCATTATTACATGTCACTGTGTTTTAGAGGTGAGTGTTGGGATATTTTGAGTGCTATTGTGGTTTGTGGAACATGTTTGTTATAAGACGTGATATGCGCACGGTTTATTTCAGTTTAACCAGTTAGCCTTTTTTCCGCCGTTATCGGTTTGTTTTACGTTGGTGTATTAATAAACCTGACCAAACAGATTATCTTGGCTCCTGCACATGGCTTCATCCACACTACACCCGACAAGTCGTGACAATTATTGGGCAGGTGTCTGTCATACTGTAAAATCAAAAGGTTGAACGGAAATGGAATGGGTAATATGACTACTTGTTGATGATAAAATAAATGTAACATATTCATCCAAACGAGAATCTAACACCTGAGTTCTAGTGCAGCGAGACATACATTTAAATAAAACAAGTGTAATTAATACAAATGTATGAAAACGTTTCATCAATTTGTTAAACACATTTTACCAAAACAGATTAACACAAAACACCAGGTACTAAGTTGCACATAATTTATGTACATATTTTTCAAATCTAGGAAAGAAAACAAAGTTGATTTAAAAACATTTACTACCAATCTTGACCCGCGGCTCGGTGATAACGATGCGAAAAAATATAACTCAACACACCATTATTCGGTCTTCCATGTTTTTTTCGTTATATTCCCTCTTTTCCAATTAAGTGATGATACGTGAAATCAATGCAAGGTTTATAAGATTTCAGGAGGATGTGTTTCGATACAATGGTTTTGTTTTTTCTCTAAGTTGGTGGCAACTCAGTTGCCTGAATTTGTTGTTGCAAAGTCCTTGTAGTTTTCTGCAGTAATCTGCGGCTGTTTACGTACTTCCTGTAGGTAAAGGAAGATGTTAGCCCCGAAGCAGACGATGTATAAATGTATAAATCCTCGCATGCTCTTGAGAAAATAGAGGACTCATCAGGTTTGTCAGATGGCAGCTTTTGAAAGGAACCAGAAACTGTATCCGTAATACATAGAGACTCTCGGTGTGTTAAACTTAATGAGCGTTCACACAAAGGACCACGGGACCATCAGCATCTCTGTCTCCGCCTGCCATCATTAACACGGACACGGGATGAGGAGGAATGGAGAAATAATAGGCAATTTAGCCCGGCTTAGTGAAGAAAGAGGGAGGAGGACGAGGACAAGGTCAGCTTCTGCGTTTTTAGGGTATCCTTCCCCGTCATCCCGCTGCGCCGGAGGGATAATGAGGAAAAAGGGGGAATGGAAAAAATGGAAAAGGAGGTATAAATAACATGAATACAGAAGAGGAAGTGATGGGAAGGAAGAGGAAAGCATGTCCTATCTCTTCCTGTATCTGTCCTATCTCTTCCTGTATCTGTCCTATCTCTTCCTGTATCTGTGCTATCTCTTCCTGTATCTGTGCTATCTCTTCCTGTATCTGTCCTATCTCTTCCTGTGTCTGTCATATCTCTTCCTGTATCTGTCCTATCTCTTCCTGTGTCTGTCCTATCTTTTCCTGTATCTGTCCTATCTTCTCCTTTATCTGTTCTAACTCTTCCTGTATCTGTCCTATTTCTTCCTGTATCTGTCCCATCTCTTCCTGTATCTATCTTATCTCTTCCTGTATCTGTCCTATCTCTTCCTGTATCTGTCCTATCTTTTCCTTTATCTGTTCTAACTCTTCCTGTATCTGTCCTATCTATTCCTGTATCTGTCCTATCTCTTCCTGTATCTGTCCTATCTCTTCCTGTATCTGTCCTATCTATTCCTGTATCTGTCATATCTTCCTGTATCTGTCCTATCTCTTCCTGTATCTGTCATATCTTCCTGTATCTGTCCTATCTCTTCCTGTATCTGTCATATCTTCCTGTATCTGTCATATCTTCCTGTATCTGTCCTATCTCTTCCTGTATCTGTCCTATCTCTTCCTGTATCTGTCCTATTTATTCTGTATCTGTCCTATTTATTCTGTATCTGTCCTATCTCTAACTGTATCTGTCCTATCTCTTCCCGTATCTGTCCTATTTATTCTCTATCTGTCTCTGATCAGCCTTTCCTACCTGTAACATGTTTCTCCTTTTCCGCTCTGCTGTCTTCTCACACCATGAGCTCATTCCGATGTCAAACCAATTCAACTTCCTTTCTCTATTTCACAGAGGATAGAAGCACGTTATGGTGCCTATATACAACACACACATGTAGATGCAGGCCTCAGATAAAGACGAGTTACAATACATTGTCAGACTCTCCCAGGTGGCGTAGCTTCACAGGTGGTCTTTCACATTCCCAAACTGACCACCACAGCCTAGGTTCAAGCGTTCGCTCTGCTTCTGAATGACGATTGACTGGGAGGCCCTAGGGTTTACCCAACAGGCAGATCAACGGAGCTGTTCAGTTGAGTGTCACGCAACCTTCTGGATAAAAGAGCAGTGTATCTGAATGTCTTGTCACAAGTCTCTATGAGGAAGGCTTGCAGCATCTTCAACTCTCCCGAATCCATTTCACGTTCCAATGAAACTGGGCTGTAATTAAATATATCGAAGATGGGCAGATAAACGGGCATAGATATATTGTATAGATATATTGTATAGATAAATTGTATAGATATATTGCATAAATATATTGTATAGATAAATTGTATAGGTAAATTGTATAGATATATTGCATAGATATATTGTATAGATATATTGTATAGATATATTGAAGTTAAGAACTAAATCCGATTTCCCAAAATGTAATAGAAAATAAATCTATTAAAGACCATTATGGCACTCCAGACGAGCTACAGTGTGAGTTTTCTCAAACATATTCAGGTTTTTTTCCCATTTGCGTGGAAATCACACCTCGACCTCATCAGATCAAAACCTCACCTAATCATGATGCCTTTCTTTATTTTCCACTCTGCTCATTGGAAAGGAACATTCGTTTGAAAGACACAGAAAGTGTGTGTGTGTGTGTGTGTGCATTTGTTCTTTCACTATGTGACTCAGGTGAGCCAGGACGAGGGGATCAGAGAGTTTTATTTTCAGCATAGTGATTGGACTGTCTCTTCTCCGTGAGGCAGTGGGAACGGAAAGAGGGAAACAGTGTAATTATTCCTGGCGTGTTTGGGAGCCAGCTGGGGACCCCTTCAACAGCACAGGCTAATTTATGGCTGCTCTGCGCTTTCCGAGACTGAGTCGAACCCCCGTTCGCCCCCTCCAGAGCCCTTTTCTCTATTACCACTGAGAGTCTTGCAGCATCTCATCTGGCGAAACGCAGCCACTTCTGCCGCTCTCTCCCTCTCTATTACAGCATCTCGTCTCGTTCTACAGATATTATGTTCTCACTCCCGTCTGCCCTTCCTGAGCATCCACGTTCTGACACAACAGACACAGTCCACCTGATTAGAGCGTCTACGTTCTGACACAACAGTCCACCTGATTAGAGCGTCCACGTTCTGAAACAACAGACACCGTCCACCTGATTAGAGCGTCCACGTTCTGACACAACAGACACCGTCCACCTGATTAGAGCGTCCACGTTCTGACACAACAGACACAGTCCACCTGATTAGAGCGTCCACGTTCTGACACAACAGACACCGTCCACCTGATTAGAGCGTCCACGTTCTGACACAACAGACACCGTCCACCTGATTAGAGCGTCCACGTTCTGACACAACAGACACCGTCCACCTGATTAGAGCATCCACGTTCTGACACAACAGACACAGTCCACCTGATTAGAGCGTCCACGTTCTGACACAACAGACACCGTCCACATGATTAGAGCGTCCACGTTCTGACACAACAGACACAGTCCACCTGATTAGAGCATCCACGTTCTGACACAACAGACACCGTCCACCTGATTAGAGCGTCCACGTTCTGACACAACAGACACCGTCCACCTGATTAGAGCGTCCACGTTCTGACACAACAGACACAGTCCACCTGATTAGAGCGTCCATGTTCTGACACAACAGACACCGTCCACCTGATTAGAGCGTCCACGTTCTGACACAACAGACACAGTCCACCTGATTAGAGCGTCCACGTTCTGACACAACAGACACCGTCCACCTGATTAGAGCGTCCACGTTCTGACACAACAGACACAGTCCACCTGATTAGAGCGTCCACGTTCTGACACAACAGACACCGTCCACCTGATTAGAGCGTCCACGTTCTGGCACAACAGACACCGTCCACCTGATTAGAGCATCCACGTTCTGACACAACAGACACCGTCCACATGATTAGAGCATCCACGTTCTGACACAACAGATGCCGTCCACCTGATTAGAGCGTCCACGTTCTGACACAACAGAAACCGTGCACCTGACTAGCTCTAATTCTGACTACTGTTTTTAAGCATTATTAATCCGTCTAAATGCTATAGTTGCTTATTGATTAATTTGTGAACAACTCGGGGCCCTAAATAAGATATCGGCTTGTTCCATATATGAAACTAATTTATTGTCTGTTACATTGTTTGCTAAAGCCACAATCTACTGTACTTTATCACATGTTTTTCTGCCTAGTCATGTCTACTTATTTGACACACCCACATAGATGTTGTATTACTGCATTGAATTCCGACTAGTACTCTTGTTGTTTTACCATTTGACGTAGGTTTTTATTCATGTCATTCTTCACCTTTCTGTCTTTTCGTATCCGGTTGTCTACCTGTCCACTTTCCTATATTACTTTATATCATCTCAGTTGCTGTCTGTCTCCCGCCACGGCCACGGTTAAATTGGTTGACATCAGACATTTACGCCCCGCAAATGGAAATATCACACCCAATAATGGCTTGAACCTCGACGGCCATGTTTCTTTTGTTCACTGAGACGAAGGACAATATGTAGACGGAGATTAAATGAAAGAGATAGGGATGGAATCAGACCTGGGGAAAAGCGTATGCAATTTCACAGATCACAAGTGTTCGCTCCCTGGAGCCCAGAGAGCCATTAAAACCTAATTTCTACCTTTTTATTATACACGCCATCTCTTCTGAGTGACTAATTGTTAAATCCACAAACAGCGGACGATACTAATCTGATCATCAGAGGATAATTACTGTGCGTGCCAAAACTACCCGTAATGACTTGTTTACTTTACCTGAACCAATACGCAGTCAATCCAACAGAGGATTTACCTCTTATATATGTAACGGCTGTTAGGACAATGCCGATTGGCAAGAACTTACAAAGTTTTTGGTCAAGGTGGCAATACAATACAGTGTTTTGGTTTTTAATTGAAGTTCAGGGCATAAAAAACACCCGAAATATCCACTACTGCTACGTTTCAACAATAACATGTTCTAAAACTCCTCCTCTTCTGCTACTAAAATAGTTTAATACTCCTCCCTTTCTGTGAACTTGACTAGTTTATTTCAGATTGTCTTATTTCCAGCTAGAAAATTATCCCGATACTAGTATCTCAGGATGTACTCTCCCAAATGTTTAAGGACGCAGCATTCCAGTACTTTTGCCGAGAAGAAAATGAAACCGCTCATTTTGTGTTAGATGGGTAATGTGATGTTCATATGTGCATAATTTATACATATCTTAGTTAGCAATGAAATTCCAAGTTTTTAAGTGAGTTATTTTAATGACATGAGGCTCAAATCAGTCCAGACCTTATTCATATGGATCCGTTAAGATTCGACTGAGCCTTCTTTTTTTACAACCAGCCGCTAAAAATAGCAGAATACATATTTAACTGCATGCATTTTACAGCATTTTCCACTAGATTGGGTTTTCGCAGACTTCTTCATTATAGTTAGTTGGATGTTACACTCAACACTCCCCTGTTAACCAACTTGGTGTTTATATTTAATGTTCTATTTAACCTAACATCCACTGGATACCCTCCATCAAACAGAACAAACCTTAACACACGCATCTCTTAAACACTGTACCCCCCGTTGGCAGCATAGAAGCTGGCTCGCCACCACAAAATCCTATCACTCCAGTGCAGATCATTTCGCTACTCTGATTCACTGTATCCGATCGGTGCTTTCTCTGTTCTTTCTGACCAACGGTGTTGAGCCAAAGCGACCAGCTAGGTCGATAAATCTTCACCGGTCCGGAGAATAGGCCACACCTGCGGCTACATCAATGTCCGGCAAAGTCCAGGCCATCAGGGGTGAATGAATAAATGGAGACAGGCTTTTGGGGTTATGCATTTCATGTTAAGGTTCGGATTCATCTTGTTCCAAAATGTCCCACAATACATATTGCAGTACATTGACAACCTATTATTTACATAACTAACAGATAGTATTACCATTAGAAATGTCCAAACTCTACAAAATAATCTCTGACAAAATCTCCTGGCAATGGGTTTACACAAATTCCAAAAAAAAATAGCCTCCCAGCTTCTTGTATCGGTGAAGCCTTTTTCTGTTTCTCCTGAGCCACTTCCATGCCGGCCATCCAATCACAGCCTCCACCTCTGTACTGCTCTCAAGGTTCTCGCCTTCCCTCTGTGGTTCTGCCACCTACACGGTCTAGATGACCTTTTCTCTTAGTGCCCTGAACTGGCTATATCTTGTTTTCCACATTTTCCATTAACTATGATTTAATAATTACTTGGAGCTCCATTCAAACAAACAGAGAAACATCAAAGCAACTCTCAAGGTTTTATACTTACAGAAAGGTTAACTTGACATGCTTGAGGATTTTTTTTCTACATCGTCAGAAGGTTATTCTTACTGATTCTGGGTTCTCTCCTGTCACATAGGCTTCCACAAAACAAATACAACTTAACAGGTATTTTTTTAACTAATTAATGCAATCCTAACAAACAACTTTCCCTCAAGGTTTCACGACGTTCACACAAAAATCTTTTTTTCACATAAGACCTACCTGCCTCACTACAATTACCATCTCAGCAGAGTCTTTGTCGTTGGTTTTTCGCGTGTCACGTCACAACACAAATGCTTTTGTCAAAAATAAAATGTTACTAATTGGATTCCACTTTGGTCTTGGAGGATAAATCTTCGCACACTTGCTCCAAGGGGCTACTGGAGGGGATAATTAGTCCCTACTCCCTTGATGAATGTTTCTCTCGCAGCTTTGGTGCACTTGTGCGAATGGAGGTGGTAGTGTGGAGTGGAGTTAGGGAGGGACCCATTTGGGATTTATAAGTGATCTACTCCCTGGCCCTGGATTCAGGCGCAATCACTAGATTTTTCTCGTTCTAACCACAAAGCCCTCTTGAACATTCTCGTTGTTACGTTTTCCAACTAAATTTGTCTTGACCCGTTCTTAATTTTCAGACATGGAATGTTAAGTGAGAAGAATAGACTACTAGAACACTAGCTAACAGCGTTTAACTGATATTCATAAAAACGCTTCCATCACGGTTCTGATTGGGTCACTGTGATTTCCCACAATGACACAACAGGATGTGAGCATCCATATTAACGTCCAATAGGGTGCAGCAAACTGAAACATAACAGGGTCCTGACTGGTTCTGCGGTAACTGCTTCAACATAGATTATACCAGGGTCCAGCAGAGACCAATTCAGCCAGAACCATCCAGAATTTAGGTGTGTAATTAAATATGGTTGCCTTGCCTTGCCCTTCCACAGTCTTGTAACTCCTTTTTACGGCTTGGGCACCCGGGAGCTCAATGAAAGTTAAACATTAAGAATGTGTTCCCTCACGTGGGTCAGGATTTCAGCCAGCGGCGTGATTAGTCGTCAGATATGCCACAAAGGACACATATCTTGACATCATCTGTCCCAAGTTTTTTTGGGAGTTGCTGAGATGAAGCATGGACTTTTTAATATGAAATTAGAGGGTGTACAAAATAAACTAAAAGAAAAAATGTACAATCAAAAGTGTTGTTTGAAAAAAACATGAAAAAACTGTCAGCAAAGATTTGAAGGATTCTACCGATAACTTGACAGAAAGCAAAGCTCCTAACAGGCTAATCAAATGACCCGATCATATGCCAATTTCCTACACTGACAAGTAAGGCCATGTTATTCCTTTTAGTCCTGACTGGGCTCTGCTTTAGAAACAATCCAACAGTAACTGTGTCATCTCATTAAAATCGCGTATCGACGTTGTAACGACGTAACCATGTATTATTCGGACCATTCGATAAACTTCGGTTGGTAATGTGCCACAAATGTGTAATTAGGCTTTGCTATTTCGCCATAATGCATGCTGAGATAACACTGTGTGCTAGTTTAAAATTATACAAATGTAGTTTCTACCTCTGCGAGAGGCTACTATTATTCAAATGACGTCACGCAGTCTGATGTTCTCGATTCTACGTTCACATTGTAGACGACCGGGCTTAACCCGGTGCCGATCGTCACATGCTACGGGTTCAGCGCCGCGCGGGCAAACGGCTCTCCAAAGCTACTGTATTGTCTCAACAGACTCATTTGCATTCATATAAGGAAAGTGTTTCCCCTGTCATATTTGCCTAACCCGAACCCCGACAAAATAGCTTGTATAAGTAGCGCTCGCTTTCAGCGTCTTACCGATAATCTTCCTAAAGAGCAACAGCAAATCTCTGAATCTACATTGGAGCTGTGGGGTGTACGCTGTGAATCGCAGTGTGTCCCCTGATAAACCGGGTGCTGTGAATGTCGTCCCAGCTCGTTTTCAGTCACGCGGCACTTGTGACGCCTAATGATACAAGCACTGTGTGCCTCCCAGACAAACATGTCTGCTAATCAGTCTCTTACGTGTTCACGTGTTACATTTGCATTGCGGCCATTTAGCTGATGCCGTTCTCCTGTGGGTTTTGCCTGCTCCTATCAGTCAACTCAGAAACTGATGTTGTGTTAGATATTAACATCTGTCCCATGGGAGGAGCAGGAGACTCTGAACTAGACCACAGGCAGGTCAATAATACGACTGAGCAACCAGAGAAAACCACTTAACCACATCTCAACAACAACTGCTACTCACTCACTCTCACTCTCTCACTCATACTCACACTCTCTCACTCTTACTCTCTCATTCTCACAATACAAATATATATATATATATATATATATATATATATATACAAATATATATATCACAATATATATATATATATATTTGTGCTTATCATACCAGACAACCTTCTCTCACTGCTCTATGATCCAGTTCGTTGCCGTGTGGCCATTGTAGACGCTTTCAACAGGGTCATCATGGACACTGATGTGGCCTGATGTGGTCTGATGTGGTCTGATGTGGTCTGATGTGGTCTGATGTGGTCTGCGGCCACCTGATGTGGTCTGATGTGGTCTGATGTGGTCTGATGTGGTCTGCGGCCACCTGATGTGGTCTGATGTGGTCTGCGGCCACCTGATGTGGCCTGATGTGGTCTGATGTGGTCTGATGTGGTCTGCGGCCACCTGATGTGGTCTGATGTGGTCTGCGGCTACCTGATGTGGTCTGATGTGGTCTGCGGCTACCTGATGTGGTCTGATGTGGTCTGATGTGGTCTGATGTGGTCTGCGGCTACCTGATGTGGTCTGATGTGGTCTGCGGCTACCTGATGTGGTCTGATGTGGTCTGATGTGGTCTGCGGCCACCTGATGTGGTCTGATGTGGTCTGCGGCTACCTGATGTGGTCTGATGTGGTCTGCGGCCACCTGATGTGGTCTGATGTGGTCTGATGTGGTCTGCGGCTACCTGATGTGGTCTGATGTGGTCTGCGGCCACCTGATGTGGTCTGATGTGGTCTGCGGCCACCTGATGTGGTCTGATGTGGTCTGCGGCTACCTGATGTGGTCTGCGGCCACCTGATGTGGTCTGATGTGGTCTGCGGCTACCTGATGTGGTCTGATGTGGTCTGCGGCCACCTGATGTGGTCTGATGTGGTCTGCGGCTACCTGATGTGGTCTGATGTGGTCTGCGGCTACCTGATGTGGTCTGCGGCCACCTGATGTGGTCTGATGTGGTCTGCGGCCACCTGATGTGGTCTGATGTGGTCTGCGGCCACCTGATGTGGTCTGATGTGGTCTGCGGCTACCTGATGTGGCCTGATGTGGTCTGCGGCTACCTGATGTGGTCTGCGGCCACCTGATATGGTCTGCGGCCACCTGATGTGGTCTGCGGCCACCTGATGTGGTCTGCGGCCACCTGATGTGGTCTGCGTCCACCTGATGTGGTCTGCGTCTACCTGATGTGGTCTGCGTCTACCTGATGTGGTCTGCGTCTACCTGATGTGGTCTGCGTCTACCTGATGTGGTCTGCGTCTACCTGATGTGGTCTGCGGCTACCTGATGTGGTCTGCGGCCACCTGATGTGGTCTGCGGCCACCTGATGTGGTCTGCGGCCACCTGATGTGGTCTGCGGCCACCTGATGTGGTCTGCGTCTACCTGATGTGGTCTGCGTCTACCTGATGTGGTCTGCGTCTACCTGATGTGGTCTGCGTCTACCTGATGTGGTCTGCGGCTACCTGATGTGGTCTGCGGCTACCTGATGTGGTCTGCGGCCACCTGATGCGGTCTGCGGCTACCTGATGTGGTCTGCGGCTACCTGATGTGGTCTGTGGCTACCAGCCCTATTGGCAGCAGGGTGCCATGTTCTGTGTGTTGTGACACATTCCTCCTTTAGCCATCATGGAGCTTTTTTGTGACTTTTGTGCCACAGTAGCGTTTCAGTCAGTTTGAACCAGACGCTACAGCCTTCACTGCCCTCGCACATTGGTGAGCCTTGGTCACCTAACACATTGTGGTCGGTTTGTGGTTTGTCCCTCCTCAGACCACGGTCAGTAGCTACTCCACGAGCCTTGCTGTTTCAGAGATGCTCTGACCTACTCGTCTGGCCATAACAATTTGTCCCCTGTTAAAGTCGCTCAGGTCTTTACTGCCTCCAACACGTTGAATATGAGAACTGACTGCACATTTCTAATCTATCCAGAACGTGACATGTTGTTAGGAGATCATCAAATGTATTCACTTAATCTTGTAAGTGTTCATTATGTTTTGGTTCGTCAGTATATATATATATCTAATATATTTCTGTCTCTCCCTGTTTTCTCTCTCTTACTTCCTGTCTTTATTGATCCGTGTCCGGTTGATCGGTGATGATTGACTATTCATGACAGGTCACAGGTCAAAATCCTTTAAATTCCTAGCCTGAAACCCTAAGAACAAACATAGCACATTGCTCCCTCTGTGGTACTTGAATATAAGTAGAACCCATAAATAAGTGTACAGCCAATAGAGCTTGGGATGACGTCAGCATCGGTAAGCTAACAATTCCGTCACGTCCACACATACAGGGTTTGTTTTTTATTCATCCTGTGGCATGAAATAGAGGCAAAAAAAAATGTTACGCAAAAATCACTGTTTACTCGTAGGGAGTGAACCCAAACCGAACACTTTGAAATATGTGCCCACAAACGTGTTTTGAATAGACTCGGGACATACTGTCTCGACGCTCTCTAGGTTGATGGAGGGAAGGCCCTTTGTCCTGTTACTCATCTCGTACTCTGATACTGAGTGACTCGCTGTCACGTCGAAACACTCGAATGCAAGGTTGGAATCCGTGAAGAATCTATGAGAGAGAGAGACTGAGAGACTGAGAGAGAGAGAGAGAGAGAGAGGGAGAGAGAAAGAGAGAGACTGAGAGAGAGAGGGAGAGAGAATGTGAGAGAGAGGGAAACTGTGAGAGAGAGAGAGAGAGAGAGATGGTGGATTGGGGGAATATTCATGTTTGTGTAACCAGTAGGTGGACAGCAAATCCGTCCTTCCTCATCTCCCCGAGCCTCACAATTACGTTTGTCTTCCTCGGCACCTGGGCACACTGGGTGGGAGATATACGAAGGGGAAGAGATGGAAGCAAAGGGTGGCAACAGGGACATATCAATCACGTTTGCATTGCGGTTTTTTTGTGTCTCCGTCTCTGTTTTGATCTAGGTGCCAATGTGTGAAATGATTTGGCACTGCAGATGTCCTATTTGCCGTGCCAGTGATGTTATTTTACTTTGAAATGTGGATTTGGGAGAAAAGGGACAGGCCTGTACGACGGGTGTGGGTGAGAGACGGAAACGGAGAGCAGGGAGGAAGAGAGCGAGGGTGCGGAATCCTTTAAACAAACAGAAAGTAATAACAGAGACAGAGGAGGAGGAGGAGGAAGAGGAGAAGGGGGAGGTGGATGTGTGAAGGATATGAAAATAACACGAGTGGGAATGGATCAAAGCGAGCGAGGGATGAAAACTCAAATGAGATGAAAAGAGACATTCTGAGCGGGTAACAAATGTGATTGGTGCGGGGTGAGAAGGGGCGGGTCTCTCCGTGTAAGAGGTCAGAGGTCGGCTTGTCTTCTCGCGTCTGCAGTCACTTCACCCTGTGTTAAAACTGCACTACACACACACTACACACACAATACACCCTGTGTTCAAACTGCACTACACACACACTACACACACAATACACCCTGTGTTCAAACAACACTACACACACACTACACACACATTACATCCTGTGTTCAAACAACACTACACACACACTACACACACATTACATCCTGTGTTCAAACTGCACTACACACACACTACACACACATTACATCCTGTGTTCAAACAACACTACACACACACTACACACACATTACATCCTGTGTTAAAACTGCACTACACACACACTACACACACAATACACCCTGTGTTCAAACAACACTACACACACACTACACACACAATACACCCTGTGTTCAAACTGCACTACACACACACTACACACACATTACACCCTGTGTTCAAACTGCACTACACACACACTACACACACATTACACCCTGTGTTCAAACAACACTACACACACACTACACATACATTACACCCTGTGTTCAAACTGCACTACACACGCAGTACACACACAAACACGAAACTACGAACTACCACAAAACCTTCTACTAATATCAAATAACACACCTTTACGTACACGTGACTATGAAACAATATCCAAAAAGGTGGAATCCAAACGACAGTGTTAAATAGGCCCAGTGATTGCTAACCAGCCCCAGCCCTGCTAACAACAAAACAAACACCAGACACAGGAAGTGCACCCCACTAAGACTTCCCGTGTAGAACTCACCACACTCGTGACAACTACGTACTACATGAAGTGGGATCAATTAGGACATACTACCTAGTCATAAAAATGCATCTCCACATTAGATCATTTTGTCAAGCAATAACCTGCATGAATCAGGACGTGTTTGAATATTTTAGTGGGCAGCATCAGGTATTGAGTCAAACATCATCTTCATTAAAATCATAGAAATGGCTCCTAGAGGCAACAGCGTCAATATTACAATAAAGTATCTAAAATGCGCACACGTTTTTTAATGTCGCTCTGATATGGTGCTTCTCTGTTTAATCACCAATATAAGGAAATCTCAATGGAAATGTCAGTTTTTTCTGTTTAAACGCAGTGTGAGAAGTACCATTTCACTTCTACATCATATGTGGAATGTCATACGTTTAAAATACAGATTAGGAGGCGAACACGTACAAATGGGTTGGAAATTAATTCGGACAGTACACTCCAAAGATTTAGAAACAGACAGATGTTTAGAGTTTTGTTTATTTCCACACTTTGGATATGAAATGATACAATGACCTTGGTGTTAGTTGTAGACAGATCGCTTTTATTTGAGGACATTTCCATTATATTGTATGAACTATTTATAAATTATAGCATTATTTATCCATAATCCACCGTACTTAAAATTATTGGACAGAAGTCGAGGTGACTGTCCGAGGTTGACATCACATCAACGTTAGCAGACGGCAGTTATCTTCTCTGACGTTTTCTGTTATCTGAGGGGACAACATGTTTATTTAACAATTTCAGAAAATCACATTATGCTCTCAGGAGTTACATCATCAATGAAGACAAGTGAGCCAATATCATTGGCTCAGCTATACAGTACATATCAAAAAACATACTAACACCTTTACCATAAGTCACCAGTGAGTTTGTATGTTACTCAGTCATTTGTCCACACTTATATCATGCCATTACTTCAATCAATGTATATCTTTGCCTCGTCTGTCCAAAACGTACATTTTCAGAACACCGCTGCCTCTTATAGTAGCTTTTTAAACCAACCAGTTTTTGGACGCCCGGAAAAATGGAGCTCGATATAACATGTGTCAATTTAGATTTCATCACAAAGACTTTATCCGTTCTTGTGAACCTCCCTTAGCGTGCATAAGCCCCGTGTTTAGTTCTCTCTGGCCTATCTGCAGCTGTCAGGTATCTGTTGGCTTAATATATATTCTCCTCCCCACCAGCCGCTCTCTATCAGGCGACGCTCTACAGGATGTCTTTCTTATTTGTAGAATTACCATGTAAAGGCTTGTTTTAAAAGGGAGGGGGCACTCCACTTCACCAAGTTAATAATGGCCACTCTGGTTCCCACCCATATTTTAACCACCCGGGAGGGGGGGGGCTGTGATCTGCATGTTGCCATGGTAACGGTGTCTGCGCCGTCCCCCCAGATGCCGGTAACATTATTAACGGAGACTGTGTGTGCACAGGTAAATTTGCCGGTTCATCTCTGTCAGCTTATTGTTTCACCGGCCCCCTGCCAAACACACACACACACACACACACTCACACTCAGTCCAACGCCATTCTCTTTAGTGACTCACAGAAAAAGTGTTTTAAAAAAATAATAACACGCACGCGCTCCCTGTTTAGTAGCACATCCAGCACATGCCCGGCGTGAAAATGCAGGAGCTCTGCCTCACGACGACATGTGACACTCCCACATTATGCATGTCACATTGTCCCACTCTAAAGTCATCCATAGAGCTGGACAAATGTGGACACTTACAGGTAAGTATGTTTCACACATTTGCAGGCTTGGGAATTTGTGCTAATGTGTTTGAACCAATCAGAGTGTGAGTCCATCGCTTTATGTAACACCAAGGTGACAGGTGGTCGCTTGCTGGCCCCAAACACACTGTAGATCGCCAGATCCTCTTTGGTAAATACAAAGCTTTCTTTTTCCAAAGCAAAGCCAAACCATGTTTTTTAGCGGAGTTGCAAGCATTTATTCTTCTGTTTGCTGTGCCCTGAAATTTGTATTTTGTTTGGAAAGATACATGTATATTTTCCCCAAGCCAATCAAGGACTTCTCGCTCTCGCGTTTAAGGAGTTAAATGTCACGAATTGGTCATGTTTAATGAGCCCATCAGCGCTCGAGTAAAGGCGCTCTGTAGTGCTTCAGCTAATTGGCTTCTGAGGCTGAGTTCCCCCGCTGTGGTGGACCAGCAGCTGGGGGGGGAGGTGGTGCTGAAGGGGTGCAGGCGGAGAGGTAGAGGGGACGGGAGCAGGTTGGTTTGGGGAGATGACGTAAGCAGAGAGAAGCTGGAGAGGCCCTGGTCCAGAATATATGACCCATTATAGTTTTCGTTATAGGAGTGTTGTTGAACTCCGATTTTCATCATAGCAAAGAGACACAAAACAACCGTCATTTTCCATGTCACGTTACAGCCTAAAGGTACAGCGCTCAGTCATGTGATTTGTCCACCACGCCATAAGAAGATTAACAAAAGCAATTATCTATTTATTCCTCTGTGCGTGTAATTGCTTGGTAAATGGACATGTTTAGAGATTACACACAGATGAACGAGCGATGGAGGCTTTATTGCCAAATGCCCTGCCTCCCATCCGGGTCCCAAACGCCCTTATCCTCCTATTGCGTTTCCTACCTAACCACTGCAATTGGCCAAATAGGCACAGAGGCACACGCCACGAGCCCCTCCTTACCTCCTCGTCTCCCATCCTTGTCCCCCGCTCCACTTCTCTCTGTGCCTGTTCCCACACTAGCACCAATTACTGGGCCGGTGCTGAACCAGGCCCTAAATCTGTGGTTGAGCAGGAGAAGCATGTCTGCCCATGCTGTCCCGCGGAGAGGAGACAGACTCACCACAGTCTGACGGGGCTGCAGGAGGGCCAGCTAAAGGACGATCACTCGAAGACAGATAAGTTGTTCGAGCGTGCGCGCGCGTGCATTTCTGTGTGTTTACGCCGATGCGTGTGTAAATGCCTTTCAGTGGCTTCGTTCTCACGGGGGTTCTCAGTTGGTCTGTCGGCCGCAGAGAACACGCGTTCAGTTCATCCCGCCGTCACAAATGTAAGATTAATGTGGGATTTTATTAGTGCCTCCAATGGCATTGAGTGAAACGCAACTAGTGTGAGTGTCAGATGTACAGTGAGTTTTGTATTGCCATTGTGAGGTTGTCTGTTATTATGGGCTCTAGTGTCAGATGTACAGAAAGCACAGTCAGAGGAGGAGTGGAAACGGGACAGAAGCAGGAATGGGAGGAATTGAAGGCAGTGATGACGGCGGAGAATAAGAGATCTTTCGTGTTTTTGTCTCACGGTCAGATCTTTTGTCATCTCTCGTCCTTAGTGGTGCTCGGCAAACCACAGCCGTGAAACCACTGCGGAAGTTGGACAACTAGTATTTAATGATGTTCTATTGAAAAAAAGTCGATTTTGTATCATAATCTCAACAGAACGTAGTACAACAATGTCTACAATGTTCTAGGGACTTGTGACTCACTGACGTTATGTTCTGTCGTGTCCCTTTAGAAACGCAGTGACACACATCTTGGCTCTTGCGCGCTTTGACAACATTAACAGTGTGTGTGTGTGTGTGTGTGTGTGCACGTCTAAACTTTGACAGATCCTTCCCGTCTACAACTCGTTGCAATAATCAAAGTGCCGAATCCTGAGAGACCCATCATTGTCTCACGTTCTGTAGAGCACCGGAAAATCCCAATTTGTCTCCCTAATCTTACACAAAATAACATTTGCATTCAGCCCAGCTGCCTGTAATAAAGCCTGGCAGTTATGTGGTCTGCAGCGACGCATCACCATTCATCACAATTAAAGAGAGCTTAGCGCTTGTCACATGAATATTTACAGTGTAGCCGGGGCCATCACACACTGTAAATTCATAAATCATCGGGCCGGATCACAGAATGTATGACCGTTTTATTATTCATGATCTGCCTTTTATCTGTGTTTTTTTTAATATTTATATCCTCCTCCACATCACACCGTAGCCGGAAGTGGGTGGAGCCTGCCGCATCACGCTGGCCACACCCACATCCATAAACACACGCGTTATCAGTGAAGCCAGGACTACCGTTCTGCACCCCAAGACAAGGACTCCTCACCTCTCACATTTGGCCACTCTCTTCAACCTCTGCACTGCTCGTACAAAAAGCCAGAGAAAAAATTCACCGATCTTTATGCAATGTGTCATTCATTTACATTAGATTCATTTCTTTTGGCAATTAAATCCACACAGCATGTCTTTCTCCCAGTCGGCTCCACAGAGTCTCAACATTTCCGGATTGTTTCAAACTTCCGTAGAGATTCATGAAACTCACCTTATCCACCGTCGATGTGTGCCACTCTCTTTTACAGCCACATGGACTTGGATTTGCTGCAGAAAGCGTGTCATGC
The DNA here is from genome assembly GCA_029465975.1 of Dallia pectoralis. Taxonomy (NCBI): domain Eukaryota; kingdom Metazoa; phylum Chordata; class Actinopteri; order Esociformes; family Umbridae; genus Dallia; species Dallia pectoralis. The sequence goes on along the minus strand of CM055745.1, from coordinate 2,405,453 downwards.
ATCAGCTTTCACAGTAGAGAGGTGAACACTTGATGTGTTGAGGGGAGGAGTCAGGATGGTGAGTTGAGAAGTCAAGGAGGAGAGGGAGGTGGTGAGGGGAGGAGTCAGGGAGAGGAGGAGTTAATGTGGCGATAGGAGAAGTCATAGTGGTGAGGGGAGGAGTCAGGGAGAGGAGGAGTCAATGTGGCGATAGGAGAAGTCATAGTGGTGAGTTTAAGAGTCAGACTGGTAAGGGGAGGAGTCACTGTGGTTCGGGGAGGAGTCTGGGTGTACAGGTGAGGAGTCCAGGTGGAGAGGTGAGGAGTAAGGGTGGAGAGGGGAGGAGTCAGAGTGATGATGGGAGGAGTCAGGGTAGTGAGGGGAGGAGTTAATGTGGTGATGATTCAGTTTGGTGAGGGGAGGAGTCAATGTAGTGAGAAGTCAGGTCGGTGAGGGTGGCGTCAGGGTGGAGGTGTGAGTCATGCCAACTACTGAGTGGAGTGTAGATCATCACAAACACCTTGTCACTTGGCTGCAATGAAGAAAGTGGAAATGTGTTTCATTTACAGTAACAAAGACTTGCAGATGGTTTTGAGGGAGTATTGGTGTAGAACGATGTGAGTGTGAGGAATATACAGAGCATGCTCAGATGTGTCCTACTACTCAACATCAATATGCAGCACTGGCCGGTGGTGTCCAGAGATACCAACATTATCTGACCAATCAAATGGAACTAAATGTGTCACATGTCTTGTTGTTGATTTCCACCTCACAGCTGAGCACTACTGTGCTGCCACTGTCTATTGAAACAGGCCTACTGGCTGGTTTAGTCCCAGTCATATCTGTCTATTGAAACAGGCCTACTGGCTGGTTTAGTGCCAGTCATATCTGTCTATTTGAACAGGCCTACTGGCTGGTTTAGTGCCAGTCATATCTGTCTATTGAAACAGGCCTACTGGCTGGTTTAGTCCCAGTCATATCTGTCTATTGAAACAGGCCTACTGGCTGGTTTAGTCCCAGTCATATCTGTCTATTGAAACAGGCCTACTGGCTGGTTTAGTCCCAGTCATATCTGTCTATTGAAACAGGCCTACTGGCTGGTTTAGTCCCAGTCATATCTGTCTATTGAAACAGGCCTACTGGCTGGTTTAGTGCCAGTCATATCTGTCTATTGAAACAGGCCTACTGGCTGGTTTAGTGCCAGTCATATCTGTCTATTGAAACAGGCCTACTGGCTGGTTTAGTCCCAGTCATATCTGTCTATTGAAACAGGCCTACTGGCTGGTTTAGTCCCAGTCATATCTGTCTATTGAAACAGGCCTACTGGCTGGTTTAGTGCCAGTCATATCTGTCTATTGAAACAGGCCTACTGGCTGGTTTAGTGCCAGTCATATCTGTCTATTGAAACAGGCCTACTGGCTGGTTTAGTGCCAGTCATATCTGTCTATTGAAACAGGCCTACTGGCTGGTTTAGTCCCAGTCATATCTGTCTATTGAAACAGGCCTACTGGCTGGTTTAGTCCCAGTCATATCTGTCTATTGAAACAGGCCTACTGGCTGGTTTAGTCCCAGTCATATCTGTCTATTGAAACAGGCCTACTGGCTGGTTTAGTCCCAGTCATATCTGTCTATTGAAACAGGCCTACTGGCTGGTTTAGTCCCAGTCATATCTGTCTATTTGAAACAGGCCTACTGTTTACTGGTTTACTGGCTGGTTTAGTCCCAGTCATATCTGTCTATTGAAACAGGCCTACTGGCTGGTTTAGTGCCAGTCATATCTGTCTATTGAAACAGGCCTACTGGCTGGTTTAGTCCCAGTCATATCTGTCTATTGAAACAGGCCTACTGGCTGGTTTAGTCCCAGTCATATCTGTCTATTGAAACAGGCCTACTGGCTGGTTTAGTCCCAGTCATATCTGTCTATTGAAACAGGCCTACTGGCTGGTTTAGTCCCAGTCATATCTGTCTATTGAAACAGGCCTACTGGCTGGTTTAGTCCCAGTCATATCTGTCTATTGAAACAGGCCTACTGGCTGGTTTAGTCCCAGTCATATCTGTCTATTGAAACAGGCCTACTGGCTGGTTTAGTCCCAGTCATATCTGTCTATTGAAACAGGCCTACTGACTGGTTTAGTGCCAGTCATATCTGTCTATTGAAACAGGCCTACTGGCTGGTTTAGTCCCAGTCATATCTGTCTATTGAAACAGGCCTACTGGCTGGTTTAGTGCCAGTCATATCTGTCTATTGAAACAGGCCTACTGGCTGGTTTAGTCCCAGTCATATCTGTCTATTGAAACAGGCCTACTGGCTGGTTTAGTGCCAGTCATATCTGTCTATTGAAACAGGCCTACTGGCTGGTTTAGTCCCAGTCATATCTGTCTATTGAAACAGGCCTACTGGCTGGTTTAGTGCCAGTCATATCTGTCTATTGAAACAGGCCTACTGGCTGGTTTAGTGCCAGTCATATCTGTCTATTGAAACAGGCCTACTGGCTGGTTTAGTCCCAGTCATATCTGTCTATTGAAACAGGCCTACTGGCTGGTTTAGGCCTACTGCCAGTCATATCTGTCTATTGAAACAGGCCTACTGGCTGGTTTAGTGCCAGTCATATCTGTCTATTTGAACAGGCCTACTGACTGGTTTAGTGCCAGTCATATCTGTCTATTTGAACAGGCCTACTGGCTGGTTTAGTCCCAGTCATATCTGTCTATTGAAACAGGCCTACTGGCTGGTTTAGTCCCAGTCATATCTGTCTATTGAAACAGGCCTACTGACTGGTTTAGTCCCAGTCATATCTGTCTATTGAAACAGGCCTACTGACTGGTTTAGTGCCAGTCATATCTGTCTATTTGAACAGGCCTACTGACTGGTTTAGTGCCAGTCATATCTGTCTATTTGAACAGGCCTACTGGCTGGTTTAGTGCCAGTCATATCTGTCTATTGAAACAGGCCTACTGGCTGGTTTAGTCCCAGTCATATCTGTCTATTGAAACAGGCCTACTGGCTGGTTTAGTCCCAGTCATATCTGTCTATTGAAACAGGCCTACTGGCTGGTTTAGTGCCAGTCATATCTGTCTATTTAAACAGGCCTACTGGCTGGTTTAGTGCCAGTCATATCTGTCTATTGAAACAGGCCTACTGGCTGGTTTAGTGCCAGTCATATCTGTCTATTGAAACAGGCCTGTCTGAAACAGGACTGGCTGGTTTAGTCCCAGTCATATCTGTCTATTTGAACAGGCCTACTGACTGGTTTAGTGCCAGTCATATCTGTCTATTGAAACAGGCCTACTGACTGGTTTAGTGCCAGTCATATCTGTCTATTGAAACAGGCCTACTGGCTGGTTTAGTCCCAGTCATATCTGTCTATTGAAACAGGCCTACTGACTGGTTTAGTCCCAGTCATATCTGTCTATTGAAACAGGCCTACTGACTGGTTTAGTGCCAGTCATATCTGTCTATTTGAACAGGCCTACTGACTGGTTTAGTGCCAGTCATATCTGTCTATTTGAACAGGCATACTGGCTGGTGTGATGCATCCGTTTAGGTGAAGTGCAGAGAAAGCCATTTTTGATATCCCGTTCCTGGTTGTTTATTTAATAAAACAAAACAGGATCCACACTGAGAGGAAAAACGAACTGAATGAAAAGAAAACTGTGCATACTGCGACTTACTAACAAACTTCAAACAGTGATCTAAAATAATGACATTCACCAATGCAGACGTGACTACAAACAATGAGAAGCAAAGTGCAAACCCAAACTAGAGTGCTAACAAGCCCCAGCCGTGCTAACAACAAAACAATCACCAGACACAGGAAGTGCACCCCACTAAGGCTTCCTGTGTGGAAGAAAAACTCACACCACACTCTTGACATAACCCCGCCCTAAAGTTCTGGCTCCCAGACAGGCCAGGCAAGGTCCACAGATAGGAAGGGAGGGCGGGACATTGCCAAGGAGGCAAAGAGGGGAGGAGCCACTCCTCCAGGAGCTCAGAAAAAAGCAGAGAGGGGAGGGGCCACACAAAGACATGACTAAACACAGAGGACCTATATCCTCTACTAATGAGGGAATGGGCACCAGGTGTCTATGAAGACTAGTCCAGACAATGACGTGATTGGAAAAATGAAGCCAGAAGACCGGTGAAGACCATCACCGAAGCCTGCCCGTAGGTGGCGGTAGAATGGCTTCAGAGGGAGCTCTGACAGTCAGTAGGATTGATGCATTATGACACAACCAAAAACAGAGAGGCCGTATACCCCTGCTGTTATGACGGTCATCTAGACGTTGCGCATCTCAGCACACTCTCCCCTGTTATTCAACACAACATTTCTCCTCAATGAACTTTAATAAAGACTTTACTCCCCTGAAATGTGCGTCCGGTCTTCAAATAATGAGAAATATCGATCTGAATCTTTCCGTAGTCAACATGACCCTGAGTCTTGTGGAGAGGCAGGAGCCTGGTTTAGTGGCTGTATGTGGTCTGAAGGATGAGAGCGCCATCTAGTGGATATTAAATAAACCAACAATGTACTGGACTGCCTGGTAGACTGCTGTTTCCTTTAACACACAACTTCTACAATAAAATTGTTTATTCGCTAAGAAAATACAAAGTGATTGGTTCTACCACTGTCAGAATTGGCTTAATCGTTGTGCCATGGTGATCACGTTAACTTTCAGAGACTTAAAAAACGTATAGAGCGTTTTTTCTATTAGTAGTGAACTGCATGGAGCTGTTTTAGATGCAAAACAACCTGCAAATGTCCCTGCTACAGTGCTTCTATTAATCTCACTATTTGTATCTTTGTGGGTGTCTACAGGAACGGCCAAATCAATCTTCCTGAAAGACAAAGAGACATTATGCTGGTTCAATCAGTGTGGGAGAGACGCTGTTGTTCTGAATAGTTTGTATAGCCTCCACTGATGCCCCCGTACTTTGTGTTGTCCTCCATCTCAAGGCTTCAGTGGCTGACAACTATGTTGCCTTTGTTCCCACTCCCGTCTATCTATTCACTCTGCTCATCCAGTGTCAACACACCTTTAACCTAATATCTAACTCCATAGAGAGCAGAAATTAAATGAAAAGATAGGTTGGGATCAATTCAAACCAAATTGGAGAATGCTGGTTTAATTAAGTTAGAATTTCCAGAATGCAAAAGTTTAATACCGTATATCTTCCAATAGTAGCCCCGGTGTTTATTCGAAAAATATACGCAATATACAACTCTTTCCCTCCTCTCTTTCTCAACTCTGACCTTACGCCGGTGACTCTAACTTCCGGCGGAGCGTGTGACTTTATCAAAACAAATTATAAAGTTATTTAGCTGTAAATATAATAAAACAGTATCACAAAGTTCCACTAATTAAACGCTCTACGTTTAAATAAACAACAAATCATAACAGCATAAAGTTAGATTACTGAGCGTTAACACAGGTTGCGCACGTTTACTGCGTCGCCATGGAAACGCATAAACAAATTTCCGCGTCAGCTACATTATGATACCGTACTTACGGCCACGAAATGTAGGCAACAACACCAGATGAACATTTCAGGTACGGTATTATTAAAGCAGTATACGGTAATAAGCATGAAATAACAGGTACGGTAGACATCTACTGAACTTTCTTGCCAATGATGCCATAGTACTGGCCTGCACCAGTCCGAATTACGAATTAAGCGTTCATCAGCCTGACAAGACAAGATTGACGTGGAGACGAAAGGGCAAAATGTACACAAAGAAATTCCGTATTGACTTTCTCCCCTCCTCAATAGCATCCGACAGTACAGTTGTGACACGAAAAGATACGTACCGGTATGATTCACTGCAGGAGGGAGGTAGCCCAGGAAAAAGGGGATTAGCGTACGGGGAAGGCGGTGGGTCATTAGAGATCGGCGTTTAGTACAGACCGGATCTTAAAGGAGCCCGGCTACTATTGGAGACCGGCGTTTAGTACAGACCGGATCTTAAAGGAGCCCGGCTACTATTGGAGACCGGCGTCTATAGACCATTTATATGTTTGTAAACATTCGGGTTGTGCCCGCATCTTGGTTGCAGAAAACGCAGCAGAGAGTATCTAGCTATATTGATATAACTCAAAAGAATAATTGTTAAGCTAACTATCTTTTCAAAATGTACTCTGCTTACTACAACAACCTGTCACCCAGCGATAAGCAATGTTATTTAACTAAATTGACGTTAATGAGTGGAATACGTCTTACAGATCCTTATGTCATAGCGCCCTGTAAATGGTTAAACGACAAAACCAAATTGCCTAGCATTCAGTGGCCAGAAATATATAATTACCTGATTGACACTCCAAGCGTTTATTCCCGGGAGAAGTTAAAAGCGTACAAATCTCTTGATGTGTACAACTTTGTTCTTTGTGGTCATGTCCAAGACATACAACTAGAGAGAAACACATGTTGTTTGTATGAATTATTTATTTGAGTATGTTAAAAAATAGTTTAAAACAAGGTGGATTATCAGTCGCTGAGAGTGCATGACCCTAACAAAAAAAAATGAATATTGTAATGTTAATGTATTTTCTACGTAAACCTGCTTTGTTTACTTTTGCAACCGGAGGCGCTTATAGAAGAAGCTACCGCTCAAACTTCGCTAACGTTACACTTTGTCTGTTGTTTAAGGCTTTATTTATTTATTGTTATCGTTATACAAGCTTGTGCTGTACAATGAGAAATAAACAACCTTGTTGCCGTTGTCGTAGCATAATTGTCTATTGTCACGAACACTCTTCAAACCCGGCATTTATTGGAAACGAGCGTCAATAAGAGACGGCCCGGGCAACTAATAGAAGATATACGGTATTCAAAATGTTAAATTTGGAAATGTATTTAAATATTATTCCGTATGTCAAAATTACTAACGGAATGAATGTATTGTATAAAATAAATAACATGTTTTACTTCAATAATAATTCAATAACTTAACTGGATTTGCATAGACATACATTGACATACATTTACACAAAATATATCTGAAATCCAAAAGGGAATAATTATTATTTTTGACTTGGAAAAGTATTTTATATCCAAAGTTAAATCCCATCTTTTTGACTATAAAATCCTTGACATTATGATTTGATCTTGTAATTTCACCAGGTTTATTTTGTTTTAAAATGAAAACATAATAGGTAATGAGGCAGCTTTGACAGGACGGTAATGAAGTGAAAGAAAGCTAAATGCAAATACATGGATATTGCAAAGGTATTGACCAATCAAATTGATTATAGTTTATTTATAGTTTATAGCAGGCTTGATAAGGTTCACTTATCAAGGTCACCCAGACGACACACAACCCCACCTCCATATTTACTGAATTACTTGAACAATACAGAAGAGAAACCTCCCTCAACCTATGCAAAAGCATTTTGGAATTGAAGTACATGCTAACAGAAGTGCAAAGGAAGAAACAGTGATTATGTGTGTGTTACAATATAGGTAAAAAGCATTACATCAAAGAGTGCCACATGATGGCAGTATTGTGTAATAAAAGAGATATGGTCAACAAGAAAGAGAAAGAAAACAACACAAGGAATTAAAATTGTATTAAAAATGTGTTTTTGCAATTAAAGTACAAACCTGCTGTAAAGTCATTTAAAACTCTGATGTGCTATGTTTTCGTGTTAAAGGAAAAGTAATTTCCACAAAACAGTAAGCAAAGAAACTGTTTTGTCTATAGGAGTCGGTTAGTGTAGGCGTTGGAGGACAGGCTTATTCAATATGTTCAACTGTCACCATTATGTGTCGATATTCCTACTGATCTCATTGGACCCTGTATTACTTTGTTGTTTGAAAATGAATTCCTGCTTCATCTGGGGTAGTAAGTGGAGCTTGGCATGATGCTACTAACTGGCTTACCTCATACCTGACCGGTAGAACAGAGTACGTTGCCCTGGGCCACACCAAATCATGCACTCACAATGTGACCTCCGGTGTCCCACAGGGCTCTGTGCTGGGTCCTACCCTTTTCTCCATCTACATGCTCCCATGTGGAAAGATCATTACCTGCCTGGAGGAAATGGAGACATGGATGAAGCACAATTTCCTTCAATTTAACAGCTCCAAAACAGAAGCCATATTGATTAGGACACCAAATCAGCTTTGTCTATCCACCATCACCAGTATTGCTTTCTCGGGCCAGAACATCCCCCTTTCTACATCAGTCACCAACTTGGGGGTTAAAATAGACCCTCAACTCACTTGTGACACCCACATAAAACACCTCTGCAAGACAACATTCTACCACCTAAAAAATATCGCCAAACTCCGTCCTGTACTTTCCCAGTCGGATGCAGAGAAACTTGTTCATGCTTTTATCTCCTCCAGGCTCTACCCCCGTAATGCCCTCCTCTACGGGATCTCGAGGAAAGCATCCAAAGGCTGCAGTATATACAAAACAGCACGGCAAGGATCCTGATGAGGGTTCGTAAATCCCTACACTGGCTCCCTGTCCCACTCAGAATTGAGTATAAGGTCACTCTCCTCACGCACCAGTGCCTTTACGGACATGTCCCCCATTACCTAGTAGAACTCCTCGCTCCGCTGTCTTCCTCACGCTCACTCCGGTCTGCGACCGCAACGCTTCAAGCCCCCAGAACAAAGCTCTGCAGTATGGGTGACAGAGCGTTTTCATCTGCTGCTCCGAGACTATGGAACTCCCTCCCTGATCACCTTAGGGCTCCACAAGCTACAGATGTTTTTAAACATAACCTTAAAACATATCTCTTTAAAAAAGCTTTTCATTAATTATATCTAACCTCTGTCCGTTTTTAAACGAATGTTTCAGAATTTTATTTGTATTTTTAGAATAACAATTTGAAGCACTTTAAGATTGTCTAATATAAATTACCTTTATTATTATTACAACAGAGATCAAACCAGAGCAGAAGACAGTCAGGTTCCCAGTCTGGGATTATATTTACTACTTAGATATATTTAAAGGAATTGTTAGGTGGGGGGGAGCAGGTTATATAGTACTATGACAGGAGGAAGAGGAGGTGGGGGGTGCAGGACATTATAGTACTAGGACAGGAGGAGGTGGGGGTGGGGGGAGCAGGACATTATAGTACTAGGACAGGAGGAAGAGGAGGTGGGGGAGCAGAACATTATAGTACTATGACAGGAGGAAGAGGAGGTGAGGGGAGCAGGACATTATAGTACTAGGACAGGAGGAAAAGGAGGTGGGGGGAGCAGGCCAGTATAGTACTATGACAGGAGGAAGAGGAGGTGGGGGTGGGGGAGCAGGCCATTATAGTACTATGACAGGAGGAAGAGGAGGTGGGGGTATGGGGAGCAGGCCATTATAGTACTATGACAGGAGGAAGAGGAGGTGGGGGAGCAGGCCATTATAGTACTATGACAGGAGGAAGAGGAGGTGGGGGGAGCAGGACAGTATAGTACTATGACAGGAGGAAGAGGAGGTGGGGGAGCAGAACATTATAGTACTATGACAGGAGGAAGAGGAGGTGGGGGGGAGCAGGCCATTATAGTACTATGACAGGAGGAAGAGGAGGTGGGGGAGCAGAACATTATAGTACTATGACAGGAGGAAGAGGAGGTGGGGGGAGCAGGACATTATAGTACTATGACAGGAGGAAGAGGAGGTGGGGGGTGTGCAGGACAGTATAGTACTAGGACAGGAGGAAGAGGAGGTGGGGGGAGCAGGCCATTATAGTACTAGGACAGGAGGAAGAGGAGGTGGGGGGGGAGCAGAACATTATAGTACTATGACAGGAGGAAGAGGAGGTGGGGGGGAGCAGGACATTATAGTACTATGACAGGAGGAAGAGGAGGTGGGGGGGTGTGCAGGACAGTATAGTACTATGACAGGAGGAAGAGGAGGTGGGGGAGCAGGCCATTATAGTACTATGACAGGAGGAAGAGGAGGTGAGGGGAGCAGGACATTGTAGTACTAGGACAGGAGGAAGAGGAGGTGGGGGTGTGCAGGACAGTATAGTACTATGACAGGAGGAAGAGGAGGTGAGGGGAGCAGGACATTATAGTACTATGACAGGAGGAAGAGGAGGTGGGGGAGCAGGACATTATAGTACTATGACAGGAGGAGGTGGGGGTGGGGGAGCAGGACATTATAGTACTATGACAGGAGGAAGAGGAGGTGGGGGGAGCAGAACATTATAGTACTATGACAGGAGGAAGAGGAGGTGGGGGGAGCAGGCCATTATAGTACTAGGACAGGAGGAAGAGGAGGTGGGGGAGCAGGACAGTATAGTACTATGACAGGAGGAAGAGGAGGTGGGGGGAGCAGGACAGTATAGTACTATGACAGGAGGAAGAGGAGGTGGGGGAGCAGGACAGTATAGTACTATGACAGGAGGAAGAGGAGGTGGGGGGAGCAGGACATTATAGTACTATGACAGGAGGAAGAGGAGGTGGGGGGGAGCAGGACATTATAGTACTATGACAGGAGGAAGAGGAGGTGGGGGGGAGCAGGACAGTATAGTACTATGACAGGAGGAAGAGGAGGTGGGGGGGAGCAGGACAGTATAGTACTATGACAGGAGGAAGAGGAGGTGGGGGAGCAGGACATTATAGTACTATGACAGGAGGAAGAGGAGGTGGGGGGAGCAGGTGGAGAATAACATGAGATGTTTCCGACTAAAAGAAAAGGAAAAGTGAGATGCATTTTCCAAATTCTCTAAAGTTTGTAAGATCGGAACCAAAGAAACATTATAGGTAAAAAAAAATGGTCACATGGTCACATGGTCACAAAGATATTGTCTTACAACACGTTTGAAATGGCAGGTTTCCTTCCAACAAGTCAATTGTTTGGGCCGCACTACCGGGGGTTAGTCTAGCTCATGTTCCACTCAGTTGTCATAGAGACTCTATAATATGTTAATATTAATGGGCCAAAGACTGGGGAATATGTCATTAGAAACATGTAGATGTGGTGTTTTTACAGGAGACACTATGATGTTATTAATGAAGTGGATTTGGGGACTCAGGTGTTGAGTCATGGGACTAATATTAGTGCAGACAGAGGTAGCAGTGCTTTTCCCTGGTCTGGTGGTTAATATTATCTCCTTTAAAGAGGTGTGTTGGGGCAGGTTGGGTGTGGTTAAAGCCTAGAGACCTCCCTGATGTCAGGATCTGACAGTAATCTATGTTTGTATAGTGTGAAGTATGTGTGTTGAGGTTGTGTTGTATTGTAATGTGTTTGTCTACAGTGAACTATGTGTGTAGAGGGTGGTGGGACGGATGGGGAATTATTAGACTAAAGAAGTGGTCTTATTTAAGGACAAAACAATCTAAATTATCTCTCTCTTAGGGCTCTGCACAGACAGCAGTGGAGGACAGTGAGAAGATCTTTACTGAGCTGATCTGCTCTATTGAGAGATGAAGCTCTGAGGTGAAGAAGCTGATCAGAGACCAAGAGAAGATACAAGTGAGTCCAGCTGAAGGACTCCTGGAGAAACTGAAGCAGGAGATAACTGAGCTGAAGGAGAGAAGCACTGAGCTGGAGAAGATCTCAAACACAGAATACCACATCCCTTTCCTCCAGGTATCTAAATTTACTTAATACAGGTCATAAATGAACTTAATATAAAACTGTCAATCTGATCTGTTCTGATGTCTCTGTTGTGTTATGTACAATACAGCTAGGGTTGCCACCCGTCCCTTAAAATACGAAATCGTCCCGTATTTGATAATAAAATAGCGCGTCCCGTTTTGAATCAATACGGGACGGGGTTTGTCCCGTATTTTCGGAGTTGTCTCAATGAATGCACCATCTCTCAATGCAAATCATCCCACCCGCATTCTGTGAAGACTCGTCCTATTCTGCCTCTGATTGGGTAATACTCGCGGCTGCCATCGTTGGATTGATTGGTTTGTTTCAGGGTCACGACCAATCAGAGTCAGAGGAGGGCGGGTCTCTTGGCAGAGAGTCTATTTGAAAGAATGGCGGAGGCCGCGTCCAACGCGGAAACGAAAGCGAATGAGTTGTAGGAAACAAATACGTGGCTGGAAAGTGTCAGCGTAAATGAATATCAAGCCAACTGCTAAATGTGTCGGCGAGTGTTCTCTGTTGCCCACGGTGGGTTGTCAGATGTGCGACAGCATGCAATCGGGGGAGCAACATTCCCGCAATGCCAGAAGTCAAAGAAAGCAAAGCACTGTCTCCCAGTTCTTCATACCTCAATCATCTCCTGAGGCAGATAGTGTAATGACAGTTTTTTAATCACCTCAATAATGTTCTGATTGATTACATTAGATTTCATAGGCTGCCTATTTGTTAAGAAATAATGTTAAAAATGTAAATGAATCATGTTATGGTATGATTGGTTGATAACACTTTACAATAAGGTTACTTTATTAAACATTAGTTAATGTATTATTAACTAACATGGACTAAAAATGAGTAATACATTTGTTACAGTATTTATTAATCTTTGTTAATGTTAGTTAATAGAAATAAAGCTGTTCATTGTTTGTTCATGTTAGTTCACATTGCATTATTTAATATTAACAAGATTTGAATAAAGTATTAGTAAATGTAGAAATTACATTAACAAAGATGAACAAATGCTGTTTAAGTGCAGTTCATTATTAGTTAGTTATGGATCTGTTAATTTAATAAGTTAATAAAATATGGTTCACATCTCACAAGTTATTCCAAATGCTGTCTTACTGTCAAACCCATGTTCAATCTTAATATTTGTATTAAAACATGTATTAAGTTGTGATTTACCACTACTGGCACGATATCGGACACCCCCCAAACACCAGCACAACCCCGACCCCCCCGCGGCAGGTGTCCCTTATTTTTCTGTATTAAAGGTGGCAACCCTAAATACAGCTTGTATAATAAAATGTTTAGTATGCTGTTTATGCAGTATTTACATTTAAATAAAGGTAATTAAATGCAGTAAATGTATTATTTTGTTCTCTCTCTCTCACCCCTATCTCTCACTCTTTCTCTCACCACTTCCTCTCTCTCACTCTTTCTCTCACCACTTCCTCTGTCTCTCTCTACATCTCCATCCCCCCCACCAGAGTTATCAGTCTCTCTCCAGTACCAGTGTCTCTTCAGACTTACCCATCATCACTGTCTGTCCTCTGCTGGTTATTAATATAATGTTACGTGTCCATGTCGGTGAGTGTTTGATTGTTAGTAGTACATGCATTGTGTTATCGTTGTTGTTTAAGTCGCTTTGTGTAAGCGCAATTTTATTTACGTTAAAGTGTTTGTCTAGTTTCTGTTTGTGTGTCTGTCGGTTTTATTTAAGAATAAAACACGGTAGTGATCACTGATCACCGGCTCTGCATCTCGCTCTCTCCACACTAGACAGTAAAGAAACCGTGACACACATTATTAACTTAAATCTGTTGAGTTTGTGTGACATCTTCTGCCTTTTGAGTTAAACACTTATTTTTTTAAGATAAACTTACGATAAATGAATGTACTTTTTTCTTTTGTTTCAACATTAGTGCACGTGGGCTACATCACAAGAGGATAGAATGAAGAGCGCTAGCATATAGCAAAACACGTGGTTAACTATGTTAGCAATTTATTAAGCTCTCAAAAAACACTAAAGTTCTCAACACATCTCGACTAAATATATGTGCACTCATCATTAAATACACGTACAAATTACCATGTGCACTAAAACTAAAGTTACGACAGGTATACATCGCACCGATGTGAATAAGTACCTCTCTCAGTCAGGTTTAATGCAGACTGAGAGATAAACGCGACAACTCAGCAGTGTTGCCAGATTGGACTAAAGATTTCCAGAACAACTACAGCTTAAAACCCGCCCGTTTAAAAAAATACCAGCCCAAAATACATACTGGTATTAAAACTGTTATGTTATACAATAAAAAACACATTTTAAAGACCCGCTTAATGCATTTTTTCCGGTCAGACGTGACCAAAAGAAGCCCAATTGTGCGGGAACCCGCCCAATCTGGCAACACTGCAACTCAGTGTATATAGCCACCACCGCCTCAATCCACTAGAGGGCGCACTTACACAACAAATGACTCTCCCAATACCTATAAGCTAGACTACCATGAAATTAATAAATAATACATGATTTTGGTGAAATAAACTCACATAATGGCAGAACAGAAAATGAAAGGTTGCAATAATATTTGTCTTACTCTAACCTGTTACACATGCTGTTTAATAGGCAGGTTAGTATTCTGGTTACTCTGCTAATTAATAGGCAGGTTATAATGCTGTTTAATATGCTGGTTAATAGGAACGTTATTATGCTGTTTAATATGCAGGTTACTATGTTGGTTATTATGTTGGTTAATTGGCAGGTTACTATGCTCACATATTGTAATCTCACATATATATTATTATTAAACATATCACTGGACATTGACAGTTGATATCAGTACACAACTACGGGTGGCTGGCCGCAAGCACACATCACAATTTCAGCAGAATTTGTACCCTATCTAGCTTTACACTACTTTTACATACAAAGCAACTGTAGTTTGTATGTAAATCATGTTGCAACTGCTTAGATTGATGGAAAATATGACCTCCCCTGTTTAGTTTGGTTGGAAATAAAAGTATCTCAGCCACGTCTCTAAACTTTTAACAGTTTATGTGTTTTTTCTGTGTCCTGCTACAGAGACCAATGTCCAGAAAACCAGGTTGAAACCAATCTAGTGGAGAGGAAGAAGTGAAAAAGAGAAATATAGCTTAAGAAGAGGATAGGAGAGGCGGAATGGATGAGGAGAAAAGAGATGACAGGAGGAGAGGAGGGGAATGACAGGTAGAAAGAGGAATGAGGGATGAAGGAAGAGTGGAGATGAGGAGGAGATGGGAAAAGGAGGAAAGTAGCAGATGGATGTGGAGGAAGAGAGGAGAGGGAAAGAGAGGAGAAGGGAGAAAAAGAGGGAGAGTAAGTGTGAGTTAAATAAAGGAGGAGAGGGTGAGAGGAGCAATATTGGGTCTGTGTTTAGTCAACTATTAACAGCACTTTAACCGCACGCACGCACGCACACACACACACACACACACACACACAAACACACACACACACACACACACACACACACTCTTGAATAATCTGTTATAAAATACCTTTATTATTATTCATTATGTTAAATCAGGAACATTGTAATACAATTACAGAAGCAGGAATGTTTTGTCAACAATTAAATACATAAACATTCTACTGACATCAATGTTTACAAACACCAATAATAAACAATAACAACCAGATGAATGATTTGTAAATCAGAAGGTTTTACAGACCAGTGTGGTGATTCATTCATTAGTTTATGTGAGTTTTCATGTTTTGCCTCTTGGGGAAATAATATCAGACTGGCCTCAGTATGGAGGGGGAGGGGCATGTTGTTGATGGACTGTTGATTAGCTACAGCTCTAGGAAGGGGGAGGGGCATGTTGTTGATGGACTGTTGCTTAGCTACAGCTCTTAGAAGGGGGGAGGGGCATGTTGTTGATGGACTGTTGCTTAGCTACAGCTCTAGGAAGGGGAGGGGCATGTTGTTGATGGACTGTTGCTTAGGTACAGCTCTTAGAAGGGGGAGGGGCATGTTGTTGATGGACTGTTGCTTAGCTATAGCTCTTAGAAGGGGGCATGTTGTTGATGGACTGTTGCTTAGCTACAGCTCTAGGAAGGGGGAGGGGCAAGTTGTTGCTGGGCTGTTGCTTAGCTACAGCTCTTAGAAGGGGGAGGGGCATGTTGTTGATGGACTGTTGTTTAGCTACAGCTCTAGGAAGGGGAGGGGCAAATTGTTGATGGGCTGTTGCTTAGCTACAGCTCTTAGAAGGGGGGAGGGGCATGTTGTTGACGGGCTGATGCTTAGCTACAGCTCTAGGAGAGGGGGGGGGGGCATGTTGTTGACGGGCTGATGCTTAGCTACAGCTCTCTAGGAGAGGGGGCACAGGGACAGAGGCAGTTTCTACACTCATCAAAAATAGAAACATTCAAAACAGACAAAGGGAGGGAATCCAAAGTTCACAGTTAAGTAGGACTTAGCGTAGCTTGTGCTAAAGAGTTACAACTTTAAATATAAAATGTCACTTCAATAAAGTGTTCCTTTGGTTTTGAATGTTTATTTAATCTTAAACTGAGCAAAAATCAACTAAAAGTTAATAAAAGTTTAAGAGCTCATCTCTGCTGCTTCTGTCTCTTTCTCTCCATTCTCTGCCCATCTGACTCAGAGACACTGAGGAGTCAGAACAATTAGCCCTAAACCCTGGATAGAGGAGCTCAGTGAATGTGGTGTTGAATGTGTACAGGTGGGTCAATGTGTCAGAGGAAACCCTGTAGAAGGACAGAGAGCCGGCTGGCCAGTCCAGATACACTCCTACTCTGTGGGGGTCTGAGGGGGTGACAGATATGTTAGTTAAGTTATTATTGTGCCTGACACAGTAACGGCCCAAATCATAACACTCCAGACTCCAGGACTTGTCATTGTATCCAAGCAGACAGTCACCACCCTCTCCTCTCCTGTTGATTCCTTTATATGTCACTCCTATATAAGCCTGTCTCCCACTCCACTCCACCTCCCAGTAACAGCGTCCAGACAGACCCTCTCTACACAACAATTGTGGCCACCAGTCAAATCTCTCTGGGTGATCAGGATACGGCTGCTCCTCACTACTACATGTCACCTTTCTGTTCTCTTCAGACAGAGAGAGTTTTCTGTTTACTGTTTTTGGGTCCAGAGTGAGATCACACACATCTGATGGATGAGACACAATATTACACATCATCATTCATATTATACACACACATCTGATGGATGAGACACAATATTACACATCATCATTCATATTATACACACACATCTGATGGATGAGACACAATATTACACATCATCATTCATATTATACACACACATCTGATGGATGAGACACAATATTACACATCATCATTCATATTATACACACACACATCTGATGGATGAAACACAATATTACACATCATTCATATTATCTGATGGATGAAACACAATATTACACATCATCATTCATATATTATACACACACATCTGATGGATGAGACACAATATTACACATCATCATTCATATTATACACACACATCTGATGGATGAGACACAATATTACACATCATCATTCATATTATACACACACATCTGATGGATGAGACACAATATTACACATCATCATTCATATTATACACACACACATCTGATGGATGAGACACAATATTACACATCATCATTCATATTATACACACACACATCTGATGGATGAGACACAATATTACACATCATCATTCATTCATCTGATGGATGAGACACAATATTACACATCATCATTCATATTATACACACACATCTGATGGATGAGACACAATATTACACATCATCATTCATATTATACACACACACACATCTGATGGATGAGACACAATATTACACATCATCATTCATATTATACACACACATCTGATGGATGAGACACAATATTACACATCATCATTCATATTATACACACACACATCTGATGGATGAGACACAATATTACACATCATCATTCATATTATACACACACACATCTGATGGATGAGACACAATATTAAACTTCATCATTCATATTATAC
>CM055745.1:2377875-2385375 GCA_029465975.1 Dallia pectoralis | reverse complement strand
CCCCACACACACACACACACTCACCTCCACACCAACACCCCCCCCCACACACACACACACACACACTTCGGGTTTAAGGGGGACATTGAGATTTGGGGAGCTTTTCAACTCAACAAGACATATTGTCACGTTCAATATCACAGGATCTCATCACACCCCTACTGGTTACTGACAGAGAAAACATCTACAGGACCTACTTGAGTTTCTCCAGTCTCCAGTGTGGATCCTCCAGTCCATCAGAGAGCAGTCTGACTCCAGAGTCTCCTGGGTGGTTGTAACTCAGATCCAGTTCTTTCAGGTGTGACGGGTTTGACTTCAGAGCTGAGACCAGAGAAGCACAGCCTTCCTCTGTGACCAGACATCCTGAAAGCCTGCAGAGTCAATCAGGATTTTACAAACTGCTTCTGCAATTAAACAACCTCCTTGGGTAATTCAAGATACAATCAGTATTATTTTATTCTAAATTCCTTGATCCGTTTTAAAGTTTGGGGATTTGTTTTTTTAATGTCACACCTCTATAAAACACACTAGTCCATAGTGGTGTGTGTGTGGGTTTGCTGTTTGTTTACATGGAGCGGCCCAAAATTCATAATAACCTGCAACAATATAAATAAAGTGAAATTCTCTATCCCACATCAACCCTGAATACACAAATATAGAAATTGCTGGGCTCTGGGTTATCTGACAACATCTTGACAGAAGTTATGGGACAGTCAAAAGATTAGAACCATAACTACCAGCATACTTCACCAAGCCATTCTGATAGTTATCACACTGCTCACACAACCAGGAAGTGTTTAGCTGATACAAGTGTGAAGGAAACTATACAACCATGACTGAGATTACAGCCGGCCACTCAACCACAAGGAGTCGCTAGAGGACAATGTGACATGGCAGCTCTGTGTGACTTCCACCCATCCACCCAGGCAGCACTGAGACTAATTGCTCTGTAATATGCTAGATCCCTGGGCAGCGTCAGTATTCTGCAACCAGGGAATAACTGAAGAAATGTTACAGATGGGGAAGTTCAAGTCCTTATGAGACAACATGCTAGAATTATTATGTCAGGATATTTATTTGTAATGGTGGTCCTGTAAGTTGTGGTGTGTTTCCATCCAGACCTGCTGGAATGTCTGACAAGGTTTGGTCTCGGTGATGGACATTAAATTCCTCTACATTTATCAGTATTCCAAACACTGGAAAAACAGCAGACACTGAATTCAGATTTAAGAGTAAGACAGAAAAGTGTTGCAAATTTACAGAATAACTAAGTTTAAATACGTTTATTGTAAAAATTTAACTTATTGAGAAAAGCCTTTCAAAGACACAGATGGTAACAGTTCTATGGTCAGGCTATCCTGGCTGACAAAGGTTCAGTTACATCTCTTTTACTCTTGAGTTAGCACATATATTAACACAATGGTTCAGTTACATCTCTTATACTCTTGGGTTAGCACATATATTAACACAATGGTTCAGTTACATCTCTTATACTCTTGGGTTAGCACATATATTAACACAATGGTTCAGTTACATCTCTTATACTCTTGAGTTAGCACATATATTAACACAATGGTTCAGTTACATCTCTTATACTCTTGGGTTAGCACATATATTAACACAATGGTTCA
Source organism: Dallia pectoralis (assembly GCA_029465975.1). Lineage (NCBI taxonomy): Eukaryota > Metazoa > Chordata > Actinopteri > Esociformes > Umbridae > Dallia > Dallia pectoralis. Next base: position 2,383,744 of record CM055745.1, on the reverse strand, counting down.
GTTACATCTCTTATACTCTTGAGTTAGCACATATATTAACACAATGGTTCAGTTACATCTCTTATACTCTTGAGTTAGCACATATATTAACACAATGGTTCAGTTACATCTCTTATACTCTTGAGTTAGCACATATTAACCCAATGGTTCAGTTACATTTCTTATACTCTTGAGTTAGCACATATATTAACACAATGGTTCAGTTACATCTCTTATACTCTTGGGTTAGCACATATATTAACACAATGGTTCAGTTACATCTCTTATACTCTTGAGTTAGCACATATATTAACACAATGGTTCAGTTACATCTCTTATACTCTTGAGTTCCCACATGGAAAAAACCTATATGAGGATATGTGCATATATGTAACCTATATGTTACCTATATGCACATATATGCTGCATATATGCACAGATATGATAATATATATGCTGCATATATGCACATATATGATAATATATATGCTGCATATATGCGCATATATGCCACATATATGCACATATATGATAATATATGCTGCATATATGCGCATATATGCCACATATCGTCAAAATTGAGGTGCATATATGTGCATATATCCCTTATTTAAAAAAAAGTATACTATGTATACTACAAAATGGATAGTACACTTTTAGTTCACTTTTGATATACTTTTAAGAAGTATGCTTAGAAAAAGTATATTCAAGTATACTATAAGTATACTACAAAATGGGTAGTACACTTTTAGTTTACTTATGATATACTTTCAAAAGTACATTTAGAAAATAGTTAACTTACTTGAACTTTTAAGTACACTACCAAATCGAAAAACGTTTTTACACATTTCTTCTGGAGATGTACGTTTTCTTTTATTATACAGCAAAAACAGTCTAAATATTTTTTAAGTAGATTACAAGTAATTTTTTTAGATCCATCTTGTATATTCTAATACTCATGTCTATGAAATGCATTGCACATTAAATATTTTTTGTTACTAAAGCTGAAATCATAATTACTGCCAAACATTTTGAAGCCCTATATTCATATAATATACTAATAATAATCAATTGGAGTATTAATAAAAATGTCTATGAACTAATTCCGCCTTTGCTGTATGTATTTTGAGGAACATTTATAAGTCTGATATGAATGAAAGCCCCGGACAGACAGGACATTAACATATATTTGAACATATTTTACATGCATTAACTGAGAAAATGTCCAATGAAGCATCAGAAGAAGGCGGATGTAGGCGGAGCTGATTAGCGACGTCACTTCCTGTTCCTTGCGCGCGAGCAAAATATCATATGTTGAACCGGAGATATTTCAGCATGTTTCAGTCGCCATAAACTACGCTTTAAACTCGAGAATCGGGTGTAAGGATTCCAAAAAGGACAATGTACAGATGGAATGAACAGGTGAGTTTGAGCTAAATTCTAACTTTATCTAGGCCTATATGAGATAACAGCTAACTAGCTACTTGGCTATGGTTAATGCTCACATCAACATTAGCTAGATAGCTATTTACGTCTGAGCCATGTAAGAAGACAACACGTAACTAGCCCTTGTTAACAATTACTTATCTTTTATCTGCATCTTTTGTTTTTCAGGTAACTGGTAGCTACAGTTACTAATTAGGCAAGGTTGCTAAGTAGCTTGTTTGTAAGAGGCAGGGAACAAAAAATTAACATGTACTTTATCCTAATAAGCCATGTAGCCACTAGTTTGCTGATAATTTTTTTTTTTCTTGATGCTGTGTGTTATAAATTGTAACACGCTGGGTGTTTATAAGATGTTGCATTTAACGGCTATAGTATAAATTAAACGATGTACATTACCCTTTCTCATTTCTTCAGGCTTCAGAGGAAGTTAATGTCAATGCAGAATACTCTGTATCTGATCCCAACAGCAAAGAGGGAGACATACCCAATCTCAGTAATGAAGAGGATGATGACATACACAATCCCAACAGCATGGAGGACAATGTACCCGATCCCAGCAGTGAAGAGGAAGACGTACACAATACGAACAGTGAATGGGGCGACAATTCATCTGCCTTGGTATGTTTCAGGCAAGTGTGTATTTGGAATCCTAATTTAATATTGCGCAATTTCACAAATTCCGATAAAAGGTTAAATATATTAATCATGTTTGCTTGTTGTCTTGTGTTTTTTTTACAGGGCATGCTAGGGAGAAATTTGAAAAAATAACAGTGCAAGATGTCCAGAGGATCTTGCACAAGAAGTGCAACAATGAATGCTTCAGACAAGTAAAGGCAGAAAAGATGTGAGCATGCATTTCATGTACAAAAATGAAGAATATTGTTAAATAAAATAACCATGTTTATTTTAACATTTAGAGTTCAAAATAGTTCTACAATGTATATATCAACATTTTAAGTGTTCATAGCTGGTTTATCCCCCTTTAATGTAGCTTTGACAATATTATCTCATGAAAATATTTATGAAAACACACACATTGTGTGTCTTGCCTCAAGATTTATTTAGGTATTTTGAATATGTACTGTATTTACTTTATTTTAAAGATGTTAATTACACTTGAAGACAAAAGTATATTCTAAAGTTTCAAGTGGAACTCCTACCAGACACATGGCACTGATTGTTAGAGTATTGTTTAAGGTTCACTTGACAAACATGGCTTGTACAGTTATACTATGTGTTTAAATCTATTAGTAAATCATAGTAAATTAACATTTATTAGGTTTACTTCTTGAAGTAATTACATGAGTTGAAAGTGCACTTGAAAGTATTCAAATGTATACTTAAGTACTTCAAGAAGTGTACTTCATGAACTGAAAGTGCACTACACAGGTTACTTTTAAGTATACAAAAGTATACTTTTAAGTACTTTAAGAAGTCTACATCATAAACTAAAAGTACACTACACGGGTTACTTTAAAGTATTTAAAAGTATACTTAAAATAAACTAAGTGTACTCTAAAGTGTACTAAATAAACTAAAAAGTGGGCCAATTTAGTCTACTTAGTATAAAAATAGTATATAAATAAGTACTTCAGTACCTTAATAATAGTATACTTTCTAAACTTAAGTATACTCACAAAAATGAACTTAAAGTATACTTTTGTTTCGTAAGGATACAGGCCATATAGGTCTCCTGTATTGCTTCTTTATATCCACAAATAAGACCTATATGTACATACAGGATGTCTCCAATCGCAGCTGTACTGTAAGCACTTTGGGTTCCTGTTGAAGTATTGCGCTCTTACTCGTTGTATTACGGTAACAGATTTGTTTTGGTGTTTATGTATTAAGTGTAATACGTCTTTGACGTAGTGACTTAGTCGACTGCAGCAGCTGAAGATCTGTGAGCACGTTTGAGTTGTTCGAATGATTCTGAAAATAAAGATAGCCTGTTTATTTCCAATTCACGCATTTACCGTTGAGCGCAACATAAGTTCAACACTGTCTTAGTATGTTTGTCTACATTGAAGAAGTGGCCGGCAGCCAGCCGTGGGCAGATAGGCACATCTATAATTCGAAGCTCACACAGCTGAGAGGATTAACAAGTTAAATCGTTTTTTTAATGTTCAGTTTTTTGTCTTGTTTTTGTTCTATTTGATTGTTCTTAAGTAAATAAATAATGTACATTTCTACATTTTGGGCTTTTATTTATGTTGCATAGTAGCTATGGATTTCAATAATTTAACATATAGGTGCATATATGTTAGGTGCATATAGGTGCATATATGTTAGGTGCATATAGGTGCATATATGCACCTAACATATAGGTGCATATATGCACATATAGGTGCATATATGCACATATATGTACATATAATATAGGAAAACGGCCAATTTTATATATGTCACATATATTAACAACATATATCAAAACCTATATTAAAACATATATGTTTATATAGGTTCTTTCCATGTGGGTTAGCACATATATTAACACAACATATATTAACACAATGGTTCAGTTACATCTCTTATACTCTTGGGTTAGCACATATATTAACACAATGGTTCAGTTACATCTCTTATACTCTTGGAGTTAGCACATATATTAACACAATGGTTCAGTTACATCTCTTATACTCTTGGGTTAGCACATATATATTAACACAATGGTTCAGTTACATCTCTTATACTCTTGAGTTAGCACATATATTAACACAATAGTTCAGTTACATCTCTTATACTCTTGGGTTAGCACATATATTAACACAATGGTTCAGTTACATCTCTTATACTCTTGGGTTAGCACATATATTAACACAATGGTTCAGTTACATCTCTTATACTCTTGGGTTAGCACATATATTAACACAATGGTTCAGTTACATCTCTTATACTCTTGAGTTAGCACATATATTAACACAATGGTTCAGTTACATCTCTTATACTCTTGAGTTAGCAAATATATTAACACAATGGTTCAGTTACATCTCTTATACTCTTGAGTTAGCACATATATTAACACAATGGTTCAGTTACATCTCTTATACTCTTGAGTTAGCACATATATTAACACAATGGTTCAGTTACATCTCTTATACTCTTGAGTTAGCACATATATTAACACAATGGTTCAGTTACATCTCTTATACTCTTGGGTTAGCACATATATTAACACAATGGTTCAGTTACATCTCTTATACTCTTGGGTTAGCACATATATTAACACAATGGTTCAGTTACATCTCTTATACTCTTGAGTTGAGTTAGCACAGTTATATTAACACAATGGTTCAGTTACATCTCTTATACTCTTGCACATATATTAACACAATGGTTCAGCACATATATTAACACAATGGTTCAGTTACATCTAACACTTATACTCTTGGGTTAGCATATATATTAACACAATGGTTCAGTTACATCTCTTATACTCTTGGGTTAGCACATATATTAACACAATGGTTCAGTTACATCTCTTATACTCTTGAGTTAGCACATATATTAACACAATGGTTCAGTTACATCTCTTATACTTATCTTGAGTTAGCACATATATTAACACAATGGTTCAGTTACATCTCTTATACTCTTGGGTTAGCACATATATTAACACAATGGTTCAGTTACATCTCTTATACTCTTGGGTTAGCACATATATTAACACAATGGTTCAGTTACATCTCTTATACTTATACTTGAGTTAGCACATATATTAACACAATGGTTCAGTTACATCTCTTATACTCTTAGCACATATATTAACACAATGGTTCAGTTACATCTCTTATACATATATTAACACAATGGTTCAGTTACATCTCTTATACTCTTGGGTTAGCACATATATTAACACAATGGTTCAGTTACATCTCTTATACTCTTGAGTTGCACATATATTAACACAATGGTTCAGTTACATCTCTTATACTCTTGGGTTAGCACATATATTAACACAATGGTTCAGTTACATCTCTTATACTCTTGGGTTAGCACATATATTAACACAATGGTTCAGTTACATCTCTTATTCTTGAGTTAGCTACATATATTAACACAATGGTTCAGTTACATCTCTTATACTCTTGGGTTAGCACATATATTAACACAATGGTTCAGTTACATCTCTTATACTCTTGAGTTAGCACATATATTAACACAATGGTTCAGTTACATCTCTTATACTCTTGAGTTAGCACATATATTAACACAATGGTTCAGTTACATCTCTTATACTCTTGAGTTAGCACATATATTAACACAATGGTTCAGTTACATCTCTTATACTCTTGGGTTAGCACATATATTAACACAATGGTTCAGTTACATCTCTTATACTCTTGAGTTAGCACATATATTAACACAATGGTTCAGTTACATCTCTTATACTCTTGAGTTAGCACATATATTAACACAATGGTTCAGTTACATCTCTTATACT
>CM055745.1:2316058-2377375 GCA_029465975.1 Dallia pectoralis | reverse complement strand
TTGTTCAGTCTCGTCATCACTACACCTGGTGTCCATTACCTCATTAGAGGACTATTTAAGCTCCCTATGTGTCGGGTTGTCTTTGTGTGGTATTGTTGATATGTTACGTGTCTTGTACACCACGACGCTCTTTGGGAGGTTGTGGTTATATTATGCTCCCATCCAGTGAGGAGTCATTTTATTATTAATGGCGCTGCGTCGCACCTGTTTGTTACTTTGTAAACGCTTTGTCGCTACATGCTATTCAAGGGGTTGTCCCCGTAATTGAAAACCTATTTTACGAACTCTCTCCGTGGTCCTGACTGGTCTTCATCCAACCTACACCCGTGACACTTATACTCTTGAGTTAGCACATATATTAACACAATGGTTCAGTTACATCTCTTATACTCTTGGGTTAGCACATATATTAACACAATGGTTCAGTTACATCTCTTATACTCTTGGGTTAGCACATATATTAACACAATGGTTCAGTTACATCTCTTATACTCTTGGGTTAGCACATATATTAACACAATGGTTCAGTTACATCTCTTATACTCTTGGGTTAGCACATATATTAACACAATGGTTCAGTTACATCTCTTATACTCTTGAGTTAGCACATATATTAACACAATGGTTCAGTTACATCTCTTATACTCTTGAGTTAGCACATATATTAACACAATGGTTCAGTTACATCTCTTATACTCTTGGGTTAGCACATATATTAACACAATGGTTCAGTTACATCTCTTATACTCTTATTAACACAATGGTTCAGGTTAGCACATATATTAACACAATGGTTCAGTTACATCTCTTATACTCTTGGGTTAGCACATATATTAACACAATGGTTCAGTTACATCTCTTATACTCTTGAGTTAGCACATATATTAACACAATGGTTCAGTTACATCTCTTATACTCTTGAGTTAGCACATATATTAACACAATGGTTCAGTTACATCTCTTATACTCTTGAGTTAGCACATATATTAACACAATGGTTCAGTTACATCTCTTATACTCTTGGGTTAGCACATACACAATTAACACAGTGGTTCAGTTACATCTCTTATACTCTTGAGTTAGCACATATATTAACACAATGGTTCAGTTACATCTCTTATACTCTTGGGTTAGCACATATATTAACACAATGGTTCAGTTACATCTCTTATACTCTTGAGTTAGCACATATATTAACACAATGGTTCAGTTACATCTCTTATACTCTTGAGTTAGCACATATATTAACACATGTAACATGCTGATTACATCAGTGATCATTTATGAGTACATCGTGCAGGGTCTCTGTCCTACCAAATAAGATGTGTCAGCATATCCTGTTGCCCAACTCCCATTGTTCCAATTAGTTCATATTTAATCTTAACACAGAGTAATTGAACAGTCAGCCCTTTTTACATCATAGATAATGTCCTAACACAGTGATCAACAAACTACTCTATTCTACTATTCAAATATCACATGATCTAGAGATTTCCACAACAGTCCATGGATGGATACTTGGACCTTCTGACAGCTCACAGGTGGAGGTGGAAAAAGGAGGCATTTGTATTCCATTTTGTTTTGTTGCCCCTCTGTTCTGTTGTTGTCATGTATATGTAACCAGGTGGTGGTTACGACCAATAGAAATTGTTTTAGGTTGGTACAACGGGAGCAGTATCTGTACTGTCAGTGCGTGATTTAGGTGCGTAGTGACGTCAGCACGGCAGGAAGAAAGTGACAGGAGAAAAGTAGCCTTATCAGGAGACACGTTAGTTGATGGAGTAGTATTATTAACAACGCGAATGTTAAATTAAGAATAGCATTCAAGTGTTAAATGTTGATATTAAGACTCATGGTCGTTAGATGTAAATAGTTATACACAAGTTTGATGTAAATGATGCGAGATTTATGAAAGATAACCAAAGATGGTTAAGGATACGGGGAAGTCTGTGGTCCACGTGTGAGGAGTTGCTCCGGTGAAAGTAACGTGGGTAAGAGGATGTTAATGTTTCTCATGTTAAGAGAAATTGTGATTTATTGTCAAGGTGGTTTCACTAACATAACAAATGGTTATGATCCTTTTTGTGCAGGAGTGCCACTACCGTTTGTTATGTACATAGAAAAGTTTTATGGTTACTGAAAAGTGTGATAAGTACCGGAACGATTTATGTTTATAGATAGGTTTTATTCATACCAGTTGTAAATGTACCATTTGTAATTTTATTTTTGTTCAAAACTAGTTTCACCTACTCAAATTAATAAATCCAAGAACCCCATATTTATTTGTCTCACTGTGTGTATTTGCCCCGGTGACATATAATTATAATTGTCTTGTAATTTTTGTTTTGTTTATTATTACTCACTTCAGAGTCTCCAGTTTATATTGTGGATCTTTTACCAAATCAGAGAGCTGCTTCACCCCTGTATCCTTCAGGTCATTGTTACTCAGATCCAGCTCTTTCAGATGTGAGGGGTTTGACTTCAGAGCTGAGACCAGAGAAGCACAGCCTTCCTCAGTGATTCCACAACCTGACAGTCTGGAGAGAGATTATCATGATGTCACAAACAGAACAATAGTTCAGAATAACATTAGAATAGTCTTTATAGATTACATCACTGTCATGTCAACTCTAATTAGGACATACTTTATAAACTGACATTGTCAATACATACTAAACAAATGTAACTTCCTTTACAGAAAGAAAACTTTGAATGAGTGAGATTACAGCCGGCCACTCAACCACAAGGAGTCGCTAGAGGACAATGTGACATGGCAGCTCTGTGTGACTTCCACCCATCCACCCAGGCAGCACTGAGACTAATTGCTCTGTAATATGCTAGATCCCTGGGCAGCGTCAGTATTCTGCAACCAGGCAATTCCTGAAGAAATGTTACAGATGGGGAAGTTCAAGTCCCTATGAGACAACATGGTAGAATGGAGGGATATCTTCACAAAGAAAAGTGTAATAAAATATAGTGAGAATGAATGATGGATCAGTGGACAACAGAGGAATGAATGAATGAAGATTAGTTCCAATGTTTACTATACTTGGACTAACAGAATATTATTATTTATTATGTCAGGATATTTATTTGTAATGGTGGTCCTGTAAGTTGTGGTGTGTTTCCATCCAGACCTGCTGGAATGTCTGACAGGGTTTGGTCTTTACCAGGGATGGAGGCTTGGACCTGCTGACAGCTCAGAGCAGGTGGAGGTGGAAACACAGCAGATGTTTGTATTCCCTTCTGTTTTGTTGTCCCTCTGTTGTGTTGTTGTCATGTATATAGTTGTGTTGTAAATTGTGTTGTTGTTTATTATTACTCACTTCAGAGTCTCCAGTTTACATTGTGGATCTTTTACCAAATCAGAGAGCTGCTTCACCCCTGTATCCTTCAGGTCATTGTTACTCAGATCCAGCTCTTTCAGATGTGAGGGGTTTGACTTCAGAGCTGAGACCAGAGAAGCACAGCCTTCCTCAGTGATTCCACAACCTGACAGTCTGGAGAGAGATTATCATGATGTCACAAACAGAACAATAGTTCAGAATAACATTAGAATAGTCTTTATAGATTACATCACTGTCATGTCAACTCTAATTAGGACATACTTTATTAACTGACATTGCAAAACATGACAAGCAAATGTAACTCCCTTTAAAGAAACAAAACTTCCATGAGTGAGTTACAGCCGGCCACTCAACCACAAGGAGTCGCTAGAGGACAATGTGACATGGCAGCTCTGTGTGACTTCCACCCATCCACCCAGGCAGCACTGAGACTAATTGCTCTGTAATATGCTAGATCCCTGGGCAGTGTCAGTATTCTGCAACCAGGCAATAACTGAAGAAATGTTACAGATGGGGAAGTTCAAGTCCTTATGAGACAACATGGTAGAATGGAGGGATATCTTCACAAAGAAAGAGTGTAAAAAAATATAGTGAGAATGAATGGTGGATCAGTGGACAACAGAGGGGTGAAATGAAGATTAGTTCCAATGTTTACTATACTTGGAGTAACAGAACATTATTATTTATTATGTCAGGATATTTATTTGTAATGGTGGTTCTGTAAATTGTGGTGTGTTTCCTACCAGACCTGCTGGAATGTCTGACAGGGTTTGGTCTTTACCAGGGAAGGAGGCTTGGACCTGCTGGCAGCTCAGAGCAGGTGGAGGTGGAAACACAGCAGATGGTTGTATTCCCTTCTGTTTTGTTTTCCCTCTGTTGTGTTGTTGTCATGTATATAGTTGTGTTGTAAATTGTGTTGTTGTTTATTACTCACCTCAGAGTCTCCAGTTTACATTGTGGATCTTTCATCAAATCAGAGAGCTGCTTCACCCCTGTATCCTTCAGGTCATTGTTACTCAGATCCAGCTCTTTCAGATGTGAGGGGTTTGACTTCAGAGTTGAGACCAGAGAAGCACAGCCTTCCTCAGTGATTCCACAACCTGACAGTCTGGAGAGAGATTATCATGATGTCACAAACAGAACAATAGTTCAGAATAACATTAGAATAGTCTTTATAGATTAAATCACTGTCATGTCAACTCTAATTAGAACATACTTTATTAACTGACATTGCAAAACATGACAAGCAAATGTAACTCCCTTTACAGAAACAAAACTTCCATGAGTGAGATTACAGCCGGCCACTCAACCACAAGGAGTCGCTAGAGGACAATGTGACATGGCAGCTCTGTGTGACTTCCACCCATCCACCCAGGCAGCACTGAGACTAATTGCTCTGTAATATGCTAGATCCCTGGGCAGCGTCAGTATTCTGCAACCAGGCAATAACTGAAGAAATGTTACAGATGGGGAAGTTCAAGTCCTTATGAGACAACATGGTAGAATGGAGGGATATCTTCACAAAGAAAGAGTGTAAAAAATATAGTGAGAATGAATGGTGGATCAGTGGACAACAGAGGGGTGGAATGAAGATTAGTTCCAATGTTTACTCTACTTGGACTAACAGAATATTATTATTTATTATGTCAGGATATTTATTTGTAATGGTGGTTCTGTAAATTGTGGTGTGTTTCCTTCCAGACCTGCTGGAATGTCTGACAGGGTTTGGTCTTTACCAGGGATGGAGGCTTGGACCTGCTGGCAGCTCAGAGCAGGTGGAGGTGGAAACACAGCAGACGTTTGTATTCCCTTCTGTTTTGTTGTCCCTCTGTTGTGTTGTTGTCATGTATATAGTTGTGTTGTAAATTGTGTTGTTGTTTATTATTACTCACCTCAGAGTATCCAGTTTACATTGTGGATCTTTTACCAAATCAGAGAGCTGCTTCACCCCTGTATCCTTCAGGTCATTGTTACTCAGATCCAGCTCTTTCAGATGTGAGGGGTTTGACTTCAGAGCTGAGACCAGAGAAGCACAGCCTTCCTCAGTGATTCCACAACCTGACAGTCTGGAGAGAGATTATCATGATGTCACAAACAGAACAATAGTTCAGAATAACATTAGAATAGTCTTTATAGATTAAATCACTGTCATGTCAACTCTAATTATGACATACTTTGATAACTGACATTGCAAAAAATGACAAGCAAATGTAACTCCCTTTACAGAAACAAAACTTCCATGAGTGAGTTACAGCCGGCCACTCAACCACAAGGAGTCGCTAGAGGACAATGTGACATGGCAGCTCTGTGTGACTTCCACCCAGGCAGCACTGAGACTAATTGCTCTGTAATATGCTAGATCCCTGGGCAGCGTCAGTATTCTGCAACCAGGCAATTCCTGAAGAAATGTTACAGATGGGGAAGTTCAAGTCCCTATGAGACAACATGGTAGAATGGAGGGATATCTTCACAAAGAAAGAGTTTTAAAAAATATAGTGAGAATGAATGGTGGATCAGTGGACAACAGAGGGGTGAAATTAAGATTAGTTCCAATGTTTACTATACTTGGACTAACAGAATATTATTATTTATTATGTGAGGATATTTATTTGTAATGGTGGTTCTGTAAATTGTGGTGTGTTTCCTTCCAGACCTGCTGGAATGTCTGACAGGGTTTGGTCTTTACCAGGGAAGGAGGCTTGGATCTGCTGGCAGCCCAGAGCAGGTGGAGGTGGAAACACAGCAGACGTTTGTATTCCCTTCTGTTTTGTTGTCCCTCTGTTGTGTTGTTGTCATGTATATAGTTGCGTTGTAAATTGTGTTGTTGTTTATTATTACTCACCTCAGAGTCTCCAGTTTACATTGTGGAACTTTTACCAAATCAGAGAGCTGCTTCACCCCTGTATCCTTCAGGTCATTGTTACTCAGATCCAGCTCTTTCAGATGTGAGGGGTTTGACTTCAGAGCTGAGACCAGAGAAGCACAGCCTTCCTCAGTGATTCTACAACCTGACAGTCTGGAGAGAGATTATTATGATGTCATAAACGGAACAATAGTTCAGAATAACATTAGAATAGTCTTTATAGATTAAATCACTGTCATGTCAACTCTAATTAGGACATACTTTATTAACTGACATTGCAAAACATGACAAGCAAATGTAACTCCCTTTACAGAAACAAAACTTCCATGAGTGAGATTACAGCCAGGCACTCAACCACAAGGAGTCGCTAGAGGACAATGTGACATGGCAGCTCTGTGTGACTTCCACCCATCCACCCAGGCAGCACTGAGACTAATTGCTCTGTAATATGCTAGATCCCTGGGCAGCGTCAGTATTCTGCAACCAGGCAATTCCTGAAGAAATGTTACAGATGGGGAAGTTCAAGTCCTTATGAGACAACATGGTAGAATGGAGGGATATCTTCACAAAGAAAGAGTTTTAAAAAATATAGTGAGAATGAATGGTGGATCAGTGGACAACATAGGGGTGAAATTAAGATTAGTTCCAATGTTTACTATACTTGGACTAACAGAATATTATTATTTATTATGTCAGGATATTTATTTGTAATGGTGGTTCTGTAAATTGTGGTGTGTTTCCTTCCAGACCTGCTGGAATGTCTGACAGGGTTTGGTCTTTACCAGGGAAGGAGGCTTGGATCTGCTGGCAGCCCAGAGCAGGTGGAGGTGGAAACACAGCAGATGTTTGTATTCCCTTCTGTTTTGTTGTCCCTCTGTTGTGTTGTTGTCATGTTTATTGTTGCGTTGTAAATTGTGTTGTTGTTTATTATTACTCACCTCAGAGTCTCCAGTTTATATTGTGGATCTTTTAACAAATCAGAGAGCTGCTTCACCCCTGTATCCTTCAGGTCATTGTTACTCAGATCCAGCTCTTTCAGATGTGAGGGGTTTGACTTCAGATCTGAGACCAGAGAAGCACAGCCTTCCTCAGTGATTCTACAACCTGACAGTCTGGAGAGAGATTATCAAACAGAACAATAGTTCAGAATAACATTAGAATAGGCTTTATAGATTAAATCACTGTCATGTCAACTCTAATTAGGACATACTTTATTAACTGACATTGCAAAACATGAGAAGCAAATGTAACTCCCTTTACAGAAACAAAACTTCCATTAGTGAGATTACAGCCGGCCACTCAACCACAAGGAGTCGCTAGAGGACAATGTGACATGGCAGCTCTGTGTGACTTCCACCCATCCACCCAGGCAGCACTGAGACTAATTGCTCCGTAATATGCTAGATCATTGGGCAGCGTCAGTATTCTGCAACCAGGCAATAACTGAAGAAATGTTACAGATGGGGAAGTTCAAGTCCTTATGAGACAACATGGTAGAATGGAGGGATATCTTCACAAAGAAAGAGTGTAAAAAATATATTGAGAATGAATGGTGGATCAGTGGACAACAGAGGGGTGGAATGAAGATTAGTTCCAATGTTTACTATACTTGGAGTAACAGAACATTAATATTTATTATGTGAGGATATTTATTTGTAATGGTGGTCCTGTAAGTTGTGATGTGTTTCCATCCAGACCTGCTGGAATGTCTGACAGGGTTTGGTCTTTACCAGGGATGGAGGCTTGGATCTGCTGGCAGCTCAGAGCAGGTGGAGGTGGAAACACAGCAGACGTTTGTATTCCCTTCTGGTTCGCTGTCCCTCTGTTGTGTTGTTGTCATGTATATAGTTGCGTTGTAAATTGTGTTGTTGTTTAATATTACTCACCTCAGAGTCTCCAGTTTACATTGTGGATCTTTTACCAAATCAGAGACCTGCTTCACCCCTGTATCCTTCAGGTCATTGTTACTCAGATCCAGCACTTTCAGATGTGAGGGGTTTGACTTCAGAGCTGAGACCAGAGAAGCACAGCCTTCCTCAGTGATTCTACAACCTGACAGTCTGGAGAGAGATTATCATGATGTCACAAACAGAACAATAGTTCAGAATAACATTAGAATAGTCTTTATAGATGACATCACTGTCATGTCAACTCTAATTAGGACATACTTTATTAACTGACATTGCAAAACATGACAAGCAAAAGTAACTCCATTTACAGAAACAAAACGTCCATGACTGAGATTACAGCCGGCCATTCAACCACAAGGAGTCGCTAGAGGACAATGTGACATGGCAGCTCTGTGTGACTTCCACCCATCCACCCAGGCAGCACTGAGACTAAATGCTCTGTAATATGCTAGATCCCTGGGAAGCGTCAGTATTGTGCAACCAGGGAATAACTGAAGAAATGTTACAGATGGGGAAGTTCAAGTCCTTATGAGACAACATGCTAGAATTATTATGTCAGGATATTTATTTGTAATGGTGGTCCTGTAAGTTGTGGTGTGTTTCCATCCAGACCTGCTGTAATGTCTGACAGGGTTTGGTCTTTACCAGGGATGGAGGCTTGGATCCGCTGGCAGCCCAGAGCAGGTGGAGGTGGAAACACAGCAGACGTTTGTATTCCTTTCTGTTTTGTTTTCCCTCGTTTGGGTTGTTGTCATGTATATTGTTGTGTTGTAAATTGTGTTGTTGTTTATTATTACTCACCTCAGAGTCTCCAGTTTACATTGGGGATCTTTTACCAAATCAGAGAGCTGCTTCGCCCCTGTATCCTTCAGGTCATTGTTACTCAGATCCAGCTCTTTCAGATGTGAGGGGTTTGACTTCAGAGCTGAGACCAGAGAAGCACAGCCTTCCTCAGTGATTCCACAACCTGACAGTCTGGAGAGAGATTATCATGATGTCACAAACAGAACAATAGTTCAGAATAACATTAGAATAGTCTTTATAGATTAAATCACTGTCATCTCATCTTCAACCGCTTATCCGGGGTCGGGTCGCGGGGGTAGCAGCTCTAGCAGGGGACCCCAAACTTCCCTTTCCCGGGCAACATTAGCCAGCTCTGACTGGGGAATCCCGAGGCGTTCCCAGGCCAGTGTGGAGATATAATCTCTCCACCTAGTCCTGGGTCTTCCCCGAGGTCTCCTCCCAGCTGGACGTGCCTGGAACACCTCTCTAGGGAGGCGCCCAGGTGGCATTCGTACAAGATGCCCGAACCACCTCAACTGGCTCCTTTCTATGCAAAGGAGCAGCGGCTCTACTCCGAGTTCCTCTCGGATGACTGAGCTTCTCACCCTATCCCTAAGGGAGAGGCCAGCCACCTTTCTGAGAAAACCCATTTCGGCCGCTTGTACCCGCGATCTCGTTCTTTCGGTCATGACACAGCTTTCATGACCATAGGTGAGGGTAGGAACAAAGATTGACCGGTAGATCGAGAGCTTTGCCTTTCGGCTCAGCTCTCTTTTCGTCACAACGGTGCGGTGAAGCGAATGCAACACCGCCCCCGCTGCTCCGATCCTCCGACCAATCTCCCGCTCCATTGTTCCCTCACTCGCGAACAAGACCCCGAGGTACTTGAACTCCTTCACTTGGAGTAAGGACTCATTCCCTACCCGGAGTAGGCACTCCACCGGTTTCCTGCTGAGAGTCATGGCCTCAGATTTAGAGGTGCTAACCCTCATCCCAGCCGCTTCACACTCGGCTGCGAACCGATCCAGTGAGTGCTGAAGGTCACCGACCGATGAGGCCATCAGGACCACATCATCCGCAAAAAGCAGTGATGTGACCATCAGCCCACCGAACGGGAACCCCTCCCCCATGACTACGCCTTGATATCCTGTCCATGAATATTACAAACAGGATTGGTGACAAAGCGCAGCCCTGGCGGAGGCCAACCCCCACCTGGAACAAATCCGACTTACTGCCGAGGACACGGACACAGCTCATGCTTTGAGCGTACAGAGATTGGATGGCCCTGAGAAGAGACCCCCTCACCCCATACTCCCGCAGCACCTCCCACAAAAGATCCCGGGGTACCAGGTCATACGCCTTCTCCAGATCCACAAAACACATGTAGACTGGATGGGCATACTCCCAGGCCCCCTCCAGGATCCTTGCGAGAGTAAAGAGCTGGTCCGTGGTTCCCGGCCAGGACGAAAACCGCATTGTTCCTCTTCAATCTGAGGTTCGACTATTGGCCGAACCCTCCTTTCCAGCACTTTGGAGTACACTTTACCAGGGAGGCTGAGGAGTGTGATACCTCTGTAATTGGCACACACTCTCTGGTCCCCCTTTTAAAGAGGGGAACCACCACCCCGGTCTGTCACTCCTCTGGCACTGTCCCAGACTTCCATGCAATGTTGAAGAGGCGTGTCAACCAAGACAGCCTTTCCCCACCCAAAGCTTTTAGCATTTCTGGACGAATCTCATCAGTCCCTGGGGCTTTGCCACTGTGGAGTTGTTTGACTACCTCAGCGACTTCCCCAGGGAAACTGACGATGACCCTCCATCAGCCTCCAGCTCTGCCTCTGTACTAGAGGGCGTGTAGGTCGGATTCAGGAGCTCCTCAAAATGCTCTTTCCAGCGCCCGATCACATCATCAGTTGAGGTCAACAGTGTCCCATCCTTACTGTACACAGCTTGGATGGTTCCCCGTTTTCCCCTTCTGAGGTGCCGAACGGTTTTCCAGAAGCATTTTGGTGCCGACCGAAAGTCCTTCTCCATAGCTTCTCCAAACTTCTCCCACACTCGCTGCTTTGCCTCTGACACGGCAGCGGCTGCAGCCCTTCGGGCCTGTTGGTACCCTGCAAATGCCTCCGGAGTCCCCAGGGCTAGCATATCCTTGAAGGCCTCCTTCTTCAGTCGGACAGCTTCCCTGACCACCGTGGTCCACCACGGTGTTCTAGGGTTACCACCCCTTGAGGCACCTAGGACCTTGAGACCACAGCTCACCGCCGCAGCTTCAGCAATAGAAGCTTTGAACATTGCCTACTCAGGTTCAATGCCCCCAACCTCCACAGGGATGCCTGAAAAGCTCCGCCGGAGGTGTGAGTTGAAGATCTTTCGGACAGGGGCCTCCTCCAGACGTTCCCAGTTCACCTGCACTACCCGTTTGGGCTTACCTGGTCTGTCACTGTCATGTCAACTCTATTTAGAACATACTTTTTACACTGACATGGTTAATACACAAATATAACTCCCTATATAGAAAGTTATAATGGTTTTCTATAATAATAATAAATATAACTACCTGTAGCAATGGCGGGTTCCTCCAAACAAATCAATTTAAACAAGTCAAACCAGGTTTAAGGTCAAGGTAAAAAAATTGATTTGTAATGTTTTTTTTCCCAATTTATCAGTGTACAAGTTATTCCACCATGGAAAACCATAAGGGTTCAATATAGTTTTTGTTTACCATGAGGAAAAAGGCACTTACACCAATTTGCAGACTTATTGGACATACAGAGCAGTGGAGTAATGACAAAGACTTTGGCCGTGGTTTATATGCTAACCGTTGCCATCAAAGCGTGGGACTATAGCATCACCTAGTGGCAATGTGTCATGTCAATGACTATGTTTCTGGAACGCTTCACGAACTAGAGGAATCATGCTCATCAACTTGAGCAATAATGCTAATCATGCTAATAATCATCAACCTTTCTATTTGTCATAATGACTGGTTGGCTGGAACGCTTCACGAATAACAGTTAGCATGCTAATCATGCTAACCTTTCTATTTGTCATAATGACTGGTTGGCTGGAGCGCTGCTAATCATGCTAACCTTTCTATTTGTCAAAATGACTGGTTGGCTGGAACGCTTTAAATAACAGTTAGCATGCTAATCATGCTAACCTTTCTATTTGTCAAAATGACTGGTTGGCTGGAACGATTCACGGTTAGCATGCTAATCATGCTAATCATTCTATTTGTCAAAATGACTGGTTGGCTGGACGATTCACGAATAACAGTTAGCATGCTAATCATGCTAATCATTCTTTTATCATAATGACTGGTTGGCTGGAGCGATTCATAATGTTACTGGTAATCATTCTATTTGTCAAAATGACTGGTTGGCTGGAGCGATTCACGAATAACAGTTAGCATGCTAATCATGCTAATCATTCTATTTATCATAATGACTGGTTGGCTGGATAATAACTTAGCATGCTAATCATGGACTGGTTGGCTGGAACGCTTCACGAATAACAGTTAGCATGCTAATCATGCTAACCTTTCTATTTGTCATAATGACTGGTTGGCTGGAACGCTTCACGAATAACAGTTAGCATGCTAATCATGCTAACCTTTCTATTTGTCAAAATGACTGGTTGGCTGGAACGCTTCACGAATAACAGTTAGCATGCTAATCATGCTAACAAGTGACATTTTTTTCTATTAATATTGCTTTATTTCTAGTTGAAAGACAATAATTTGACATGTCAAACCAGCAATCAAGTCAATTAAAGCAGCAGTTCAAGAGACAAAGAGCCAGCATCATTAGCATTAGACACTTTGTTTTATTTGGGGCCCCATTGACTTAAGTTTATCAAGCTCGTACGCATTTATTTTTTTACAGAGTGATGCCATATTGAACCCTGGTTTCAGACCATCAGTCAAAATTACAATTATTTAATAGACCAATATATATTAAGTCAATATGTACATTTACTTAAAGACGCCCCTTTCAGCATTTTTGTATTATATTCGTTTTTCCTCGATATACAATTGAGAGACAGTAATTCTACACATGTAAAGCCAAAAAGCAAGTGAATTGGACCAGCGGTTTGGGAGAAATTGTGTCAAATGTTATTCGTCCCAGAGGCTTTTTTGTTCATCAAGGGAAGTAAGGCATGTACGCCAAAGGGCATCCATTTTTAACATATGGGTCAGCGGGACTGATCCCGAACACACCGAAATTATGCAATATTAAAATGTACATAGACACGCCCCTTTCTTGCAACACATGTCTTATTCCTGAAGACCCTATAGACTGACAGTCATCCCACACATGATTGTGAAATGGCTAGTCAATTGGAGTGACAGCTGATTTATAGTTAATATTTGTGCATGTGTGAACGCATTAGCGGTTAGCTTGTAGAAAAAACTGTTAAATTTCAGTAACCTGTCATCTGGTTGTGTTTTGACCGACAGACTCGGGCATTGACAGTTTAGTTCATGGGGATGTCTTGTAACGAATGTCTTATTCCTGAAGACCCTATAGACAGACAGTCATCCCAAACATTATTGTAAAGTGGCTAGTCAATCAGAGTGATGGGCAAATAGACATTTTTTGTAGGTTTTGGGAAATGTGCATAACGGGGAAAAATCCATCATGGCGGACTTTATGGGTTTCTTGAGGCTTTTTTGTTCCTCATGAGGAATGAGGCATGTACAAAAAATTGCAGCATTCTAAGTCAAACGGGGTGGAAATGGCATCATTGTGAAATCCCTAATTTTAGGGCGTGTACTGTAGCGCTCCTGGTGCTCGAACTGGGGCAGGAGCCCACTCTAGCCCTGGAGCCCACTCTAGCCCCGGAGTGCACTCCCGCCCCGGAGTGCACTCCCGCCCCGGAGTTTACTCCCATCCAGCCCACACCAGTTCCCGAGCCCACACCAGTTCCCGAGCCCACACCAGTTCTTGAGCCTACACCAGTTCTCGAGCCCACACCAGTTCTCGAGCCCACACCAGTTCTCGAGCCCACATCAATTCTCGAGCCCACACCAGTTCTCGAGCCCACACCAGTTCTCGAGCCCCGTCCTGTCCTCGAGCCCCGTCCTGACCCGTGTCCCCCGGCACGGCCTCCTGACCCGTGTCCCCCGGCACGGCCACCTGACCCGTGTCCTCCGGCACGGTCTCCTGATCCGTCTCCACCGGTCCGGCCTCCTGATCTGTCTCCGCCGTTCCGACCTCTTGATCTGTCTCCGCCGTTCCGGCCTCCTGACCCACATCGGCCTGTCCGGCCTCCTGACCCGCCTCCGCCGGTCAAACCTCCTGACCCGCCTCAACCGGTCCAACCCCCTGACCCGCCTCCGCCGGTCCAACCTCCAGATCCGTCTCCACCGGCACGGCCTTTTGACCTGTCACCTCCTGGACGTCCTCCTGATTTGTCACTGCCTGGTCGACTCCCTGACCCGTCACCTCCTGGACGTCCTCCTGATCAGTCACTGCCCGGTTGACTCCCTGACCCGTCTCTGCCGGCCCGACCACCTGATCTGTTCTCGTCGGGCTGACCACCTGATCTGCTCTCGTCGGGCTGACCACCTGAACTGAATCTGCCATGTCGGCCTCCTGACCCGCATCCGGCTGGCCGGCCTCCTGGTCTGTCTACCCTCTTTTGGGTTTCTGCTCCGTCTCCACTAGTGATGGCCGGTTCGTGAACAAATCGTTCTTTTGAACCGGTTGAACCAGTACACTAAATCGGACTGAATCGTTTAAAACAGTTTGCGTCTTGCGTCAGCGCTGATTAATCAATAAATAAAAAGTTACTGACTTTTCATTCATGACAGTCCCTCCGACTTGATGTCATAGCGCTTGGTCGGTCTGCGAAATCTAATCACCACCAGCAGTACAGTACAGTGTATTGAGTGTGTACTGAGTAGGACTGAACCGAAAACTGTTTCTTTCGGACGCGTTCGACATACTGAGAACCGCTGAGCTGAGAGACAGTGAGCAAATTGAGGATGCGTGCCGGACGAAATGCATGCTACTTTATTATTCAGTTGCAAACCAAAAAGGTTTACAAAATAAACATAGCGAAAGTATTAAATTGTTTATTTAAAAAAGAAAATCTTATCATATATGACTCTGCATTGTTTTAGTTGAAGATGCTGTTGAAGGCTGAATGAAGGATGTTTTTACTGTTTTATGGTCTCAAAAAGGGATTTTGAACAAAAATAACTGAGTTACAATAGGCTGTTTTAATAGGAAGCAACGATAAAATTCATGTACTGTAATTGTAAGACGAATTTGGCGAAATGTAAGTTTATTTAAACAATTAATGACGTCATCACGTCATCACGTTAACGAACTGGTGAACGAGTTTTTTAAACCGGTTCATTGAAACGAACTGTCCGAAAGAAACGGTTCGCGGAAAAGAACCGGACTTCCCATCACTAGTCTCCACCTGTCCGACCTCCAGACTTAGAGGGGTCGGGAGGTATTTTGGGCGCTTCAGGAGTCGCGCACCTAGGTGGGGGATTCTGTAAGGGACAGAGTCCTGTATCCTGAGAGAGAAAATCAGGGCCATGTTAGTTCACATGTGTCTTGTCCGCACCTGTGTTGTGTTTGCTCGTTAGTCCCTGTATTTAGTTCTGTCGTTTCCTGTCTATCAGTGTCGGGCATTGTCAAGGTATGTTTCTCGTGTTCTATGTTGGTTGGTTGGTTGGTTGGTTCTGTATTCGTTCTGTTCCATTGTTCAGGGATTCATTGTTTATATTTTTCTGGTTCACTAGGGGGATATTTTGTTGATGTTCTTCTGTTGTTGTTTTTGTCAAGTGTTAGGATTGTCATTGTTAAGTTTCCAGAGTTCTGTGCCTGCTTTGCCTGTCTGGAAGGAATAAACCTGTTTATTGAAAAGAGTTCTCTGCGCATGTGTCTGCCCCTTGTGATCTGCAGAGTCAGAACGTTACATTTTGGACATGACCACAAAGAACAAAGTTCTACTCATCAAGAGATTTTTACGCTTTTAAATTCTCCCGTGTATAAACGCTTGGAGTGTCAATCAGGTAGTTATATATTTCTGGCCACTGAATGCTAGGCAATTTCGTTTCGTCGTTTAACCATTTACAGGCGCTATGGCATAAGGATCTGTAAGACGTATTCCACACATTAACGTCAATTTTGTTAAATAACAGTGCTTATCGCTGGGTGACAGGTTGTTGTAGTATGCGGAGTACATTTTGAAAAGATAGTTAGCTTAACGATTCTTCTTTTGAGTTATATCAGTATAGCTAGATACTCTCTGCTGCGTTTTCTGCAACCAAGATGCGGGCACAACCCGAATGTTTACAAACATATAATTGATCTCTAGGGTTCCTCTGTCGAGGAACCCTAATAATAAAACTCACAATAACAATAGGGTTCCTCCGTAATAAAGTAAACTCTATATTAGGGCATACTGTTAAAACTGATATGGGCTCTCAGAGAAGTGTGTGTGTGTGTGTCTGTGTGTGTGTGTTAGTGTGTGGTAATGTGCATGACTGTACTTACTGAGCAGTCCTGCAGGTCTTAATTACTGGCAGCAACCCCAGAAGACCTTTCTCTGATGTGGAGTATTTCTTCAGGTCAAACACATCAATATCCTCTTCTGAAGTCAGTAACACATAGACCAGAGCTGACCACTGTGCAGGAGACAGATCTTTACTGGAGAGACTTCCTGATCTCAGGTATCTTTGGATTTCCTCCACTAGAGAATGGTCATTCAGTTCATTCAGACAGTGGAACAGATTGATGCATCTCTCTGAAGAGGGATTCTCCCTGATCTTCTCCTTGATGTAATTGACTGTTTCTTTATGGCTCTGTGAGCTGCTTCTGGTCTTTGTCAGTAAACCTTGTAAATGCTTCTGATTTGACTCCAGTGAGAGGCCCAGAAGGAAGCGCAGAAAAAGATCCAGGTGTCCAGTCTCACTCTGCAAGGCTTTATCCACTGAAGTCTTGTGGAAATCACAGACATACCAAGGTGTTAAGTTTTTTTCATCCATTAGGTTTATACTATGGTTGTTGAATGAGAGAAACACATATAGAGCAGCTAGAAACTCCTGAATGCTCAGATGGACAAAGCAGAACACCTTCTCCTGGCGCACAGCCTCTGTTCTACACATCTGTGTACAGACTCCTGAGTACACTGATGCTTCATTGATATCAATGCCACACTCTTTCAGGTCTGTTTCATAGAAGATCAGATTGCCTTTCTGTAGCTGTTGAAAAGCCAGTTTTCCCAATGTCTTCATGGTCTCTGTATTCCAGTGTGAATCTGTCTCTTTTTTCCCATCGTACTTTACCTTCCTGTGTAGTGACTGAAACACAAGGAAGTGTGAGTACATGTCTGTTAGGGTCTTGGGCAGCTCTACTTTATCATCTGTAGTCAACATGTACCCAAGGACTGTAGCAACAATCCAACAGAAGACTGGTATGTGACACATGATGTGGAGGCTCCTTGATGTCTTTATGTGTGAGATGATTCTGCTGGCCAGGTACTCATCACTGAATCTCTTCCTGAAGTACTCCTCTTTCTGGGGGTCATTGAACCCTCTCACCTCTGTCACCTGGTCAACACACCATGAAGGGATCTGATTGGCTGCTGCAGGTCTGGTAGTTATCCAGAGGAGAGCAGAGGGAAGCAGATTTCCCCTGATGAGGTTTGTCAGCAGCATATCCACTGTGGTTGACTCTGTGACATCAGAACAGCTCTTGTTGTTCTTGAAGTCAAGGGGCAGTCGGCACTCATCCAGACCATCAAAGATGAACAGAACTTTATAGTTGTTGTAGTTTGAGATTATTGCTGTTTTGGTTTCAATTGGGAAATGATTGATGAGTTCAATCAAACTGAGTTTTTCTTCCTTCATCAAATTTAATTCCCTAAAGGGAAGTGAAAAAACTAATTGGAGATCCTGATTGGCTTTTCCTTCAGCCCAGTCTAGAATGAATTTCTGCACAGAGACTGTTTTTCCAATTCCAGCGACTCCTTTGGTCAGCACAGTTCTGATAGGTTTGTCTTGTCCAGGTATGGGTTTAAAGATGTCATTACATTTGATTGCTGTCTCTGGTCTTGCTTGTTTCCTGCTTGTTGTCTCAATCTGTCTCACCTCATGTTCATTATTGACTTCTCCACTTCCACCCTCTGTGATGTAGAGTTCTGTGTAGATCTTATTCAGAAGTGTTGGGTCCCCTTCTCTAGCGATACCCTCAAATACAGACTGACACCTATTCTTCAGGTAAGACTTGTGATCACGTTGACAAATCATATCAAGCTGACCTGAATGAAATGAAAACATAATATCATGTCTTTAAAAATTATGTATTGTAGTAATGATTTATAACAAATAGTTGTACATTCTTATCTTCTTGGTCTCTTCACTCATTCTGTTAAATTATTCAACACATCACTACTAGAAGAGGTCACATGGTTTTGTCTTAAAGGTGCTACATTATTATTGAGTTAAACAGCTACATAAAGCTTTTAAATGTTCCTCATAATGAAACAATCAACAGTAAAGTCAGACAACTCTTACTTTTCTCCAGTGTGTCAGCAAGCTCCTCCTGTTGGTCTCTGTGGGTAAAACATGACATTACATTTATACATCCTGAGTGCAAACAGACTCCTACATATTCATTTTTTTTTCATAACCAGCAACTTATTTTAGGCAAATTCAAAAAAAATAATTGTCATCATGATCTATAATTTAAAAGAAAACCCTAAATGAAGGAAAATGTTAAGAAATAACAAATATAGATGTGAAAATGGAAAAATGGGAAACGAGGTGTAGTAAACAAAACAGTAAATAATACTAGATGCCACTACTACTATTAGTACAGGTCAGATGTTACTACTCAAAATTTAACATTAACATCTATATGACACTAATATCTCCTTTAGTACTATTAGTACAGGTCAGATGTTACTACTCATAATGTAACATTAACATCTATATGACACTAATATCTCCTTTAGTACTATTAGTACAGGTCAGATGTTACTACTCATAATATAACATTAACATCTATATGACTCAATGACACTAATATCTCCTTTAGCACTAAAAACTCAAAAAAGTGGATTAACTCAACCAAACTTGAATGTATGGACGATTCTCTAAAATAAAGACAAAATGTTATTTTAAGAATGAAGCAGAATTGTTCTTTCAATATTTATTTAAATCACAAAATAACAGTTAGATCATATATATAAATGTATAAAGGCTGTTTAATTTGGTGTAAAATATGTTGTTCTTTATGAATTCTTCACTTTCTTCGCCATTCTGACCAGTAATTATATTAACATCTTTGCACTATGTTTATATTGTATAACACTTTTATTGTATAACATGATCAGGTCTAAATCATCAGGTTACAGATCCCTGGACACAAATGTTTAATGGGCCTCTATACAGCTTGGTTTGGTGGTCAGGCTTCTTTACTTTCTTTAATAAACCAGACATGGCATACTGGGAATAGCGTTAATTATGGAGGGCATTAAACCTCATTGGAAAATAAAAAGTAACCACTGAAAGTAACCATTATAATACAACTAGACTAAAAACCTGAAACTTTAAGTAAACGGGGAACAGAAACTATGTAAACTATTGTAGTAGTACAGCTTGGTGCAGATACAGTAGTAAGGAAAGTGTCTGCGTTATATCTGGCTCTATTGTAGAAGTACAGCTTGGTGCAGATACAGTAGTAAGGACAGTGTCTGCATTATATCTGGGTCATTTGATATAAGATTTGAGCTATTGTGGATATTGAAATTTCATACATCGATTTACAGAAAGTAGTTTAATTCATCTGGTGTATTTGAGTGTTTTTAAATCAAATGTTATGGGAATAAATGTAAGTAATATATGATATGAGAAGCTCTCAGACACTAGGTAGCTCTCAGATGAAAGATTGAAGCCTCCTGAAGTTTCTGATATTAAATGGAAAATAAAGCAGCCAGAAACTAGGGCTTTTAAATAAGGATTATAATATGTTTAAAGTAAATTGTCCTTAAGTTCCCAAGCTCCTGATAAGCTCAGATGTGATGGCCATCTGTGACAACCCATTGAGGCTCTGTTAGGTTTGTGCTGTTCTGAGTTCATTTTTAATTCTCGCCATTTGTGAAAATGATCTTTCTCCCTCATAGCCTGTCACCGGCAGAGTTAAAAAAAATACATAAGTGACATCTAGTGGGCTAGGAGGGTGCTGGAGTTAGTGATTTTAGTTTCAGCTGGTTTACCGTCGGTTTGATTAAAGTGTCACAGCTGTTGGGGATTGGGTGATTGTGTGTTTAAAAGTCACTGTATTGGGTATGCAGGTTTGTTGGTTATTATTTCCAGTTCATGATTTAGATAGAGGTGAGTGCTTGTTAAAATACGTATTGCTCCTGTTTGAATGTGTTTCATAAGTCGTAGTGATATATAATTTTAAACTAGTTAGTGGTTTTCGCCGTTCTCGGTTAGTTTTGTGTTTTGTAAATAAATCTCTTTTGAACAGATTACCTAGCTTTGCATTTTTCTTCTTCCTGCACTACACCCGTGATCTTGACACTTGGGCATCAAACACGCTGGCAAAAGTTGATTGCAGACCATGTTTCAAGAGCACCTGCAGCTGTGTTTGAGGAGACTTAACCTGCCCGCTCTGTACAAAGCCTCCGAATTGGATAATTTAATCTGACAAGTACTGATATAAATCAGATGGGTACTAAAAGCAGAGTTCATCAGCCTGTTTTCGAACTTGGTCAAATCAGATTCCATGTTCAGTCTTTTCAACCTTTTCTGCCTGCATGCCCACAGTTATGGCCTCTAACTCCAGAGCCACAGTCGGTCCTTGTCGGCGTTTTATCCCCTGCCAACAAGCCACAACAGGTGTGGGCAATAACCCTGGGGCCGCCCATATCTAGTGGGCTAGGACGGCGTTGCCGTTATTTTTCACTTATATAAGTTTGAAGTCATCTGTTTATCATTTGGTTGGATTAGAATGAGTACAGCAGAATGGGATTTGGTGTTTATGTTTCTTATTTAAGCCACTGGGTCTTGGTGCACAAGGTTGGTTATTGTCTATGCGTTACGTTACTCTGCTTAATATTTTGTTAGTATTGGAAGACGATAGTAGCAGTTGTTTTAAATGTATTTTTTGTATAACCCGCTGTTTAGTGCTTTTTCAGTTAGACTCAGTCTAGTCATTATCGCCGTTCTCAATATGTTTTATGTTGTATAAAAATTAGGGCCAGGAATTTGATAAAAATATTAACTAATTAATTGCACAATATGCTGTGATTAATCGTGATTGATCGCATTTTCCCCAAGCTTGTTATCATGTAAAACACTGAATTAAATCAATTAACACAATGAAGTACTTTAAATAAAATATTTTATGACAGTCTCTCCTGGGAACTACAGAATAGTCATTCTTATCAAATATATGCAGCAACTTTATAAACAAATCAAGTGTTAGTACAAGTTAT
Source organism: Dallia pectoralis (assembly GCA_029465975.1). Classification (NCBI taxonomy): domain Eukaryota; kingdom Metazoa; phylum Chordata; class Actinopteri; order Esociformes; family Umbridae; genus Dallia; species Dallia pectoralis. The sequence continues at coordinate 2,356,001 of CM055745.1, read as the reverse complement.
ATTTAAACCCTGAAGGTTATCAAATATACTGATTTAGCTTGGAACTTCAGGCAATAGTCCAAATGAAAGACAATTTTTCATTGCTCAAAGATGTCTGGTTAGTTAGGGTCTCCAGTGAGATTGACATCCTCTGCTTTCTCCAGCATGTCCATCCTCCTCTCTGTAATACAGGTTGTGTATTTTCAAAACAATCGTTTTATAGGGTAAATTGTATGATGGGTCTTCCGATGCAATTTGAATGAAATATTTCAGTCCCTTGTCTTATACAGTGTTTATTGGGCAGCAGATTCTAGCTATCTATTTAGCTAAAACATTGGTTAACTCCCACGGTTACTTGTTTGGTCAACAGACCGTCACTATTAGGCTGTACTGTACTGTAGTAATGTGGATTGGCCCGTCACTATTAGGCTGTACTGTACTGTAGTAATGTGGATTGGCCCGTCACTATTAGGCAGTACTGTACTGTAGTAATGTGGATTGGCCCGTCACTATTAGACTGTACTGTACTGCAGTAATGTGGATTGGCCCGTCACTATTAGCCTGTACTGTACTGTAGTAATGTGGATTGGCCCGTCACTATTAGGCAGTACTGTACTGTAGTAATGTGGATTGGCTCGTCACTATTAGGCAGTACTGTACTGTAGTAATGTGGATTGGCCCGTCACTATCTGTACTGTACTGGATCATTGACCCGTCACTATTAGGCAGTACTGTACTGTAGTAATGTGGATTGGCCCGTTTTCATTCTGTACTGAAGTAATGTGGCTTGGCCCGACAGTTGGCACTGTTGGTACCTTATTCACTGTAAGGTGAGCCACATGACTGTACTGTAAATAATACATATGTAAATGTACTGTATTTAACTGCTCTCATTATTATTATATCTATTATGAATTGGCACTTTGGTACCCTATTCACAATGTGAGGCCACATGGTATTAGACTGTACTAATACATATGTAAATGACTGAATTTAATTGCTCTAATTATTATTATATCTATTATGAATTGGCACTTTGGTACCCTATTCACTGTAAGGTGGATTGGCCCATCATGGTATTAAATAATACATATGTAAACTGTACTGTAGTAATTTAACTGCTCATAATTATTATTATATCTATTATGAATTGGCACTTTGGTACCTTATTCACAAGGTAAGCCACATGGTATTAAATAATACATATGTAAATGACGAATTTAACTGCTCTAATTATTATTATATCTATTATGAATTGGCACTTTGGTACCTTATTCACAAGGTGAGCCACATGGTATTAAATAATACATATGTAAATGACGAATTTAACTGCTCTAATTATTATTATATCTATTATGAATTGGCACTTTGGTACCTTATTCACAAGGTAAGCCACATGGTATTAAATAATACATATGTAAATGACGAATTTAACTGCTCTAATTATTATAATAATCTATTATGAATGTATATTTTTAAAATGAGCTGCTTGGTTATGTCAGTGATAGGCTAGCATTGCGTTACTTATGTCAACCCAACTTGGCTAAAGTAACGTCTCACGCAGACCCTCATTTTTGAAGAGATTTTATAAGTACCTGTCCAAGGTTTGGAAATGTTTAATTTTTTTACGTTTTTGAAAGAAGACTATTTAACAAGAATGAATTTGATTCAGTATTCGGTATCTTTACAAATACCTTACACCTAGGGTTGCCACCTGTCCCGGTTTTACCGGGATTCTCCTTGTTTTTAATGTCCTGTCCCGGGAAATTTATCCACTCTCCCTGGACACTGAATGTCCCGGTTTTCGAAAGGCTATGTATGTTCAGTTTACTATTTTCGCACTTGAAATAGCCTAGGCATTGTGCACAGAGTGGTCAGTGTCTCTTGTGTGTGTGTAGAATGCGTTATCATTGGCTCTGGGATGGGTGTGTCGTGTGACGTAGGCTACGTCATCTAGCGCGTCTGTCTTCTTGGCTTCTTACTACAGGCGGCAAATTGACCCTTCGCTAAGCCACGCCCTAAAACCGCCACAGGCCAATCGTTGTTTAGCAACCGTAACTAGGCGCAGGAGGTCTGTCAAGCTTTCGAGCAAGGGAAACATGCCAACGCGTTGTGCTTATGGATTGTGTAAATCTGATACCCGATATCCTAAAAGTTTGGACGGGGAGGTGAAATTTTTTACTTTCCCCAAACCTAAAACCCAAGGGGAGAAATGCCGGGCGTGGAGGGAGGCTCACTGTCATACTTTAAAATACCCGTGAGTACCCCAATCCGATCGCGGCTCTCCGGTAGGTCTAAGGACGGAATATCAGGGGGCTTGCCGGAGATCTCCAAGGAAAAGGTTGGTATGCAAACTTAATCAGTTCATTAACAGTAGGCATCATGTGCTCACTATAGGTACACTTTATTTGGGCAGCGAGATGTATTACAGATGTATTATATAGCGACAACTACCGATGATATGTAAGCAGTAGCCTGGCGCGCTAAAAAATATAAGCGGTAGAATGTTAGCATTGTAAAGTGGTCAAGCAAATGGCTTATTCCACAAGATGTGTGGATAAGCTGCTCGATATACAATTATTAGATTATATTCACTTCCCCTGTTGTGCATGAACATAGCTGTTCCTCAATTTGTGTGTTTCCCACTTGAATGGTTAGCGTATGAGGCAGCTGCTGCTTGCACTGGGACCGGCTTTAGCTTCAATTTTAAAGACGTTATTCTCTAATCGGTTGCATATTATGTCGTGGATATATCCCTCGAATGCATACTGCAGCCCCTTTTGTCTTGCTCTTTCAGATATTTCACCTGTTCGCCAAAAATGACTAAATATCTCATTGGGAATGTCTGACACCGGTGCATACATACTGCAATAGACGTGCCAGGATCGAAAGCTTGACAGGCAGGCAACAGTAACTAAGGAGGGCGTGGCTTAGCGAAGGGTCAATTGAAGCAGTGAAGAATATTTTACGTTTGTTAGTATACTTATTTCTTTAGCAAAGAGGAAGCAAAAGCAAGCACAAACACCAGTATCTAAGCAATCAGGTACGCTAAAGGTTAAGTAAGATAAATGTGAGAATACTTGAGATGTTTAAAATATTCACGAGTCACGACTATGCACAATCTTACTGCACAAAGGCCAATTTTGTCTTGTGGGTCTAAAGTCTTAATGGACATTTTCACTTGTGAGCAAAGCGGTTGGTCAGGTCATCGCAATGTCCATGTTTTTTATCAGACATAGGTGGCAACCCTACTTACACCTGTAATAACGGTTAATATTGGTACTATTTTAATATGGTTCCTATCACAGGACCTTCGTGTCTCGTTATAGGCGGGGAGAAGTAGATCCGGCTACAATGTCATAATATTATTTTGTGCTATATTGTTTAAAATAGCCCAAATACAGTCATTATGACTAGCCTATATAGCTCAATTTATAGTCAATCAATCGCCTGTGTGAATGCTGCTTCAGTAAATCTCAACAAAACTAACAGCTTTCTTCTTGGGGTTATGTTTGCAGATGCCTCATTGGAATTATACAGCACGACTGAAGGCCGTCTGCAGCTCCATGGCTGATGTGTTTGTGTAACGAAGTTGAAAATGCACTTTATTAATCCTAATTTCCAATTTATGTTTAATTTTATTGTCATATTATATTTTAAATCATTATTTAATGATTTGTTGATTTTGTGAATTTTATCTTATTAAGTCTAATTTATTTATTTAATGCTATTGTTTCTGGTGGAGATGTCGTTTCCGATTGCGCCTATTATGTCCCTTAGAAGTTGCCGTAGCTGCCATTTTTTCCTCACAATACCGTTTTGTATTGCTGAGGTAAGTTGCATGTAAAATGCTGCGGTGTTATATTATTGTTTTCTTCGAAAATTGTATGTTGACCCTTCACTATTTATTTGCCTCTAGGTTAATGCAATATTAAATAATATGTTTTGTTATATGGTGAAACTGTTGTATGGCGAAATGTAAAGTTTAAGGTGCTTTTGTTGAACTTTTCTTTTCGCGCCATATTTGTGTTGCTTCTGTGTAGGGAAAATAATGGAGGTTCAGCGTTTCACATTGAGCTTATACATTATATTATCTAATGTTTAGGGGCAGAGGTGCAGACAAAGGAAGTCACATGTCAGAAGCCAATCAATGTATTATTGTCTTCTGCAGAGAACAAATGGTCAAAAGTCATCAGCTGAGGTTCTCCTTCTTCGTACGCTAAACACATCCGTTACACTGGTGCCGTGACCTTTTGGATCTTCAGATCAGCTTGATGCTCATCGCCGTGGGTGCTGCTCTGCGGTTTTAATCTACAATTTGGTATAACTGTCTGGTCAGCTTTGGTTTTATATAAATATACACAACGCAAGTACGGTTACTGGTTTTGTTTAGCTAATGAAATAATGATGGATAAGTTAACTACTCCCAAGTTACCAAGGGGTAGGGGTGCATGGTTTGGTGTTGATGCTGGCAGTGGGGAGGTGGGTAAATCCAGGTCCATGGATGGTTATACGGATACAGGGTTAGGTCAGAGCCCAGGTTGTACTCCTGTTAGTGGGTTCATGGGGGAGGGTCCACACACTTCCACTCCTGGCAGTGACACACATGCCATTAACCACCTCACAGACATGGTAGGACCGTTAGGTGCCCAAATTGGTGAATCTATTGTAGCGAAGTTGATGTCAGCTGGTGTTGTGAACATGACTGGTGACCACGGGACTACCACTGACACCCAGAATGCTCACTGTGACGATAACAGACATGACATTCCAAATGTGACAGTTCATGTGAAGTCTGATAAAGGACTCCAGACGTTTAGAGGTGACAGCACTGACAAATACTCAGTTCAGGACTGGATTGACTTGATTAGAACTCATGTGAGAAAACATGGGATTTCCGTAAATGACCAAGCAGAAGAGATCATGAGCCATCTAATGGGCAAAGCCAGAGATGTTGTGAAGATTGCCCTGCGCAGTGATCCTGAAATTGATGTCAAGCAGAAACCAGGACTCATATATGATATTCTTCTTCAATATTTCAGTGATGCTTCCTCATGCCTTCCCCTTGCTGATTTTTATGCTACTCTGCCCAGACACAAAGAGAACCCAGTTGACTACTGGATAAGACTGAACAAAGCTGCTGATCGCGCTCTTGAGGGCCTGCACAGACAAGGCAAACAGGCGCAGGACATGAGTGGTGAAATTACGCTCATGTTCGTAAAACACTGTCCTGACCCAGAACTATCCTACACCCTAAAGTGTAAGCCAATTCATGAGTGGACCTCACGTGATGTTCAGCTGAGGATTGATGATTACCAGAGAGAGCTGAGGGCTAGTGGTGGAGTCACTGGTGCTGCGCAGCTGAAAAGCCACATTGCAGCTGTTACCTCTGAGCAGTCCAGTCCACCGTCAGCTTCTCTGGCGGTGTCTGAGCAGTATCATGGCCCGAGTCCCTTATCTTGTCTTCAAACCCAGCAACGGATGGGTCATTCGTCTTATCGCTCTCCAGTGTCTGTGTCCCTAAACCATTCTCCAAGTCATGCCTCCGTGCCAGCTGTGGCACAAAATCTCCAGTCAGAGGAGAGACTTATGGCTCGTATGGTCAACATGTTTCAGGAGATGATGGAGAAAACGCAGCAGTGTAATACTCCTAACTCAGGTCGGGGTGGGAGGTTCCAGCGTGCTTCTCGTGAAAGACGTCCCAGGGAGGGTTTTTGTAAAGTATGTAACGACTCAAGCCACACTACCATTTCACACTGCATGTCTGAGAGATTGTATTTTAACTGTTTCGCCCCAGACCATACCAGACGGAATTGCTCTGCCGACGGCCCTCGCCAGTCACAGTCCCAGGGAAACTAGTCACAGTCCCAGCTGACCTGTATTCAAGGGGAGACAGTACAGGTCACACCGTAGACTCCCAAGGAGATGACATGTTTGATGCTGAGACAGTTTACACAGCTATGAAAAGTTCACGTAACAGCTCTGAAGTTATTGTGTATCAGAATGTCCACAGAGTTGGCAATAGTGAAAGCCTTTTCTACACTCCTGTAGTAGTGGGTGGGGCGGTGACACTTGGGGGTATGTTGGACAGTGGTTCAATGGCATGTAGCATCAGTGAAATGGCAGAGATCAGACTGAGGGAGGCTGGGGTGGTGACTGACCAAAGACTGATCGATGTGGATGTGGTCCTAATTGGCTGTGGTGGGCTTCGTGTCAAACCCAAATGTGCTTTCGAAGTGGAAATGGAACTGTATGGTTGTAAGATGTTGGTTCCCATTCTTGTTGTTCAAGGACAGCATGATGAGTTGATACTCGGAACCAATGTTATAAAGTACATTCTGCATCAGTCTAAACTATGTGATTCTTATTGGAAAACAGTGTCCGGACCCTGTCCGACCAAAGACTCAGATATTGAACGTTTCATGTCTATGCTCTCTGGTCTAAGTCCTTGGAAAGGTGGAGATGTTCCCGATAAAGTCGGTACAGTCAGGTGTAGCTCGGCTACCTACCTCGAGCCGGGTCGTGAATATCTTATCTGGGGGAAACTGCCCAAAAATACTGCTGTTTCCCCAGGCAGCACAGTGATGACAGAGCCCACGTCGTCCCGCTCTGCTCCCAGAGATGTTTTGGTTGCAAGGATAGTGACTCCGCTGTGGGGAGACCGGTGGGTTCCACTAAAGCTCATCAATGCATCTGACAGGCCCGTGTTGTTGAGGCGCAACGCGAAGTTGGCGGATGTCTTTTCGTGTGTGGCACTAGAGGACATGGACGCCGCTGAACCTTTAGAGGTTCCCCTGATCAGTCACAACCAATCAGCTGTGCCACCTACTGCTGCTGCAAATTCTGTTGGAGACCAGCTCAGATCAGTTGGGCTCAGTAATGTTGATATTGAGTCATGTGAAGTGTCAGAGGACCAGAGGAGACGGATGGCTGACCTTGTTTTGCGGTATGAGGACGTCTTTTCACGCGACCATCTTGACTGTGGTGAGGCGAAGGGTTTTGTACACCGCATACACTTGTCAGACAGCAGACCTTTCAGGCTCCCATACAGGAGAGTGCCTCCTGGTCAGTACCAAAAGCTGCGCCAAGTACTGAGCGAGATGGAGGAAAAAGAAATAATCCGAAAGTCGACCAGTGAATACGCATCTCCATTAGTGCTGGTGTGGAAAAAGAATGGAGACCTCCGGATCTGTACAGACTTTCGCTGGTTAAATAAGAGGACCCTGAAGGATGCTCATCCCCTTCCCCACCAGGCAGATTGTTTGGCAGCGCTGGGAGGAAATTGCCTTTTCAGCACGATGGATCTGACTTCTGGGTTTTACAATATGCCACTCCATGAGGACGACAAGAAGTACTCAGCTTTCACCACCCCAATGGGTTTATATGAGTACAACCGGTTGCCACAGGGTCTCTGTAACAGCCCTGGGAGTTTCATGCGCATGATGACCAGTATTTTTGGGGACCAAAACTATTTGAGTCTGCTGTGCTACTTGGATGACTTGTTGGTGTTTGCCCATGATGAAGAGACTGCTTTCCTCCGCCTGACAATGGTGTTTGACAGGCTGCGCAGTCACAACCTGAAGTTGTCCCCTAAAAAGTGTTTTTTCCTAAGGAGGTCTGTGAAATTTCTAGGCCACATAATTGACGAAAATGGCGTTTCAACGGACCCTAGTAAGGTTGAGAACATTTGTAACATGTCAAGTGCCGACCTCATGGAACATGATGGTGTGACCCCGTCCCAGAAGCGCATAAGATCATTCTTGGGGATGGTAAATTACTATCAACACTTTGTTCCCAGATTCTCTGCCATCGCCAAGCCGCTCTTTGATCTGCTGAAGGGTGTGAAAAGAAAAGGGAAGTATAAAACAAACAAACTGCCAAGCAGGAAGTTGTGTGCTTCTGACTGGACACCATGGCAGAGTCAAGCTTTTGAGGACTTGAAGGCCTCCCTGGTCCACAGTGTTGTCCTAGCTCATCCTGACTTCACCCGTCCCTTCATGTTGTCAATTGATGCATCCCTGGAAGGCTTGGGTGCTGTTCTGTCGCAGGTTCAGGAGGGTGAAACACGGGCCAGACCTATTGCTTTCGCAAACAAGTCATTGTCAACTTCCCAAAAGAATTACCCAGCACACCGATTGGAGTTTCTAGCTTTGAAATGGTCTGTCTGCGACAAGTTCAGCCACTGGCTGAAAGGACACACATTCACAATCTGGACAGACAATAACCCATTGACTCACATCCTGACGAAGCCAAAGCTAGACTGTTGTGAGCAGCGCTGGGTGGCCAAGTTGGCCAGTTATGACTTCGACATCAAGTACATCCCAGGGCAACAGAACATTGTAGCTGATGCTCTGAGTCGTGTCCCATTTGTTAAGGAGAGTGTTGGCCACAGATTGCTTGCCGAGCCTTATGCCGGTCTACTGAGTGCGGTCAGGGGTATGTCTGGCACTTCTGTCCAAAATGCCTTTCGGTCATCTAGTGGTCACAAGAAACCCTCTCCAGTGAGTAGCATTGCCCCGTCCACATGCAGTCCGCTTCAAATGCACGTTCAGTCTGTCGAGAGGGAGGATGTGTCTGCTGTGCTGCAGTCACACGTTGAGTGGGATGCTGGCCCGAGACTCCGTGCAGTGGATGTTTTACAGTTCCTGCCACAGTTGGTTCCGCCCGGACAGGACGCCTTACCTGCCTACACGGAAAAAGATCTCAGAGATAAACAGTTAGAGGATAAGACTCTCACTCGTGTTCTGTCATATATTGAAAGACACAGGAGACCCTCTAGGAGGGAAAGGTTTAAGGAGTCTGCTGCTGTCACAAGATACCTAAAGCACTGGGATAGGCTTACTGTGAACAATGGTGTGCTCTACAGGATATCAAGGCATCAGAAGACCAAGGCAAAGCGCTTCCAGTATGTTGTCCCTGACTCACTCAAACCTGAAGTTTTACAGGGAATTCACGACAAAGCCGGACATCAAGCTCAGTCTAGGAGCCTCAGTTTGGCGAGACAGAGATTCTTCTCGCCAAGCCTTGACGGAGATGTGAGGGACTATGTCCGACATTGCCAGCGATGCATCGTCAGCAAGACAGTTGAGCCAGAAACAAGTCTGTCGACTTTTTGGTTATAACTGACCATTTCACGAGGATGGCTCAAGCGTTTTCATGCAAGGACCAGACAGCTAAGCAGGTGGCGAGGGTTCTGTGGGACCCGTACTTTTGTGTCTTTGGGTTTCCAGAAAGGATCCATAGCGACCAAGGTGCTAATTTTGAAAGTCAACTGATAAGTGAGCTCCTTCAGGTATCAGGTGTCAGAAAGTCACACACAACTCCTTACCATCCAATGGGGAACGGGAGTGTGGAACGTTTCAACCGGACCTTGGGTGGTATGATCCGTGCACTGACTCCTGGAGAGAAAGCTGACTGGCCACGACGCTTGCAGACTCTGACTTTCATGTACAACTGTGCAGCCCATGAGACAACAGGCTATCCCCCATTTTATCTCATGTTTGGCCGGGTTCCCCGCCTGCCTGTTGATGTGCTCTTTCGTACTGTCCTCCATGACTCCGATGTGACGAGCTATGATAAGTATGTGGCATGTCTTGCTAATGATCTAAAAGAAGCTATGGTGGTGGCTCAGGATCACGTGGCAAAGGAGCAGGACAGGCATGCCCAACTCTACAACAGGAAAGTGAAGGGATCTAAAATTGTCCTTGGTGACAGAGTGCTTGTGGCCAACAGAACAGACAGAGGGAAGAGGAAACTCGCTGACCGATGGGACTCAATCGTCTACACTGTGGTCGGCGTGAATGAAGAGACGCACACCTATAGGATCTGTGATACACTCTCTGGGAGAGAGAAGGTGGTCCACAGGAACCTGATTCTTTTGGCAAATTTCTTTCCTGTGAGGGATGCTTGTGACATGTCTGATCTTACCTCGTCCGTGCATGCTACAACCTCCTCGGTTTCTGGAAGTGTCGATGGGGGAGAAGCAAGGGGATCCGTGTTTGGAGGGGCTGGCGGGCCTATTTGTGCGACTAGTGAAGGCCTTGATACTGAATACGGCAAACACTCACGAGTGACGGTGGGTGAAGGACAGAACCCATTGACTGACCCAGAACCTGCGGACTCTGAGAGGAGGACTTTTGAATGGGTCACACAGTTGTCTGTATCGAGTCGGGCTGAGGTGGACACTGCTGATGTGGCAAGTGTGATTTCCGATTCCATGGTCGTCTCCATCTCACCTGGGGACCTTTCAACAAAGCGGTCAGTGCCCAGTGACTTTAGCCTTGTGACTACTGTTGACGTTCCAGCACATGTGGGACAGACGGACGCTGCTCCTAACACTATGACACAGACCGAAAGGACGTCAGACACTCTGCACACTGTTAGCAGGTTTAGACCTATGCACTCTGTAAATGCTGATGCACAGACACAGGTCAGGTCGAGATTTGGTCGCCTGATTCAGCCTGTAAACAGGCTCATACAAACCATGTCTAGGCAAGATGTTATTCAGGGCAAGTTCAATGTTGGAACGGTTTCCAGTTCTGTGCTCCAGGCTTTCCCTGACTAGAACCATTTTTAGACAGCCTGGGCTGTAACAGGCCCGGAAGTTCGTTTTTGCGTTGTGGGTTTTATTCTGTGGTGGGCCTATACCATGCTGTGTTTTGGGGTCGTGTGGGGTGTAAAAAGGCACCCTGTTGTCAGTTGTTGGATTGGGAGATAAACGTTGCTCTCATACCGCTTCATCCTGATGGGATACATTTGATTGATGACCCTTGCAAATTGTTTTGTTGTGTTTTGGTTGCTTTGATGGACTGTTGATAAAATTCAGTGGGGGTGGGTTGAAAAAATGCACTTTATTAATCCTAATTTCCAATTTATGTTTAATTTTATTGTCATATTATATTTTAAATCATTATTTAATGATTTGTTGATTTTGTGAATTTTATCTTATTAAGTCTAATTTATTTATTTAATGCTATTGTTTCTGGTGGAGATGTCGTTTCCGATTGCGCCTATTGTGTCCCTTCAAAGTTGCCGTAGCTGCCATTTTTTTCCTCACAATACCGTTTTGTATTGCTGAGGTAAGTTGCATGTAAAATGCTGCGGTGTTATATTATTGTTTTCTTCGAAAATTGTATGTTGACCCTTCACTATTTATTTGCCTCTAGGTTAATGCAATATTAAATAATATGTTTTGTTATATGGTGAAACTGTTGTATGGCGAAATGTAAAGTTTAAGGTGCTTTTGTTGAACTTTTCTTTTCGCGCCATATTTGTGTTGCTTCTGTGTAGGGAAAATAATGGAGGTTCAGCGTTTCACATTGAGTGTATACATTATATTATCTAATGTTTAGGGGCAGAGGTGCAGATAAAGGAAATCACATGTAAGAAGCCAATCAATGTATTATTGTCTTCTGCAGGTATGTGCATTTCTTTGTTAGATGTTATATTCTTTTTATTATGTGCAGACTTCAAACCTACATACTGTTTTCATTTTGCCCACTGAAACTGTTTAAGATGTTATATTATGTGATTTGTGTGCATGTGTAACCCAGACAATACCGTTTTGTATTGCTGAGGGGCAGAGGAGCAGATAAAGGAAATCACAGGTAAGAAGCCAATCAATGTGTTATTGTCTTCTGCAGAGAATAAATGGTCAAAAGTCATCAGCTGAGGTTCTCCTTCTTCGTACGCTAAACACATCCGTTACATTTGGTTCTTTTTTTCATTCTGTTTTTCATTCTGTGAAGTGACCACACTGTTTGGTGATTATAAAAACACCAACAACTATTGATTTTGTGTGAATACAACATTGATTGTGGTAGAATTTCAGTTCATATACATGTTTAGAAAAGCAGTTTGCTTACATAATTCGGTTGTTACAGTATTTGTTTACATTTGGATATATATCTGTTAAACTTCATTTTAGTATAATTAGTTATAAACACACATGATATTCGGTGAAGGAGAGGAACAGACGTCTCCTGTGGCACCTCTCCCCCATACATTCCAATGTTCCAAGGACAAAGCAAATAGTTTAGGTGTGATAAACAGGGGTGTGATATTGGATCCTGCCTGGGTGGGGTTAACTGATAAGGATGACCAGGAACATATCATTGGTCATTGAGGGTGAACTGGGGGATGTGTCGATGTTTCTGACTGGTCTAGAGTTGGGGTATTAAAGCGGTTGAGGCCATGACACGGTCTCTTCTGCTTTGACTAGCGCGGGTCACATGCAGGAGGGCATATTGCTGTGGGGTTGTGAAGCAATATTAATGTAAATAAACCATCTGAAAAGGTAATCCGTTCGACTCGTGTATTTCACTCATTTTCTCTACCATATGATGTGTGTGCAATTTATAAAAAACTATGAAAACTATTTTTGCCCAGTTTTGTGTATTCATTTGTATTTAAATGCTAAATAAATTGAAGATGGATCAAGGTATAAAAGCTTTGAATACAGCATGAGCATTTATTCAGTAAACATTTATTTTATATGTTATGTAATTTACAGAGAAGTAGTGGCTGCTGACTTAGCACTAACACTAGTTTATCAGGTGACCACGAATCCGTGCCGGCCCAGATTCGGCCCAAAACCGGTACACACTTGGCCCAGATGTGGGCCGGATCTAACAGTATCTGGTCCGGAGCCGGCCCAGTGCTGGTCCGGATGATTAAAGCGGATCCCTGCCGGTATTGGCCCGTTGTGCCAAAAGACACCGGCCCAGGTCCGTAGCGCGGATCTGGCCCAGAACTTACGAATGGTCTGGGCCAGATGATTTTTGCTATGTGGGTACTCTGCGCCTGATCCCTCTGCACTACACTGTGTGATCGTGACAGAAAGTGTTTTGTGCAGATGCATCTCACATCTCATTGTAGGAATTATGCAAAAAATATTGGAAATACTTAAAAACACGCGAAAAGGCAGCAGCACCGTGGTCAAAAATGGGCTGTCTTGATGTGTCATTCATGGCACAGTTTTGCGATTTCAACGCTGAACATTTTCTTTAACAAGTAAAACTTTGTTCTCCATCTGAAAAACAAAAAATCTGTTAATTGATGTCACACTTCTTAATAACAACGCCTCCCTCTCCTATTTCTCTTTTTCTCTTTCGTTTGCTGGACCAAATTCTGTTTCCTTCATTTTTGAAATTCACTAGCTGACGGTCCGTAGAAGGTTTGGTGGGAGAGACACCTAGACGAGCAGATCAACTGTATTGACAGACTACTACTACTGTATTTAACCAATTATATCATTCTGTTCATCTGAAAAAAAATGTGATTGTGTTTTTAATTGGTTATATTTGGTGTTTATTGGAGCACCAGACTGCAGGGTATTTAGGTTGGTTCGTTGGTTTCTCACTTTGCTTGTCAATGTTCCATGTCAGTTTTATGTCTGGTTGAGTGTTATGTACAGAGATTTTCTTGGTATTTAGTTTTCGCTCCAATAAGCACACTTTTATTTCAAGTTTGGTGCATATTCTTTTGGAAGTTTTTGTTATTATATTGTACATCTATAAACATAATACATATTCATATAAAGGATGTAATTACATGGTGTTATTGATAGGACATGTATTACTATTATATTGTACATCTAAAAACATAATACATATTCATATAAAGGATGTAATTACATGGTGTTATTGATGGGACATATATTACTATTATATTGTACATCTATAAACATAATACATATTCATATAAAGGATGTAATTACATGGTGTTATTGATAGGACATGTATTACTATTATATTGTACATCTATAAACATAATACATATTCATATAAAGGATGTAATTACATGGTGTTATTGATAGGACATATATTACTATTATATTGTACATCTATAAACATAATACATATTCATATAAAGGATGTAATTACATGGTGTTATTGATAGGACACATATTACTATTATATTGTACATCTATAAACATAATACATATTCATATAAAGGATGTAATTACATGGTGCTATTGATAGGACTGATATTACTATTATATTGTACATCTATAAACATAATACATATTCATATAAAGGATGTAATTACATGGTGTTATTGATAGGACAAATATTACTATTATATTGTACATCTATAAACATAATACATATTCATATAAAGGATGTAATTACATGGTGTTATTGATAGGACATATATTACTATTATATTGTACATCTATAAACATAATACATATTCATATAAAGGATGTAATTACATGGTGTTATTGATAGGACACATATTACTATTATATTGTACATCTATAAACATAATACATATTCATATAAAGGATGTAATTACATGGTGTTATTGATAGGACATATATTACTATTATATTGTACATCTATAAACATAATACATATTCATATAAAGGATGTAATTACATGGTGTTATTGATAGGACAAATATTACTATTATATTGTACATCTATAAACATAATACATATTCATATAAAGGATGTAATTACATGGTGTTATTGATAGGACATATATTACTATTATATTGTACATCTATAAACATAATACATATTCATATAAAGGATGTAATTACATGGTGTTATTGATAGGACACATATTACTATTATATTGTACATCTATAAACATAATACATATTCATATAAAGGATGTAATTACATGGTGCTATTGATAGGACTGATATTACTATTATATTGTACATCTATAAACATAATACATATTCATATAAAGGATGTAATTACATGGTGTTATTGATAGGACAGATATTACTATTATATTGTACATCTATAAACATAATACATATTCATATAAAGGATGTAATTACATGGTGCTATTGATAGGACTGATATTACTATTATATTGTACATCTATAAACATAATACATATTCATATAAAGGATGTAATTACATGGTGTTATTGATAGGACTGATATTACTATTATATTGTACATCTATAAACAATACATATTCATATAAAGGATGTAATTACATGGTGTTATTGATAGGACATATATTACTATTATATTGTACATCTATAAACAATACATATTCATATAAAGGATGTAATTACATGGTGTTATTGATAGGACATGATATTACTATTATATTGTACATCTATAAACATAATACATATTCATAAAAAGGATGTAATTTGTTGACATGGTGATTGATCGGATTTTCCCCAAATATTACTATTATATTTCAAACACTATAAACATAATACATATTCATATAAAGGATTAATTACATGGTGTTTTTGATAGGACACATATTACTATTATATTGTACATCTATAAACATAATACAAATTCATATAAAGGATGTAATTATCAAAATACTGTTATTGAAATCAACTATATTATTCATTATATTGTACATCTATAAACATAATTTTTCAAAAACAAAATGACAAAGGATGTAATTACATTGCTATTGATAGGACTGATATTACTATTATATTGTACATCTATAAACATAATACATATTCATATAAAGGATGTAATTACATGGTGCTATTGATAGGACTGATATTACTATTATATTGTACATCTATAAACATAATACATATTCATATAAAGGATGTAATTACATGGTGTTATTGATAGGACAAATATTACTATTATATTGTACATCTATAAACATAATACATATTCATATAAAGGATGTAATTACATGGTGTTATTGATAGGACACATATTACTATTATATTGTACATCTATAAACATAATACATATTCATATAAAGGATGTAATTACATGGTGTTATTGATAGGACACATATTACTATTATATTGTACATCTATAAACATAATACATATTCATATAAAGGATGTAATTACATGGTGTTATTGATAGGACATATATTACTATTATATTTACATCTATAAGCATAATACATATTCATATAAACATTGTAATTACATGGTGTTATTGACAGGATTGATAGTAGTATTATATTTTACATATGTAAACATAATACATATTCAACTGTTTTATAAGGAATTGGGATTAAGGATTATAGTTTGTACAATTTATGTAATTGTTACTGAAGACCATGTTCAAAAATTCTCACTACACACACGGAAGTCAATCTATTATACTAAACACCTATAGGATCAATACTTAATACACACACGGAAGTCAATCTATTATACTAAACACCTATAGGATCAATACTTAATACACACACGGAAGTCAATCTATTATACTAAACACCTATAGGATCAATACTTAATACACACACGGAAGTCAATCTGTTATACTAAAATACCTATAGGATCAATACTTAATACACACACGGAAGTCAATCTATTATACTAAACACCTATAGGATCAATACTTAATACACACACGGAAGTCAATCTATTATAGTAAAACACCTATAGGATCAATACTTAATACACACACGGAAGTCAATCTATTATACTAAACACCTATAGGATCAATACTTAATGCACACATGGAAGTCAATCTATTATACTAAAATACCTATAGGATCAATACCTAATACACACATGGAAGTCAATCTATTATACTAAAACACATATAGGATCAATACTTAATACACACATGGAAGTCAATCTATTATACTAAACACCAATAGGATCAATACTTAATACACACACGGAAGTCAATCTATTATACTAAAACACCTATAGGATCAATACTTAATACACACATGGAAGTCAATCTATTATATTAAAACACCTATAGGATCAATACTTAATACACACATGGAAGTCAATCTATTATACTAAAACTCCTATAGGATCAATACTTAATACACACACGGAAGTCAATCTATTATACTAAAACACATATAGTATCAATACTTAATACACACATGGAAGTCAATCTATTATACTAAAACACATATAGGATCAATACTTAATACACACATGGAAGTCAATATATTATACTAAAACACCTATAGGATCAATACTTAATACACACACGGAAGTCAATCTAGTAAACTGAAACACCTGAACTCTTTTGTAAATCACACTCTGAAAGTGTAGATTGACAATATCATTATTATGCAAAAACACCCATAGTATTTATATATCAGAATATAAACCTGTATAGTGTAGGTTAACAAAACACTAATAAACACATGTACCTAGAACATACAAACTATGTATTTCCCTCCCTCATTCCCTCTGTTTCTCACCTTGAAACTCCTTTTCTGAACTTCCTAGGTTGTTCCATAGATAATGGGAACTCAATAAACAGATAAACAATGACTGACCCATGAGTTTTAATTACCTTTGATAAGTAGAAAAGTCTCCCTCTCTGAACTGCATCGGTAGTTCCATAGACTTGTCACTCTTCATGGACACACAGCTGGGTACAGGAGAGGTTGGTCTCTCTTTATGGTCCCTGGAAATAATAGTTAAATACAACAGTGTTTATGTTTATAGTGGACTTTCTAATGAGTGATTGTTGTATTTGGACTAGGGCTGGGCGATATGGCCTAAAAGTAATATCTCTATCTTTCAGAGGTTCGATCGATTCACAATATCTAACTCGATATATTTTTGGAACAAATAAAAAAAGGCCAATACATTATTAAATGGAGAACTTCAATTAAATACCAATGTAAAAGGTATTTATGGTCAACTGCACTTAGCAGCTTTTTAAAGCCAGACTTTTCTACTGTTAAGACTGGCAGCATATCCTTCACAATGTAATATGTCACCATATTCCACCTCAAACTGTTCTTGCCATAAAGGATGACGTTTCAAAGGAATGCGTCTATGGAAATGTGTCTTTTACCAGACATTTTGGGATTTGGGTAGGGCTGTGACGGTATGGGATTTTTTCTTACCGCATTGATGAAGCAACAATAATCGCGATTTGGCAGTTAACCGACGACCCCCCCCCCCCCACACACACACACACACACACACACACACACACACACACACACACACACACACACACACACACACACACACACACAATCCCCCGGCGGCCGCGTCACACACTCAAGAACGCTTGTAATGGAAATGAATACAGGAAAACCAACATGTTAACCATGTCAGGTTTCGGCGAGGATCTTAACAGCGTGACGATGTTGCCAGCCGCACTGAATACACGCTCCGGTGGAGTGCTCGTAGCCCATTTAGACATATATTTTCTGGCAACTTTTGACAGAAGAGGGAATCGAGCCTGATTGTCCCGCCACCAGGCAAGCGGATCAGAGTGCAGATCGAGGGCTTCCTCCTGCAAACAGTGTTGCCAGATTGGACTAAAGATTTCCAGCCCAACTACAGCTTAAAACCCGCCCGTTTAAAAAAATACCAGCCCAAAATACATACTGTTATTAAAACTGTTATGTTATACAATAAAAAACACATTTTAAAGACCCGCCTAATGCATTTTTTTTCCGGTCAGACTTGACCAAAAGGAACCCAATCTGGCAACACTGCCTGCAAATACCTTGCGACTTCAGTGTCTGCACGGATTCTTTTGGGAACCGGCTTGGAGGATTGTGCTCTTCTCATTCCAAGCTTATACCATATGAAGTGATAGCTACCGGTAGCATACTTGCTATTAAAATCTAACTAACTCCAACTGTTTACGTTATGCTATTGTCTTTCATGCCCGTGTTTGTGTGTATTTAATTTAACATTATCTGTAAACATTACAAGTACTGAAACCTGGCTAGCAGTTAATTAAAAATCAGACACACACAAAAATAAATCCCCCATATGTTTAATGGACTGTCCCTCCCTCGCGCAGGGAGCGTGTTTTTTCCCCAGAAGCCCTTGAACATAGGACTCGCGGAAAAAGTAAATTATAAGCAAAGTTTAATAGTTGAAATCACACACCATATGCAGTCCTGTAACTTTCAAATAAAAAAAACAAAAAGATAATGTGCGGTGATGACCTCGCACTGCGGTATTGCGGCTAGATTTGGGCCACTGGAAGGAACAGCATTTCGTAGTTTCACACATTCTTCCCATTCCACCGTGTGTTTCTGTTTTAGGTGATGGAAGAGATTGGTTGTACTGCTGCATTTCGTAGGAATTGTCTTTCGACACATTTTACACAAAACGTCATTTTGCTCAATATCAGACTTTTAAAGCCAAACCACTTCCTAATTACAGAAGAAACATTGCTGCCCTTTCTCTGGCTGATTTCTTCCTCACGAGAGGATGTGCTGGCTTCCTCACTTTCTATATTCATTCAACTCTAACCACTGCTACACTTCAACTGCACCCTGTTATAATTTGTGACTGGCTTTCAATGTCTGTGATTGGTGGATAACAATCAATCAAATTTAATTTGTAGAGCGCCTTACAACAGCCAAAAGGTGCACAAGGCGCTTTCCAGTAAAAAGCATAAAAGACAACAGTATATAAAAACATAAGTGTACATAAAAATAACAGTCGAGTCAAAGGCTACGTGTTAAAAGCATGTCTAAATAGATGTGTTTTCACCTGTGATTTAAAAACACTTAAACAGTGATGCTTTGTAGGTGCGGTGGAAGTGCGTTCCACAGCTTAGGGCCCTGGACGGCAAATGACCGACCTCCAAACTTTTTATATTTTGATTTTGGAATCACCAGAGAGGTGTGTTCAGAGGAGCGCAGGGTTCTGGCAGGTTTGTAGACCGTTATTAGTTCAGTGAGGTAGGCCCGGGCCATACCATTGATGGCCTTGAACAAAAAAAGCAGGACCTTATACTCCACCCTAAATCGCACCGGGAGCCAGTGGAGCGAGCGGAGGACGGGGGTGATATGAGAACGCTTAGAGATGTTGCAGAGGAGACGTGCTGCCGAGTTTTGTACCAGTTGAAGCCTATTGAGGAGTGATTTATTAAGTCCAATGTAAAGGGCATTGCAGTAGTCTATCCTTGAGCTGATGAAGGCATGAATGGCTTTTTCAAGGTCAGCTCTGGACAGAAATGGTTTGACCTTGCTCAGGAGCCTTAACTGGTAAAAGCTTGCATTTACAACTGCACTAATCTGTTTGTCATACTGCATATTTTGGTCAAAAATAACACCCAGGTTGCACACATTGGGTGCAAACTGAGGTGTAAGAGGACCAAAACTGGGAGACCTATTGGGTGAGTCCGGGTTGAACAGGATGTACTCAGTCTTTCCTTCATTCAGATGACCTCTGTGCTGTCACGCAATTGGTCATTATATGGCATTGAAAAAGGAGTATGCGAACTTAAGCATTTGTAAAACGTTACAACATCATAAAAGAACCTTGATACTGGAGATACAGGCATTTTTCATTTCAAGCTAAATAATAAACTTGAGTAGCCTATATAGAGAAACTCAATATATCGCCCAGCCCTAATTTGGACACAGTTAGTCTGTCTCTTTCTGGGTCCTATAATTTATAATGAAGGAGGTTCCAGTGTGTTTTGTATATATCTGATATTTAACTCTCTTGTTTAAATGTTAAAATATGATCACATTTGTTTTGTACCATCGATGATGTAATTCTTACTGATAAACATGTGTACCATTACTCAAACATTATACTAAAACACCTATAGGATCAATACTTAATACACACATGTAAGTCAATCTATTATACTAAAACACCTATAGGATCAATACTAAATACACACATGGAAGTCAAACTATTATACCTAAACACATATAGGATTGTTAAGTTTTGTGTGTTTTCTGAAAGATCACAACTCTGCTCAGATTTGAAAACTGCTTTTTCTCCAATGAACGCAAAGGACAACTCAAATCTGTTCACTTTTTTATTCTCTTCAAGATGGTTTGATAGATCAGGGATGGAACAGAATAGGTTGATAACCTTCAAAATACAAAAAACCAAAACCATGAATTAGTTACAAATAAATCATAATACCACCTTACCATCTTACCACCCATGCTTTCCTTCTCATCCGGAGGAGAGTGCCTGCAATTTCTTCATGATTTGCCTTGTGGGCTTCTTGAGCTAGAAGAGTGGCTACCCATGATGTGCAAGGCAAGACTGGTACTGCAGTTTTTTAAGATTTGGAATCTTCCTCCACAGAGCAAAAGTCCAGTCCTTTCCTCTCTGACCACAGCAAGCCTACTGAGTGTGGTGTCTGGCAAGGTCATCTCCATTTGAGCCGCAAGGAAGAGATCCCTGAGTGCATCCTCACACTCCATGATGGTAAATGTAGTTTCCTTGACTTGATCTCAAGAGCTGAAGGAATCTCCTTCCTCTTTGGCTTGCTTCTGGTTGAGGTTTTGGCCAGCATTTCTTTCCACTTTGTGGCAGCTCTCCACACCCAGGCATTGACTCTTATCAACCTGGTTAAACTGCTGAACTTACTGATGTTAAGGATTTTCCTTACTGAAGAACCAGAAGGTGGCCTCCGGACTTGGATTTGGCTTTGCAGGTCCTTGTTTTGGTTAGAGGTTGGGGGCATTGCCATTGCAGTGGCAGGCGGAGCATGTTGGGTTTTTTCCACCTGTGCTCGGGTCAGTGCTGCTGTAAAACATTTCCTTTGGAGCTTGTTTATACCTTCTTTAGCATCTGCAGCAACATCTTTGGCTGACTTTGTCGGCCACTCCTCCACAGGTCGTTTCAGAAACTCTGGGCCATTTTGCCACGCAGAGTTCTCTTTGAGGTCTTCTGGGGTTGCTCCGCTTGTTGTGAGGTCAGCAATGTTTTTCTCACCTGGAATCCACCTCCAGTCTTCAACTGATGTGGACTTTTGGATCTCTCCCACTCTGTTTGCAAAAAAGGTCTGGTACCCATAACTTTCCCTTTGGATTGCACCCAGCACAGTTTGACTGTCCAGCAGATGGAGCCAACGTTCAACTTGCATCCGACTGTGCTTTTCAATGTATTTCCTGAGTCTCGAAGCAAACACAGCACCACAGACCTCAGCCTTCACTGGTTCTCCCTTTTGGTCAAGTGGTGTGAGCTTGGCTTTGGACTCAACAAGCCGGACCAGGATGCCTTGCTCGGTCTTCCACCTGAAGTATATAACAGCTCCATAGCTCTGGTCGCTACCATCTGAGAATGTTATTCCCCAGGGTTCTCCAATCCTTCTGACTGGTGTGAGGCTTCTATGGAAGGTAATTTAGTTGAGACGTGTGTATTCCTCAAACAGGTGGATGGCTTCTTCTCTGAGTCTTTCAGACAGAGGTGTGTCCCATGTGTCTCGTGTTAGAGTTTTGCCTCCAGCTTCTTGAAATGCTTTTCTGACTAGAATGGCTCCTTTCTGTTTTGCAGGTGTTGCAAGGTCTATTGGGTCATACAAACTAGCTACTTGGCTAAGCAGTTGTCTTCTAGTCAATGGGTTTGGAGTTTTTCTTCTCACCTCCTCTTCAACGAGATTTTGGCTGATCCTCATTTTCTTTCTCTTTGAGAAGTTTTTCGAAGTCATGAGGTACAATTTGTCTGGTTCGACCAGGTAACCAACTCCAAGGGCTTTGTTGTCTCCTCTCATTTGGTTGGGGAGAATGAAGACTTTATCTGACGATGCTGGATGTTCTGATGTAGACGTCTGCCTCCCACTTTGGCCTGATCGGACCCACGGCTTGAGGAAGAATCCACCTGCCTTCAGAATTTCTTCGACTTTTTTGGTGGTTCTGTCTAGCATTTCCAGGTCATTATGTGATGTCAGAATGTCATCTACATAGGAATCCTCCTCAAGGACTCTCCGTTCCTCCTCCAGATGAGTGAACATGGGCAGCTTTGCTGTTTCTCTCATGGCCAGTTGTGCGATGCACCCTGCTGGTCGATCGCCAATGTTGACCCTGGTGATGGCATATTCCTCAATTTCTTCATCTTCGCTGTCTCTCCAGAGAAATCTATGGAGGTGCATTTCCAGGTCTTCAAGCCACACAGAATTGTACATTTTCTTGATGTCGCCGAGGGCAGCATGGACTCCTCTCCTAAACCTTAGTAGCACTGCTCGGATGGGATTAAGTACGTCAGGCCCTTTCAGGAGAAGGTCATTCATGCTGATCCCTCTGAACTTCTGGCTGCTGTTCCATACCATTCGGACAGGTGTTGTTACAGAGTGTGGGTTTGGCGCCACCAAGTGACTGACGTACCATACTGGTCTTTTCCAGTCAGCAATGGTCTCTCTAGTGAGTTTCTTTGCTGCATTCCTTTCCACCATCTCATGGACTTGAGTTGTGTATGCTGTACGCCACTCTGGTTCTTTCTTGAGTCGTTTCTCCGTCTTCAGAAATGTGGCTTCCACTGCGCTTCTGTTGTTGGGCAGGGAACTCGGATCTTCAATCCAGGGGTATTTTGTGTCCCAGTGAGGCTCCTGACTATGCTCATCTGACTTCACATAGCTGAGGCCTTGCCTGATCATCTCAAGCTCTCTTTCTTCACTCAGAGTTATGTTTTTTCCTCCTGGCTGACAGTTACCACACCGGTATTCTCCACACATGGGTTCGCAGGCCGCACCAATGCTGTCCCACTTCCACCAGTCCAAGAACTCCCTGCTAATAACAGTTTTAATTTCAGCTCTGGATTCTTGCATCTTAGCCATTTCTTGATACTTCACTGCTGTGATTCTCATCGATCGTGCGAAGTGAGTCTCAGAATTGTGCAGGGCCATACCCACTACTTCACAGAGGTCTGGATGTGCTCCGCCAACGGTCTTTCCTAAAGGGCTTTCCCACAGGACAAGATCTCCTACTACTTTTACTCTCTGTGGAGCAAGTCTTCCTTCACGGTGGCTTATGAGAAGCTCAACATGTTCTGGTCTGTGAAGATCTTCCAGGTTGGTGTCGGGGAAGAACTTCTTGAGTTGCTGTGCTTTGACTACTCTGTGAACTTTTGCAATTTCATCCAACCCATAACAGATCAGCTCATGAGCTCTCTCCGTGCCTCTAGGTGTCTTGACTCTTACCTTGAGTAAGTATCTTTTGGTCTTTACCTTCATAGCCTTGCCTCCAACTCCATGGACGACAAGCGTGATCTTTTCACTTTGAAGCTTCAGTCTCCTGGCAGCTATATGAGTGATGTAGTTGGTATCTGATGCTAAGTCAATGAGTGTTCCAAATTTTCTGTCCTGCATTGGTGGTTACTTCGAGAAGCATAAGAATAACTGGTAACTCACGTGTGCTTGAGTCCATCACTCCAGGAAGGCTTCTTCCAGTGCAGTGTGATTTTGCAGCCATGTTGGTGAAGGCTCTCCTGAATTTTTCATCCTCTGTGAATGTTTGCCTCCTGGTGCTGGGGTTTCCCACCTTCACAGATTCTTTCCCCTTGAATCCTTCTCTCAGGCAGAGAAAGAAATGGTGATTTGAAGAGGACATTCATCATCTTCTGCATGACATCTGAGGCATCTTCTACATGCTCTCAGCCTTTCGATAGCATCCAGCTTCTCACCAGGTTTTAGTTCTTTAAACTGCTTACAAAAGAAGATCTTCTCACGATGCTTCTCATCTCCACAGACAACACATCCTCCTTTCCTCGTGGACTTTGTGGAGGCATACCTCTTCTCCAGGTACGTAGCATTCTTTTCAGGTTTTTCACTTACACCCAATTGGGCTAGTTTCTCTAGAATGTCCTCGTGTCTTTAAGAATGTTAGAATGATGTCGAAGTGATTTTCAGGCGTGACTCAATTTTTTGGATTGACCATGAATGTCAGCCAGTCCCTCTTTATATTATCTGGGAGCTTGCTCTCTATGGATCTGATCACAAGGGGATTCTTTATGGCTCCAGTGCTTTCAAGTTCCATGAGGTCATTCAGGGCCTTTTCCACAGCCTGAATTAGGTCAATTACCTTTCTTGGCTGGTGTGACTTTAAAGGAGGGATCCTCTCTAGGTCTTCAATTATCTCCAAATCATTGGCTTGTTTCCATACCTGTTTGGAGTACTCTTCAGCACTGTTGTATCTCGACAAGCCCAGGTCTCTACATATCCTCTCGTCCACACTGTCAAGGAGTTGGAACTTCTTCACTTCCACTGATCCAGTCGGCTCTCCCTGTTTTTGCAGACTTTCCCAGTCTCTCCTCCATCTATGGAAATTCCTCCTAATCCCAATGAATTTAGGTAGACTGGTTGGCCTTATTCTCACCACTGGTTGTTAAACTGCTGTTGGTTGAGGCTGTTGGTCTGGACCCCTTCTTTCCTCTTCTGCAATTTTGTTGTGCGGTGAGGAATTCTACCCTTCTGGCCTCGAGGTTGCTGCCGGATATTCTCAGGTCTTTTAATCTGCCTTTCAGGTATGCTGTCTGACCATGTGGGATCCATTTTTCCCAGTATTTCAGGCTTTCAGTTGCATCATGGATTAGCCTCCTCGCTCTTTCCAGCTGTAGTTCATACCTGTCTCTATTAATAGCCGTGATGGGGCTTGCTTGGGCTCTGTCACAGGCTTCTTCCGCTTCTTGGATTGCAAAGTCTACTTCCTCTTTGCCATATCTTGCCCAGAGGTTGGATTGGACTGCCTCACGGATGTCCCCCAGTCTCTTGTTGCACTCTTCCATTGTCCTTTCAAGCTCAGCCTGCTGGTGCGTGTCGAGCTTGACTTCTTCATCCTCCTCAGTTTCCGCTTCAGCCAGTAGGCCATCCCTGTAGTCTTCATTTGCATCGCTGACATACCTTGCCAGGGAACTGAGCTTGCTGAACTCCTCTTGAAGTTCATGCTTCATCATGCCATCTGCAGCTTTGCTCAGGTAGTTTGCTTGCTTGGTGAAAGCAGATTTAGCCAAGGTCCGCTCTTGCGTCAGTTGCTTGACTGTTCTCCCAAGAGTTTCCTTTGCCATGGTGAAGAGTTTTCCAGTCAATTCTTCCTTTGCGTCGACAGCTTGACTTCAGGCCTTTGATCCTTGTCCTCACTGCCACGCTGGTTATCAACTGTCTTTTTGTGTTTTCTGTGTTTTCTAATAGGTCACAGCTCTGCTCAGACTTGAAAACTGCTTTTTCTCTAATGAACGCAAAGGACAACTCAAATCTGTTCACTTTTTTATTCTCTTCAAAATGGTTTGAAAGATCAGGGATGGAACAGAAGAGGTTGATAACCTTCAAAATACACAAACCAAAACCATGAATTAGTTACAAATAAATCATAATACCACTTTCTCAAAGTAATACTAGTAGTAGTGAATCCTCAAACCAAACAATATCATTCAGATTAACCTGGGATCTCTAATAATTAAAATACCTATCCCATAATTAAACTTAAAAGTCATATAGAAGCCTGAACTCAACACATTCAATCTCATTCTGTCCTACCAGTTGCTTCTTTGGATGATCAGGTGCTGTGGTCATAGTATCTCTTTTTAGGAACGAGTGAGAGTCAACTGAGCTTTCACGAAACATTTCAATGCCATGCCTTCCTCTGGGTGCGCAGGCTAATATGGTTCCAAGAGCACTTTCCACCATCTGTTGTTGCATGGTTGCCCCCTGCAGTTTGGGAGTGCTCTGCGTCCTGGGTGAATCTAGGCTGGAGTGCTCAGTACAACTTGTAACCACGAATTGACATGACAAGGATCAATACTTAATACACACATGGAAGTCAATCTATTATACTAAAACACCTATAGGATCAATACTTAATACACACATGGAAGTCAATCTATTATACTGAAACACCTATAGGATCAATACTTAATACACACATGGAAGTCAATCTATTATACTAAAACACCTATAGGATCAATACTTAATACACACATGGAAGTCAATCTATTATACTGAAACACCTATAGGATCAATACTTAATACACACATGGAAGTCAATCTATTATACTGAAACACCTATAGGATCAATACTTAATACACACATGGAAGTCAATCTATTATACTGAAACACCTATATGATCAATACTTAATACACACATGGAAGTCAATCTATTATACTAAAACACATATAGGATCAATACTTAATACACACATGGAAGTCAATCTATTATACTAAAACACATATAGGATCAATACTTAATACACACATGGAAGTCAATCTATTATATTAAAACACCTATAGGATCAATACTTAATGCACACATGGAAGTCAATCTATTATATTAAAACACCTAAAGGATCAATACTTAAAACACACATGGAAGTCAATCTATTATACTAAAACACCTATAGGATCAATACTTAATACACACATAGAAGTTAGTCTATTATACTAAAACACATATAGGATCAATAAATAATACACACATGGAAGTCAGTCTATTATACTAAAACACCTATAGGATTAGGGTTGGGTACCGAAACTCGGTGCCAAAAGGGAAGCGTTTCCGACGTAAACGGTAGTAACGAGATCGAATAAGAACGATAATTTCGGTGCCTGATTTCGGTGCCTGACTTTTTTTTACCGCCCCCTGGTGTTCCGGCGTCAACTTACGTGACGTCAGCGCCGCTAACTCGGCACACTTGTTGAACTGACAGCGAGAGGATTAATGAGGCTAAACGCAGGATTCGACCTAACCGATGTCCCGGGGCTTGAATTTCGGTGCGGGATTGCGCATATATTAAACCATTCCCGCGAGGTTAGTTTTTATAGTGCGAGAAATTCCCGCACAAATATATTTGCTTCATCTCAGACCGAGGTAAAGTTGGTTGGATATTGGATATTCAACGGATATTCGGAGCCCAAGATCAGGTCCGGTTTTCCCGCAAGCAGCCACACTACACACTGGTGATCGGCGGACAGAAACCTCCGACAGCTTATAGTTAGGGACCGTCAATAAAGTACAAGTCTTAAAGTTAAGAATTCAATAGCTGTTAAACCATTTGGCCATGAAACTTCAAACCACTGTCAGATTGTTTTATTGAGGACACCCACATTTTGCACAGCTTTGTTTTTTTAAGGAAATGGTGTAAGAGATTTTCAAACGGTAAAAACCTTTGTGAAATAACTTGGAAACCTCAATTTACTTTCATATTGTCTAAAAGGGCTTTCACATGTTGCACAACATTTGGTTTTTCAAAATAAAACATTTTCATTTTTTAAAATACATTTAAATACTGGAAATCTCCCTGTAAACGCTCCAAGGTTTGGCTGCATTTCACGTAAACAATACCCTGTATTAATATTGTTTAAAGATTTAAGTTAATATTGTGTTCAGTTTGGCCCTGTAAATAAAAGGGTATTATTTTTTTACAAAGTGTGTGCAGTTTTGTTTTCCGTACCGGTTCAAGAACCATTTAAGCACCGGAACCGTTTAAAAAATACTGAGTAGGTACTGGTATCGGATAAAACCCAACCAATACCCAACCCTATATAGGATCAATACTTAATACACACATGGAAGTCAATCTATTATACTAAAACGCCTGAACTCTTTTGTAAATCACACTTTGAAAGTGTAGATTGACAATGTCATTATTATTAAAAAAAACACCCATAGTATTTATATCAGAATATAAACCTGTATAGTGTAGGTTAACAAAACACTAATAAACACCCATAGTATTAATATATCAGAATATAAACCTGTATAGTGTAGGTTAACAAAACACTAATAAACACCCATAGTATTAATATATCAGAATATAAACCTGTATAGTGTAGGTTAACAAAACACTAATAAACACCCATAGTATTAATATATCAGAATATAAACCTGTATAGTGTAGGTTAACAAAACACTAATAAACACCCATAGTATTAATATATCAGAATATAAACCTGTATAGTGTAGGTTAACAAAACACTAATAAACACATGTACCTAGAACATACAAACTATGTATTTCCCTCCCTCATTCCCTCTGTTTCACTGCCACCCATATGACAGCGCACCCGACCCCTGCGGTTGTTCCTGTGAGTGGTGGGCCCACAGGATGGAGAGGAGAGAGATGCCACGTATCTCGTTCGGGCTGTTGCATTCGCTTCACCGCACCGTTGTGACGAAAAGAGAGCTGAGCCGAAAGGCAAAGCTCTCGATCTACCGGTCAATTTTGTTCCTACCCTCACCTATGGTCATGAAAGCTGGGTCATGACCGAAAGAACGAGATCGCGGGTACAAGCGGCCGAAATGGGTTTTCTCAGAAAGGTGGCTGGCCTCTCCCTTAGGGATAGGGTGAGAAGCTCAGTCATCCGAGAGGAACTCGGAGTAGAGCCGCTGCTCCTTTGCGTAGAAAGGAGCCAGTTGAGGTGGTTCGGGCATCTTGTACGAATGCCACCTGGGCGCCTCCAGCTGGGAGGAGACCTCGGGGAAGACCCAGGACTAGGTGGAGAGATTATATCTCCACACTGGCCTGGGAACGCCTCGGGATTCCCCAGTCAGAGCTGGCTAATGTTGCCCGGGAAAGGGAAGTTTGGGGTCCCCTGCTAGAGCTGCTACCCCCGCGACCCAACCCCGGATAAGCGGTTGAAGATGAGATGATGAGGAGATTCCCTCTGTTTCTCACCTTGAAACTCCTTTTCGGAACGTAATAGGACATCCCATAGACTGGTCACTCTTCATGGACACACAGCTGGGTACAGGAGAGGTTGGTCTCTTTTTATGGTCTCTGGAAATAATAGTTAAATACAACAGAGTGTTTATGTTTATAGTGGACTTTCTAACATTCAGTCACTTTTCTACTCTGAACTCAGATTGGGAAAAAAATAATATAATGTCACCTTATAGCTGTGGTGTCATGTTCCCCAGAGAGACTGATTTCAGAGGCAGTGCCCCTGTCTTCTCTCCCGCCAGTAAGACTCATTTTAAAGGAAGTAGCCCTGTTCATTCTTAGACCTGTAAACACATAATGGAGAAAAACACTTTGGATCAATAATTATACTGTAAAGACTAGACACAATGTCTGGATTAGAAACAAACTGAAGAATGACACATAACAATGATCAAGAAATACGATACATCAAACATATAATGAATTTCTGCTCTTAACTGAAGTAGCACTTACTTACTTTAATACTGATACTTACTTACTCCAAGTTGTTGTTCCCTCTGCTATGGGTTTATAATAATAATTATGAAATCATTTGGTAAATCATTTTCAGTTTAAAAATGTAAATCTCATACTGCTCCGTCAGAACAAAATGGATATTGAACAGAAATTTTACTTTCGTTTTCAACTCAGCTACACGTGTCCCCTCCCCCGCACATGTATTACATAAGTTCACCACTAGGTGGGGCCAACGGACCTTTGATCTCAGTCGAGAAGGGTATTCCTGCACAACCGGAGGCTGCAGTTTCAGGACCGCAGATCAAGGACCGCAGTTTCAGGACCCTCTCTCGCGCACTCTCGCTCTCTCTCTCACTGCATGCTGGGAGTGTGGGCGTGTGCGTGGAGAGTGCTAACAAACTGCTAACAAACTTTTTGGTTATTGTTGTTTTTCTTTGGGATTTAATTTCTTCTTCAGTTTTCCTTTTCGTGACTTTGGAGGGTAATTCTTCTTGAGATTACCGTGGGGTGTTGGGGATGGCAACCCGGTTGGGGACGCCGTCCTTGTCGCTCCGACATGGGTTCAGGTGCGTTACAGACCCAACTATTACAGCGGAGGAAGTACTGGTAGCTACGCCGTCACTCCTACGGCGTCGTGGCCGTTTTATGGTTCTGCGTCGGGTTGCGTTGCATTTCACCGCCAGAACGCTAGGGGGGTGTGGGGTTCGCGAATCTCTTTGCTAGTTTGTTTTGGTTCCGTGCGCCCTTTCCGCTTTTTCATTTCTGACAATGGTGAGCGAAAGAGAGAGAATGTTGTTGCAGCTGGAGCTAATCGACGTTGAACAACAAATGATTTTATTGCAAATGTTTAATCGCAGAAGAAAAAGAAGACGTCAGCAAAGGTGGTCTGTACGACCAGTGCACGAAGACAGGGGAAGGATTGGCGAATTTGTTACGGGAGAGGGAAGCCGGAAAAAGCTACACTCCGGAAATGATGTATACTGTGACCAATCACAGCCCTTGTGGTCTGCGTCACCTCGACACGTAGTTACAATTTTTTGGAGGTGCACGTCGAGCTTCGGCGGAGGGGTCGGAGAGGGGTTCGCGTCGGCGCTGAGGGGTCTGCGAGGGTATGCCGTCGATTCGACGCAGAAGCATAAAACAGGCTTTAGGCTATGATAATGTGTCATATGCATCTAGGATGAACAGGGCAGTGGTGGTGTTTTTAAAGGAGGAACGCCTGGTACATATATTGGTTGAGCAAGGAGTGATACTGAACGGTATGTTTTACCAGGTAACACCGCTGTATGCGCCGTCAACACGGGTTACTGTTTCAAATATGCCGCCATTGATCCCAGATGAATTAATAACTTGCGAGTAAACGCGATATGGCAAGTTTGCCAGCTCAATGAAGATGGTTCCTCTGGGGTGTAAACACCCGGACCTAAAGAGGGTTATGTCGTTTAGGCGACAAGTATTCATGTTTCTTGACTCACCTGAACAGACTTTGGATTTGTCATTTAAAGTTAAATATGAAGACCGGCTGTATATGGCGTATGCCAGTACAGGCAGCCAACGATGTTTTGAATGTGGGGATGTCGGACATAAACGTCAGGCGTGCCCACATAATGATAAGAATACAAATGGGGTACAAGAGACTCCTGTGGTGGCTGTTAATACGGGGGTAGAGACTGCTAATAGGGGCGCTAATGCGCCAGTAGTGGTAGCGCAGCAAGCGGACCAGAGTGGGAACAGGGATGCGCCAGTAGTGGTGGCGGACCTGAATGAAACCAGGGATGAGCAGGTGGCTCAACCGATAGAAGTGGTGAGTGGGGGATTCAATTTGCAGCAGGTTAAAAATGTGGTGGTGACTGGTGAACTGGGGTCTGTAGTGGTGGATGAAATATAAGGGATTAGTGGTGAAGTGTTGGTTGATCAGATGGTGGAGCAGATGGCTAGCACTAGTGGTGTGTTACGAGAGGAGGGCCAGGAGCTTCTGGTTTCTCAGACAGTGGAGGTGCCCAGTTGTAGTAGTGAAAAGGCTGGTGGTTTGTTGTTGAGTGAGGCAGGAGGAAGTCAGGAGTCTTTGGCTGCTGAGAGTGAGGAAGAGGAGGACATCACTGATGGCCCTGCTGGAGTGTCAGCAGGTGGTGAGGATTCAGTTTACACGCTTGATGAGGTGAATGAGTTTCTGGACAAAACTTTTGGCAAATCGGTCATCTCATCTTCAACCGCTTATCCGGGTCGGGTCGTGGGGGTAGCAGCTCTAGCAGGGGACCCCAAACCTCCCTTTCCCGGGCAACATTAGCCAGCTCTGACTGGGGAATCCCGAGGCGTTCCCAGGCCAGTGTGGAGATATAATCTCTCCACCTAGTCCTGGGTCTTCCCCGAGGTCTCCTCCCAGCTGGACGTGCCTGGAACACCTCTCGAGGGAGGCGCCCAGGTGGCATTCGTACAAGATGCCCGAACCACCTCAACTGGCTCCTTTCTACGCAAAGGAGCAGCGGCTCTACTCCGAGTTCCTCTCGGATGACTGAGCTTCTCACCCTATCCCTAAGGGAGAGGCCAGCCACCTTTCTGAGAAAACCCATTTCGGCCGCTTGTAACCGCGATCTCGTTCTTTGGGAGCGCAAATCGGTGAAACTTTCAAATTATTTTGATGAGGGAAAATTTGTAAGGTCTGCAAGGGTGCTACAGAAGACTGTGGGGGTGGAGGAACTGAGTGCTAAAAAGCGTTTCCGGTTGAGGAAAATTGTCACAGCTAAAAGTCGAAGTGCTCGTGGGAAAGCAAGAAGAAAATGTAAGTAGTTATGTGTGGAAACAGGGTGTTTCGTCAGTTTTGGGTTCCTTCATCTGTCTTTTTTCAGTTTTCTCTCTTTTTTTAATTTTTCATGATGTGGTCTGTTTTTAAGAAACACACAATGATAAGGCCAATGCTGCTGAATGGGTGTGCCATATTAAAGAGCCACTTCATCGATTTTGCATTTAGCTTTGTATCAGTAGACAAATTTTAGTATTTTCCAATGACCTTACTCCCACCCCTCAACTCCATCTGATAAGAGAGATATCTTGATTTTAAGTCAAGAAAAAATCCTCCAATGACGTAAAATGACGATTTTTACGTCATTGGAGGATTTTTTAAAAGAGGCTATAAACTACTGACAGAAGTAGACGCTACTTCGTCATTTTTTCAACCCGCCCATATGGGGTGGGGCCTCGTCACAGATTCTCAAAACAGTGTCAGCCATCTTGTAGCTAAGCTAACCCGATGTTGCTTGTTGTGGAGAAATGCGAGTTTTAGACTAAACACAATGGCAGAATGTAATTTTTAAGATGAAATGGAAAGGATTTTGAAGATCTGTTGCGCGAATCCGATGTTCGTGGCTGCCTGTACGAGCCGCAATACAGCGGTTGACGGAGTAACAAGAGGCTGCTGCTGCAGAGGAGCGAAGCTTGCCTGGCGGTCATGAGGAAGAGCCCGTACAGTCTCGAGCTGGGGCGGACTGGTGGTGCCAGTGCTCTCGTTGTGCGCCTATGGACACAGATAGAGTCCCGCTGCTGTTGCGAATTTCAGCGATGCCATTTTCTTCTTGAAGAAATAACTGAATCTGCATTAGAAACGGGACCGCCAGCATGCGTAATAGAGCATTTATTTGTTGTTCACGTCAGTTATCTGAGCTATCGGTTATATTTACATATATGCTAGCTAGCCTATTGTAGGTGCAAATAGCTTGCGTTGCTAACGTTGTGCTTATTTGTTTTCAGACAATATCGCCTAACAGCCTACCGTCATTTCGTGGAATGGGTCCTGCAAAGAGAGAGACTGGGGAAAGGCTATATCGTCTTGTTTTGCCTGCCTGTGTTGTTTAGGACATCAGACAGAGATTTCCAGCTCCTGACGGACAATACTGTGGCTATCAAGAAACTGCTGAAGCCCTGGAAGAGCTATGAGTGTGAAATTGTTTATATTATGTTTAAAAACAATAAAAGTTCAAAGTCTATAATGTAAATAAATACTTTTATTAATTACAAATATTCTCGGAACTTGGGGTGGTTGATAGCCCGCAACCACTGTTTGCACCGCTCTAAATGTTCAACGGGAAAACGATGGAAACTAACTACATGTCCTTTCCTTGTGTTGGATGTACATCCCGGTACAACGCAAGGCTAGTATTTAAAGTGCTTTATCAAGAAACTCGTCACGGAGACTCATGTTAACCGGTGTCTTCTGTTTTCCAGTCAATTAGCTAGTAGCTAGCCTTCCCTTCTGCCTGCCCTCTCGAGCCGGTAGGCTTGGCTTGGGAGTGGACTCGTAGAGCAGCGAAAGAAGTGCATTCTGGGATTTGGTGTATTTCATCCACATGAGCCAAAAACACATTTTAATCTTTTTCTCTGCCTAGAAACCAATTTCAAAGATTCTTTGACATTTCTACTGCATAAGTGACCACGATAAGTGAGAAAAAATATTTTTTTTCGGTGAAGTGGCCCTTTAATAGACACATTGAAGTCAATCTATTACAGTAAAAAACATATTGGATCAATACTTAATACATCAGAAAAGTGGTAATTAATAATCTAATCATTATACTAAAACACCTGCACTCTCAGACAGTGATGGTGTCACGCTCGGGCTCACAAGCAGATAACAGGTAGCAGGTAGGACACAGGCGCAGAGGTTCTCCAAAATATTGTCTTTATTCCAAGACTTGCAGTACTAGACTTATTCCGAACACTTCGGATATCCACAAAAACAA
Source organism: Dallia pectoralis (assembly GCA_029465975.1). NCBI lineage: Eukaryota > Metazoa > Chordata > Actinopteri > Esociformes > Umbridae > Dallia > Dallia pectoralis. Next base: position 2,321,512 of record CM055745.1, on the reverse strand, counting down.
CAAAGAGAACAAAAAAGAGAAGTACTGATCACAGGTTTTTAACAGGAAGCTCGTACATGAAACAAACAACGTACCTGCATGCATAACGTGTACTTCAAACAATGAACCGGCACCGACAGACTGACAAGAACAGAACTAAATACAAGAAACGAATGATGAAACAGAAAACAGGTGTGGACAAAACTCAGGTGATACCAATGTCTTTGATTTCTCCATCTCTCTGCTGGCAGGGGGAGTGCCAACACTGGCATAGAGAGGGACAGAGGGAGGGATAGATCTCTGGTCCTCACAGATGGGTGGATTCCTCCTAACATAGACATCAATATAAACATGACAATCCTGGGGTCCATTCTCTGTACATCGCTAACTCAGTTAGCCAGATTTGATTGTTGTCGATTTGGCATAATCCGGGTTAGTTCGGTTCCCTATCAGGGAACTTCAAGCTGCGTGAAAACGCTATGGGAACACTCTGCATGAGTGCGTCATGAAGCACATGTGTAATCAGTCCAATTGCGTGACGGAACGTCACAGACGGGTGACGTCGCGACCAGGAAATCATAAAAGCACCCCTAATTACCAGCACCTTCAGTTTTCTGTTGCTTCAGCAAGTGCATGTTGTGATAGAGTCCTCGCAGTTTTTTCTGTTATTAGCTGGCTAATCAGAAAGTTTCTTTATATTTTATGTACAAGAATTTGACCGTGATTATGGCAACTGAGCGGCGTTTCAGACAGTGTGATCCTCCCTGCAACCGCTTTCTCACAGGACGGACACAGTCTATGCGTGGTTTGTTTGGGAGCGGAGCATGCCCAGTTAGTCTTCGATGAGGCTAGCTTTAAACATTGTGACCGTCTTCCCATGCGAACACTGCGCTCTCGCCTGGCGCTTTTTCAGGAAAGCGGCTCGGCTCGCGCTCCTCGCGGCTCAGGCCGAGGCACGGCGTCGGTTGGCATCGTGGGGTTCGCAAGTGGATCTAGCGGGCGCGTCTGAGACAGCGTCTGCATTTTCTCGGTCTTCGTCTGCTAAAGCCAGTGCCTCAGTTCGGGATTCGGAAGCACGCGCTGGGGTTTCTTCAGTGGTCCAGTTCTTAGGAGCTGAATGCTGAAAGCCACGAGGTGGAGGCTGAATTATTAACTCAGGCACCTGCGAACGAGGAGCTGCTGGAGGTACTCACCCGAGCTGTGGAAAAGCTCAACATCAAGTGGCCGGCTGACAGGCAGGAGTCTGCTTCAACCAGTAAGTTGAGCGAAAGATTTTTGCCTTCCCGTGCTTTACATCCTCGCCGGTGTTTGCTTTTTTCTTCCCGGACCTCTACACTGAGGTGTGGAGGTCCTGGAAAAGGTCGTTGCCGAGGCTAATGTTGCCGATGCTAATGTTCATGGGTACGGACCGATGCTGGTCGCGGAGGAGATACTGGCTAGCCATTTATCTCCCGCGGCATCGTCTCTTAGGACACCGGCATTGCCCTCCAAGCCGTTGAAGACTACCTCAACGCTGGTGGGCAAAGCTTACTCGGCGGCGGGCCAGGCGGCTTCCTTCCTGCATACTATGTTTATTTACAGGCATATCAGGCGGAGCTGCTTAGCGACTTGGCTCAGGGGGAGAATTTAAGTCCTGATATTGTTCGAGAACTTCGTCTGGCAGCAGATTTGGCTCTTCGTGCCACTAAGGAGACGGCCAAAATAGTGGGCAGGTCTATGGCAGCCTTGATGGCTACGGAGAGGCATCTCTGGTTGAGCCTCTCTAACATGAGAGATAGGGCCGTCACTAACTACTCGGCGTTTAACTCATTGGTACCAACTTATTTACAAGTCTCTGCTTGCCAAAGTCCCACTGTACTTAAGTTGTCTAGTTACCATTGCGCTACCCACCCGCAGTCTACGCTCAAGTAGGTACATTGCTTTAGTGACCCCGAAAGCCTGCACAACATTCGGCCGCCAATCCCTCCAGTTCGCAGCTGCCAATGACAGGAACGATTTACGAAAAATCCCTCAAACTCTAAACCCTCATCTCACCAGCTGCCTTCAAACGGCTCCTGTCTGAACACCTGTCAGATCTCTGTACCTGCTAACGGCCCACAACCCCCTTCTCACTTTGCCATGCCCTATTTGCACCTGTACTGCTGTCATATCTGTGTACACTGTTGAACCACTCTTTGTGCTCAGATAATGCCCAATTGATCTTTCCCATAAACTCATTTCCTTTACTCCCATGCACTCTATCGACCAACCTGCTAGAGACACTTTATTCTGTATACCTGCTAGGCACACTTTAATCATTTTACATTCCGTGTTAAGATACTCATTGTATTTATTTTTTATATATATTTATTTATCACTGTATCTATGCTGCTCAACTGTACTTCATACACCTCATCCTGTTTAATCTTGAAGCTGTATTCCTTACTGTGTCCCACTGCTATTTGCACTCCTGTGTTTGTGTATTCTGTGTAACTATATGTTGTCCTGCACATTTTTTCACCTTATCTTGGCCAGGTCGCCGTTGTAAATGAGAAATTGTTCTCAATCGGCCTACCTGGTTAAAGAAAGGTTAAATAAAAAAATTTAAAATAAACATTCCTTTTGGACGGGCCTCTGTTACCCGAGGGCCTCTTTGGACACGCGATTGACTCTGTCATCGAGAGGTTCCAAGAGGAGAAAAGGCAGGCGGCTGCTTTCCAAAAATTCCTTTTCAGTCGTAGTCACGTTGCAGGGGCTGTCGGACGGGGGCAGCCCCGCCCGTTGTCTAGCGCGGCACACCGGGCGCAGCAAAAGGTAAGTGTCGCTACTCGTGCTCCTCCACACAGAGATGGTTGGACCGGGAGGCAACTCTCGCAGGCAGGGCCTTCGGGGGGTAGGACAGTTCCGAGGGCTGTCGCAACCCCCAAAAAGGCTTTGTCTAAGAGACCCTGACAGCAGGGTTGAGATGCTGGGGGTGGTCACCACCAGGGGAGAAGTGAGCTTCTCCTGGTGCCCTCAGTTGGGCAGGGGCTCAGATGGCCCAGGCGAGCGTTTACTCGAATGCTCATTCTCAAACAGATTGTGTCACATCAGGTCCGAGGACTGGTTTGTCACGATAGATCTGAAGGACGCCTATTTCCATCCTTCCACAACACAGGAGACAGATGTGCCCTGGGGCGAAGCGTACCAGTATCGGGTTCTTCCGTTCGGCCTAGCACTCTCTCGCCGTACGTTCACGAGATGTATGGACGCTGCCCTGGCATCGTTGCGCCTCCAGGGCATACGCATCTTAAATTATATCGATGATTGGTTGATTCTGGCTCCTTCTGAGCATCTAGTGGTTCGGCATCGAGATGTCGTTCTGGCTCACATCAAGAAACTGGGGTTGAGGGTCAATGCCGGGAAGAGTGTGCTATCGCCGTTACAGGTGACCACTTTCCTGGGCGTAGTCTGGGATTCGACCACGATGCGGGCACATCTGTCTCCTGCACGTGTCGCGTTGATCCTCGCAGCTGTCGACCAGGTAAGACTAGGCCAGTCACTCACTGTGAAACAGTTTCAGAGACTGTTGGGTCTGTTGGCAGCAGCGTCCAACGTTATACCTTGCGGCCTGTTGTACATGAGACTATTGCAGTGGTGGCTCAGAACCAAGGGGTTCTCCCCGAGGGGAAACCAGTTCCGCTTGATCACAGTTACGCGGCGTTGTCTCCGCACGCTAGTCATGTGGAGGAAGCCTTGGTTCCTAACCCAGGGTCCCTGTGTTGGGAGCGCCATGTTGTTGTGTAACACTAACGACAGATGCCTCCCTCACAGGCTGCGGGGCGATCATGAGTGGTCGCCCAGCCCAAGGGCTTTGGCGGGGCCATCATCTATCGTGGCACATAAATTGGCTAGAGATGCTGGCAGTTTACCAGGCTCTGAAGCACTTCCACCCAGACCTAAAGGGTCATCATGTTCTTGTCCGGTCGGTCGCCCACTTTACAATCTGACCCGCCAGTTCCTTCTATGGTCCCACGGGATGCTCCTTTCTTTAAGGGCCATTTATATCCCGGGGTGCCTAAATCAGGGGGTAGACACCCGGTCGAGGAACCGGCCGTGGCCCGGGGAATGGAGACTCCATCCCGAGGTGGTGGAGCTCCTATGGTCACATGCGTAACCGGAGACGTTCTCCGAAGCTCATCCTGTACTTGTTGTCATAGCAACAGGTGCGTAAGCTTGAACCTGCTCCGGAGCAGGCTTATTTCATGTAAACACGATTAGATGGCTGCTTTATAAGCGGATGTGACGTGGGAAGTCATTCACAGCCATGGCCTGTACGTTTATACAAAAAGAACAATTCGCTGAGCTTTTTTGAAAAATCCCGTATTGCGAGATAGACAAGAACCTTTAATAATTAAAATATAAGAATAAGAATAATTCCGTATTGCACATTTGTTATAACCAATATACCGATACAATATCATTCTGTATTTGACACCGACCCGAGCAGCAATTTTTTTCTAAATGCGTGTTCATAGTCGCTGTAAGCCTGCATCAGTATTTCAAGCTTGGGGTGACGTATGCTGTAGTAATGCTGGTTGCCATGGTGAATCGTAGTATCACGGCTCCATTCATGCTGCCTTTTTATAGCGGCGGTGCACGCGCAAAACTCTGAGGGAACCTACACTGAGTTGATTGAAAAAACTCAATTCGGCTGTTCTGAAACCGAAAACTCCAGAGTTTTCCATCTTAGGGTAAATCTACTCCGAGGTCAGGGTTAGTTTTAGAGTTTGTTAAACCTCCTTCTTGAAACGGACCTGGTGGTAATGTCTTAGTTGTTAAATGTTGAAACCAGGAAGATTAGCTGTTGTCATGGTATCAGATAATGGGAACTAAATAACCAAATAAGAGCAATAGCTGAGCCATGAGGTTTAATTACCTTTGATCAGTAGAAAAGTCTCCCTCTCTGAACGTAACAGGTGGGTTCATAGACCGGTCACTCTTCATGGACACACAGCTGGGTACAGGAGAGGTTGGTCTCTCCAGCTGGATTGGGCTTCAACACAACAGAGGGAAATATTCAGTCACTTTTAACTCTGAACTCAGACGGGGAAACACTTAACATTTAACATAATGTCACCTTTTAGCTGTGGTGTCATGTTCCCCAGAGAGACTGATTTCAGAGGCAGTGCCCCTGTCTTCTCTCCCCCCAGTAAGACTCATTTTAAAGGAAGTAGCCCTGTTCTTTCTGTTTGCTTAAACCTGTAAACACAAAATGGAGAAAAACACACACTTTGGATCAATACTTGTATGTTCATTGATCAATATGATCAGAAGATTAATGTTCCTGATATAGATGTCTTATGACCTTGGTATAAAAACTGTGAGTCTGGTAGACCATGTCCTGATGCTCTGGATTTAACATCTGTTATAATAACTGTTAGTGAGTCTGGTAGACCGTGTCCTGATGCTCTGGATTTAACATCTGTTATAATAACTGTTAGTGAGTCTGGTAGA